>JAXIVJ010000188.1:168612-352108 GCA_036785665.1 Chirona hameri
TTTCTCTCTTTATCTCTTTCTCTATTTCTCTCTTTCTCTCTTTCTTTCTTTCTCTCTTTCTCTCTTTCTCTCTTTTTCTCTTTTTCTCTTTCTCTCTTTATCTCTTTCTCTTTCTCTTTCTCTTTCTCGTTCTCTTTCTCTTTCTCGTTCTCGTTCTCTTTCTCTTTCTCTTTCTCTTCTCTTTCTCTTTCTCTTTCTCTTTCTCTTTCTCTTTCTCTTTCTCTTTCTCTTTCTCTTTCTCTTTCTCTTTCTCTTTCTTTTATGTTGTATCTTTCTCTTTCTTTTTCTTGCCCCTCTCTGGTTATTCCTTCCTATTCGTCTCCTCTCCGTTTCGCGGCCGACATCTGCCGTTCTGCCCGCTCTGCTCCGCTCTGCTCCGCTCTGCTCCGCTCTGCTCCGCTCTGCTCCGCTCTGCTCCGCTCTGCTCCGCTCTGCTCCGCTCTGCTCCGCTCTGCCTCAACGTCAGCGTTAATTAATATCTCTCCCTCCCTGGTGGCCCGACAGATCGCTGCCTTAATGAACAATAGACGCAGAGCCCAGCTCAGGGGATCGCGGTGGTTCTGTGACAGAGGCAGCCGGTGGTGGAGTGCTGCTGTTGTACTTTGAGCTTCCAGTTGACTCTCCTCTTATTGGGTACTAAGCACCAGCCGTTTAAATTAAATCCGTGAACTGTGAGCTGAAATTTCAGGCGGTGAATTTCATGGAAAACACGTTGTTATTTCTGGCCGTTTAGTTTCCAGTGGTTTCGTTCTCGCTGCGGGGGAAAAGAAGGAGAGCCTCCTTTCATTTTTAGGAAACAAAACAGGAAATTATGCATTTTAGCATGGAGCTAATGGTGATTGGTGATGCATATAAACAATAGCATCAATATCCGAACTTGTTTTCGAAGCAATTAGGTAGTCCAGTTTCATTATGTTATGGAGCAAACTATCGCCACTTAACGGTCAATTTTGGCCGAGAACGGCTCACTAGCCAGCGTTGGAGGTCCAGCGCATATGTCATGTTTTACGGACCTAATGAGGCATAGCTTTTGCACTTTGAGCTCTCTCACGCTGATTTAATCGCCAATTACTGTACTGTGGTCTCGTTTTCCACGCTCTTTTGGCGTGGTCTAGTGGTATCCAATATCAGCAAATGGGGGAACTCCAGACGAAGTCAAGGTTCATATGTGAAATATGACAATTCTTTACGAAGCGATATGAGTAAGCATTACTAATTTCCAGAAACCGGTGGTACAGCGTTTTGCACTTCCGTTAACTTTTACGTCTATATTTTTTTTAGCGGTTCTCCGCTCTCCCGCACCCCTTGAATGATGAAAAATGATGCGTCACCGCCAGTTCGGCATTCCCGTGAATCATCTGACCCAGTCGCTCTGTTCTCTGTCGTTTCCGTCGGCCTCTGGCTGTGCACTAGCCCGTACACGTGTGCTATGCACTGTGCACTGTGTAGTACCCATCCCTGTGCCCCGGGTGCACACCGCTCCGCTGTGCCCCGCGGCCAAACAGGTATGGCTGCCGCGCCGGCCCCGACCAGTCGGGCCGTTTTGTTCCCCGGCCCGGCAATGGCCGTTGAGCGATGTCTACCAAATGGTGCGTAATTAGTGGGTGGCATGCAAACGGCCGGCTAACATGAAGCACGGCCCGACCGAGCGCTCCTCGCTGCATGGATTGGGTAGTCTCGGGGTGAATGGGTGGTGGGATGAAGATCTGAAGTGCGAAATTGGCTAGTGCTGTGAATCGGTTACGGATTTGAAACGTAGAATTAAAGTGGATTTGAAGTGCGCAGAAGTATCCATTAGAGAGTTCAGCATGCGGTGGTATGATGGCGAGTAGGAGGAGCGCAATATGAAGTAGTGAATGGGAGGCATCTGATTTTTACATGTAGGAAAGAAGAGAAAATGGATTTTTAGAAACAATGGATAGAACATGTCATAAGAATCGGACAGTACGTGTATGCGGCTGATGCAAGACTCGAAAACGTTTCACAATCCCGCAATAATGTGATATGAAAGTCAGTTTCGGTAGCGTATGGAAGGAGGAAAGTAGGTAGGTAACTGCGTCATTTTCAACCACAGTCATACCTTGACAAGTGACAGGTTCGCCAGATTAGTCACAAACTCCACAAACACCAACTAATGAGCAATAATACCGTCTGGAGATAATCACTTCTTGCTAATTGCTCTTGGTCGCCATTCTTCTACTTCATTGCTTCCAAGATCGCGACATGTCATCAGGTTGGAAAGCCATGTGGCTAGCCTGATACGGCTAATTGACTGTTCCACCTGAGCCACTGCAGGTGTTACGGCCACTGTCTGTCAGCAACTCATCTCCCCATCTCAACAGCCCTGTCAACCACGCCATGCTGGTTCTATGGAGGTGTCGAGGTGCCCGTCAGACGTGGATCATCGTGTGTCTTAGCGAACGGTGACGTCAGGACACCAATGACGTCATCGGTGCGGGGTGCCTGACGTGTGATGGCGGAGGGGTTCGGTGTTGGAGAGCTGTTATGACCGATCTTAGAGAAGAGATATGGGTGATGGGAGATTTACTGCAATTCTTGCGACAGAAAATGCAGGTGACAAAAGACTCCTCTTTTGTGAGGTAGGAGAAATTACAGGTTGGTTCACGCTGGTAAATTCAAATTGATGCACTCAATGGGTGATTGCGGAAAGGCGAGACAGCGGAAATAGTTTTTTTGTTGTTGATAATTTTGTTTCTTGATGAATTCGAAAAACGCGAACGCATCACAGAAAAAAAAACACGGTACAATATTGGGATGGTTTGGGTTCAGGACACCTTAACTGCTAAGGTTATTTCGGTTCGTAAATTTAGCGAATTTGAAGGAAATATTAAGACACGCACATTTTTGTGAACTTAAATATGTTTTTTTTTCTACACTTAATATCCTTTGAAAATAGCGGCTGATGATGCTTCTATCAGTTTTATTTTCGCCATATTTAATTCGCAACCACATCAAAATAAAAACAAACGACTGAAGATCAACGCACTAATAATTTTTTTCAACATTTGTGGCCGTTTTTTTATCAACCTTCCCGCATAATTGAAGTCCAATTGCCTGCAGCTTCGAACATCAGTGGGTTGGGTGGGTTATATTGGGTGGGTATTATCATGTGTCGGAATGGCACCTAGTGATGCCATTCCGACACATGACTCCTACACCTACCGCGCTCCCATCCCCGCCCCACAACTCTTCTCACTGATCAAAAGACGCAGACTACTGTCCACCTCGCGCTCAGTCCAGGGTTGAAGACGCAGCCCACCCTCCCGTCGTTCCCCGGTCCTGTCATCTCGGTCCAGTTTTTACTCGGTGTCGTCTGAATGGACCGGGCAGGTCAGTTTTTCCTAGCCGGCCGCCGCCAGCCAGGCGCCAACCGGCGACCTAATAGAACCAATAAAATCCAGATTATGTCCGGCTAAATGATACAACTGTCGTCCGTGCGTGTGCCGAGGATTCCAATGATTGATGAGAACCAGAACTGGTCGTACTAGTTGACGCGGCCCTCCACGCAGGGAAGACGTAAGGCTTGACACGGATTAACACAATAAAAAGCATCGGGTACAATATTAGAACAACCCAACAAGAGATTACAATTACCTGTCGATTGAAAATTGATGTTGATTTCATTAAGTTCAATTAGGAATGTTAGCGGAGATTAGGAATCACTAGGCATACGGCGTCCATCATACTGGAAAACATTCATACCTATCACGGCTTACATTTGCATGCCAAATTGCAAACCTTACCTCAGCTCTAATACAAGGTTCGGATTATCTTGCAGGAATAATATATTTTGCAAATCAGCCACTTTTCATGCATAATTTAACACTGACGCTTTTATGTTTAGCGGAGTAATAAAACAGCAACATTCATCATATAAATGAAAATGTCCGTTTTTTAACAATGACGTAATGGAGAGGAGCCCGGAGCGGTCTGTTTTTGATTTATTAGCTAAACATTTGTACAGTCTAACTCATGTTGCCAAATTTGATGACGCTATTGATTACAACTTGTGTGGCTCTGGCATCACTCATGTGATCATCGGAAACAGGCACGCTGTTTGAAATGTCCGACACTTGGCCACTTATCCACACTAACTTGTTCAGATATACATACACCGTTCGACACTGCAACAACGTTAAATAGAACATGCGTTTTGTTTTAAGCTGACGAAAGCTGTCGATGAGTCCCAGATTTAAATGTCATCATCGCAAAGCAGCTTCCGTTGCTTGAGGAATTATGATACCCACTGCTCAGTTTCGGAATATATTTCAGTGTAAAATTATCGATTGTGTGTCCCAACGCACAGCCCATTTATAAATATATATATATATATATATATATATATATATATATATATATATATATATATATATATATATATATATATATATATATATATATATATATATATATATTACTATTTGATAAGCGTCTGTCTGTCGGTCTGTCTATCCGGAACCGCTCAGTTTATTCAGTTTAAAAGTCCCAGTTCATTCACGTGCTGAATTGGTGCGGATACCTCCATCCCGGAGATGCCAGCTAGCCATGCATAGGACATATGTGGGAGATGTGATAAGTCAACGTCGCACCGGAGTTGGCGGGGCGGTGATCCCTTGACGGGTAATAGGTAATTAGGTACGGCGGGTGTGCCACGGGTAGCAACCACCACTTGACCTGCATAGTGTATACAAACGTCCAGCGGAGCGGACGGGTTAGCACTAGTATACTTCTATACGCTAAACATTTGTCATCCATCACCCCGGTCTTCGGCAATTGCTGTGTCCAGTGCCGTATCATTCCTCGGTCATCTCCCATTCATCGGACAGTGGACACCGGACACTTGTCACCGGCGAGTTGGCGGCGGGAATAGCACACAGCCTACCCACCTCCCGCTGCGACGTACCTCTCCTTGGCCGGACATTCCCCTCCTGCCCACAGATCAGTGGTCGGATCTCCGTGATACCGGCGACCCCAGGCCGCTGTCACTAACCCCGTCCCGCCCGGCACAACGGGACTGCGCGCTACCCCGCCGGCGACACATTCTGCCGCGACGTGGCGCGACACAGCGGAACGCAGCCCGGCGCGACGCGACGCGACGCGACGCGACGCGACCCGGGTCAGATTTACGGGCTATAATTGAGACTGATCTGGCGCGATACGTCGCCGCCGCTCGGCACGCGCATAAACCAAGCAGCGGGAGCCGGGCGGAGACAGATAAGCGGGGAGGTGACGGACGGCAGGGGACGCGGCCGAGGTGTGTGCTGCAGCCCCGCCAGCCGGCAGCTGCGAGCGGGAGACCAAGCTGCTGGTTGCGAGAGGAGCCAGACGGCAGGGGGTCTGATTTGCAGGCTGTGAGAGTACGTGGAGCGCTGGGATAAGGTGTCAGTTGGGAGGGGAGCGCCGCAGGAATCCGCTGATTTGCACCCCGCCAGGCAGCACGCTTCGGAGGTATCTTGTTGACGTGTTGGTATGCCGTCGGTACGTGGCAGGTGGAGTCATTCTTACGCTGACGTGACGTGTGTCGTGCTAAGCGTGACGTCTGTCTTCTCTGGAGCGTTTCCAGGCGTCTGACGACCCCTTGGATTTTCTTCAGATATGGAGCTCCCTACGACCTGGCTTCGCGGAGGAAAAACGCTACCCGTGAATCAACGGGAACTCTGAAGGCTTGGATGAACGAGCACAAGAAGAACCCGTACCCGACCAAGGGCGAGAAGATCATGCTGGCCATCATCACCAAGATGACGCTGACGCAGATCTCCACGTGGTTCGCCAACGCCCGCCGGCGACTGAAGAAGGAGAACAAGATGACCTGGGAGCCCAAAAACAAGAATGAGTCGGATGACGACGAGGGAAAGTCGGTGGATAAGGACAGGAGCGAGGGCGCCAAGGAGGAAGGAGAGAAAGGTAACTTCAACCGTGGAAAACATTCGATTACCGTTCCTTCAGGCATGACAATTTTTAATTCACTATTTATTCCATTCCTGGCTCATTTTGGATTCCTCTTCGTTCCTCATTTAATTATAGACATTGACGAGGAAAGCTGGATGCTCCTTGATTATCTTTGCCTCAGCCCTGTAGTGGGCTACAATAATTTACTTCTGTCTCTGGCCTCTGGTGTATATTTATGTAACACTGCAACACTATTTGTGCGACTTCCTTCAAGTTGAACGTTACAATCTGGCTTTAGCTACATTGCAACTAAATATGCACCTCATGCGTTATTTTCAGCGTCCGTAACAAATGTGTCTCCTCCGCATTCGTTGAGCTAACGGTTGGTGGTCTTCTCCTCGACAGACTCTGTGCTGGGTAACGACACCTCGGACGCCATGTCCCCCCTAACCGGGACAGAGGTAAAGTCGGAGTCGCTCTCGCCCACCGCCGACTGGAAGGACAAGGCAGCGGTCGCCGCGCTGGACGACTGCAGCGACCCGCAGAAGCCCAAGATCTGGTCACTGGCCGACACGGCCAGTGCCAAGTGCAAGACGCCGCCGCCGCCGGGCGGCTGGCCGGTGTCCAGTGAGGCTGCCACAACGTTCCCTCTGCCGCCCACCATCGGACCCGGGGGCACAACCTTCGGCCGGTACTCTCACCCGTCCCAGTCTCAGTCGCAGGCTCAGTCCCAGGCTCAGTCCCAGGCGCAGTCCTCCTCGGCAGCGGCCACCGGCTACCACCACAGCCCGGTCGGCGGTGCCTACGCGGCGTCGGGCGGGGGCGGGGGCGGGGGCGGCTATGGCGGCATGGCGGCGCCGCCGCCGCCCGGCCTGGCGGCGGCCGGCTACAGCGAGCCCCAGACGGACACGCCGCCGCAGACGCCGCCCAGCCTGAAGCTGGGCCAGCTGGCCGGCGGCGGGCTCAGCAAGCTCTCGCAGCTGGGCGGCGGCGGCAGCTCACTGGCTTACGGCGGCTACCCTGCGGCCATGTCCTCCGGCCGGCTGCCGACCGGCCTGGAGCGGCGGGCTGACGGCTACCCGGTCAGCCAGCTGTCTGCCCAGCAGCAGCAGCAACATCACACACACATGCAGCAGCAACAACAGCAGCAGCAACATCAACAACATCAGCAGCAAATGCCGCTAGATATGAACTCCTACGCAGCAGCATACAAAGAGTAAGTTTTTCAACGCGTTCTTGTGTCTATCTTTACCCGGTGTACTTTAGGGCTCCCTCACCAGTTACAGTTTCAACAATCATATCGCATTCAGGGATCCTACCGTTGTTCCAACACCCTTGTCCTCCGTCCTCGATTCAGTCTTTCCCTGCAACAGAGCTCTTCTCGGAACAATGGTGCGATTATACGCCGTCATTCATCAGATCCGAAAGCTTCATCATGTTCGGCGCTCGCCTGTCGCGGGGATCCGCATCGATAAAGATAGTCGACATCGGCCTCGCGCCCGCTGTCCCGATCGTGAGGCGATTCCCGATTCCTCTGACGCGTACCTGCAAAGACAATGCACCGGGGCACCACGCAACACGTCTGCGGCGACAGTGCACCCGTGCTGCACCCCTCCCCTCCCATCCCCCTCCCGGGCCCGCGTCTCAGACTGGGTGATATCAAGGTACGTCTATATCGCCACGCTGAAAAATGCAGGCCCACAATGCGCGCCCATCCGTCACGGGCTGCGATTTCCTCGGATTGTGTCTGGTTCGCACCTCACCGGCCGAGTTATGCCACTGCCAGGATGTGGCCATCAGTCACCCGTCTGGGGAGAGCCAGGTGTAGCGGGGGGGGGGGGGGGCTGGACGGTGCACACCACGCGACGGGCAGGTGTCGGACTGGATAGTGGAGCTGGGGCGTCTGAAGGGCTCTGACTGGATTCAGAAGGACGAGACAGGCTGCCACGCTGCCGAAATGTGAATCAAATAGTGTATTCTTCCAGATTGACTGGCAACAGAGTCTCGGGCAGACCGTGCTTTCCGGAGACTGAGCTTCAGCTGTGTTGAATTGTCCCAGTCAAACTAGATCATAACCATACTGGATTCCTGCATCCCAAGTCACCATGACAACTTGATGGCGCTCGCGCCGTGCATCCGTTGCTGGGCTGTTTTATACCGATCAACTCAGACCTCGAGGACCCGCCGAAGTTTGGCACCCTAAGACAGGTTTGGCAACATCTGGCGGAGTTGGGCAACGCTTGCCAGAGCGGCTGGCGAACCTGACCTGGCTGATGCTGATTGGCGTTTCCTGTTGCGATGTGACGCCCGTGGCCGGGGTTTGTGACGACGCCTCGGTGTGTGATATGCAGCCATGGGCTGGGGTGGTCGGCACGCCATATTTGTCGCCTTCGGTGGCGCCAGGCCAAGCTGCAAATGAGCAGGATTTATTGCAGCGCTCGTGTGCAATGCTGAGCGGTTGCACGGCGTGGCCCGGGTTGCAGGCAGCGGCGGTGGCGGTGGTGGATGCCGGTTTGAGGCGCTCATGTGGACGAAGTCAGGGCTGTGTTGACCTCTTGGGTTACTGGTCGACACGAGCACATATAGGTCAACGGCTAGCGCGAAGGTCCGGCTCCTATCCTGTCTCACGTATATCTTCTTTTGAGTCAGCTGTTTGCTCCTTCCCGGTCTGAGCATCGCCGATTATACTTCACGTCAGGATACATACCCAACTGCATATCTGGGAACGCCTGAGCCTGGCCGTCGCCATTGTATGTCTACACACGAGTGTGAGAACGTTTGCTCAGGCTATCTCCCATCATCTAATCAGCGTGGACTTAAGTGTGTTATTGTTTGGGATCTGCATGCCAATCGTTCTTGATCCCCTGCAACGTCGCCACCTCTGGGCTGGCTCGGTATCGCGGATTACCCGCCCAGTTCAGTGAGTGCTGTGGATTAGCCCATCATTTCGGCGGGCGGTTAGCCGGATCAGCCGATTACACGACTGTTTAACACGTGACCGGCGGTACTCGGCACGGTGGGAGGTCCGGCATCGCAGCCGGCCGGTGGACCGGGCAGCACTTCATCTGCGGGCGCTCCCGCCATTAAAGCAATCGAGCTGATATATCTTGAGCGGTGCTGCCGGGAAGTGGTGGGTGGGGAAGGTGATAGGTGATAGGTGACAGTGACGGGTGACGGGTGACGGGTGACGGGTGACGGGTGACGGGTGACGTGTGACGGGTGACGGGTGACGGGTGACGGGTGACGGGTGACGGGTGACGGGTGACGGGTGACGGGTGACGGGTGACGGGTGACGGGTGACGGGTGACGGGTGACGGGTGACGGGTGATGGATGACGGGTGACGGGTGACGGGTGACGGGTGACGGGTGACGCGTCACATATGACAGCTGCCATCTGAAATACACATCTACCTTTTAGCATTTGCCTGGCAGCGTCTGCCGATTCCACCTCTCCCACCCATCACACCTCTCCGCCCGATCCCTGCTTGCAACGCATCTCCCGCCCTCCACTCCTCCCGAACCTCCCCACACCACCCGCGCCTGCCACCCCGCACCGCGCCGCGCCGGCACGTCGGCTGCAGCGTGCAGCGGCGCACCCGATGATGAAACGCGACATGTGAGGCGTCCGATCCGTGACGGGACCGGACAGTCGCCCTGCACACAGACTGCGATCCATCACGCTGGCCCGGGACCGGCCCGGACAGGCTGACACGACCGGCCGGCCGGCTGCGTGCTCCGCTGCCCCGCCACCCCGCCGCCGCCCCGCCGCCCCGCCGCCGCCCCCGCCGCCCCGCCACCCCGGCCGGCCTCGCCGCCCCGCCGCCCCGCCAGCCCGCCGCCGCCCCGCCGCCCCGCCACCCCGCCGCCGCCCCGCCGCCGCCCCGCCGCCTCGCCGCCTCCCCGCCTCGCCGCCCCGCCGCCCCGCCGCCCCGCCGCCCCGCCGCCCCGCCGCCTCGCCGCCCCGCTGCCCCGCTGCCCCGCTGCCCCGCCGCCCCGTCACCCCACCGCCCCGCCGCCCCGCTGTTCCGCCGCCCCGCCGCCCCGCCGCCCCGCCGCCCCGCCGCCTCGCCGCCCCGCCGCCCCGCCGCCCCGCCGCCCCGCCGCCCCGCCGCCCCGCCGCCCCGCCACCCCGCCGCCGCCCCGCCGCCCCGCCGCCCCGGCCGGCCCCGCCGCCCCGCCGCCCCGGCCGGCCCCACCACCCCGGCCGGTCCCGCCGCCCCGCCACCCCGCCGCCGCCCGCCGCCCCGCCGCCCCGCCGCCCCGCCGCCCCGCCGCCCCGCCGCCCCGCCGCCCCGCTGTTCCGCCGCCTCGCCGCCCCGGCCGGCCCCGCCGCCCCGCCGCCCCGCCGCCCCGCCGCCCCGTCGCCCCGTCGCCGCCCCGCCGCCCCGCCTCCCCGCCGCCCCGCCGCCCGCCGCCCCGCCGCCCCGCCGCCCCGCCGCCCTGCCGCCCCGCCGCCCCGCCGCCCCGGCCGGCCCCACCGCCCCAGCCGGCCCTACCGCCCCGGCCGGTCCCGCCGCCCCGCCGCCCCGCCGCCCCGCCGCCCCGCCGCCCCGCCGCCCCGCCACCCCGGCCGGCCTCGCCGCCCCGCCGCCCCGCCGCCCCGGCCGGCCCCACCGCCCCAGCCGGCCCTACCGCCCCGGCCGGTCCCGCCGCCCCGCCGCCCCGCCACCCCGGCCGGCCTCGCCGCCCCGCCGCCCCGGCCGGCCCCACCGCCCCGCCGCCCCGCCGCCCCGCCGCCCCGCCGCCCCGTCGCCCCGGCCGGCCCCGCCGCCCCGTCGCCCCGCCGCCCCGTCGCCCCGCCGCCCCGCCGCCCCGCCGCCCCGCCGCCCCGCCGCCCCGCCGCCCCGCCGCCCCGCCGCCCCGCCGCCCCGCCGCCCCGGCCGGCCCCGCCGCCAGCTCAGTCGGCACGGAACATTACTCAATGCTCGTTTGAAGTTAAAAGTCGGGATATTGAACGGTGAGGGTAATAAGCTCGCTTAGGGTGCATGGCGGGCAAGTAAGTCACACGGTAGTAAAAATCCGAGCTGCAAGAAGCGAAGGTGTGCTTCTGATTTAGTGCTCCCTTCACGGTCCCGCACCTGTGCGATTGATATATTACCTTGTTTCCGTTTAAGTGAGTTTTAAATGCATTGTCCCGTCCACTGTCAGCAAAACTAGAAGTAAGTTAGTACTCAGTGACCCGTGACCGCGAGAGCATTTTATAACTAATATTGTTGTTTTTGATCACCTGATAATTGATACAATGGATTTTCTTGCAATTTCTGTTGATCGTTGTTCTCTTCCGTTAACCACTGCTGTATTCTCCGTTGACTAGTCATGTATCCTCTGTTGACCAGTGTTGTCTCCTCCAATAACCAGTGTTGTCTCCTTCACTAACCTGTGTTGTCTCCTCCACTAACCTGTGTTGTCTCCTTCCCTATCAAGTGTTGTCTCCTTTACTAACCAGTGTTGTCTCCCTCACTAACAAGTGTTGTCTCCTCCACTAACCTGTGTTGTCTCCTTCACTATCAAGTGTTGTCTCCTCCACTAACCAGTGTTGTCTCCCTCACTAACAAGTGTTGTCTCCTTCACTAACAAGTGTTGTCTCCCTCACTAACCAGTGTTATCTCCCTCACTAACAAGTGTTGTCTCCTTCACTAACAAGTGTTGTCTCCCTCACTAACCTGTGTTGTCTCCTTCACTATCAAGTGTTGTCTCCTTCACTAACCAGTGTTGTCTCCCTCACTAACCAGTGTTGTCTCCTCCACTAACCAGTGTTGTCTCCCTCACTAACCAGTGTTGTCTCCTCCACTAACCTGTGTTGTCTCCTTCACTAACAAGTGTTGTCTCCTTCACTAACAAGTGTTGTCTCCCTCACTAACAAGTGTTGTCTCCTTCACTAACCAGTGTTGTCTCCCTCACTAACAAGTGTTGTCTCCTTCACTAACCAGTGTTGTCTCCTCCACTAACCAGTGTTGTCTCCCTCACTAACCAGTGTTGTCTCCCTCACTAACCAGTGTTGTCCCCTCAACTAACCAGTGTTGTCTCCCTCACTAACCAGTGTTGTCTCCCTCAACTAACCAGTGTTGTCTCCCTCACTAAACAGTGTTGTCTCCTCCACTAACCAGTGTTGTCTCCCTCACTAACCAGTGTTGTCTCCCTCACTAACCAGTGTTGTCTCCTTCACTAACCAGCGTTGTCTCCCTCACTAACCAGTGTTATCTCCTTCACTAACCAGTGTTGTCTCCTTCACTAACCAGCGTTGTCTCCCTCACTAACCAGTGTTGTCTCCGTTGTTTCAGCGGCAGCTCGGCCTCCATACCGCCGGCGGAGTACGTGTCTCCTGTGTGAGGCTGGCCGCCTGCAGCCGCCCGTGTGACCTGACCTTGACCTGACCTCAGGTCGGCCGCGTCTGTCCACTGAGGTGAGCCATTGGGTCTGTCTTGGGGAAGGGATGGACCACACCGGACCACACCGGACCACACCAGACCACACCGGACCACACCGGACCACACCGGACCACACCGGACCACACCGGACCACACCAGACCACACCATACCACACCGGACCACACCGGACCACATGGACCACACCGGACCACACCGGACCACACCGGACCACACCGGACCACATCAGGCCACACCGGACTACACCGGACCACACCGGACCACACCAGACAACACCAGACAACACCGGACCACACCGGACCACACCGGGCCACATCGGACCACACCGGACCACACCGGACCACACCGGACCACACCGGGCCACACCGGACCACACCGGACCACACCGGACCACACCGGACCACACCGGACTACACTGGACCACACCGGGCCACACTGGACCACACCGGACCACACCGGACCACACCGGACCACACCGGACCACACCGGACCACACCGGACCACACCAGACCACACCAGACCACACAAGACCAAACCAGACCACACCAGACCACACCAGACCACACCGGACCACACCGGACCACACCGGACCACACCGGACCACACCGGACCACACCGGACCACATCGACCCGCTTACCACACCTACGCTCCTCGCACCCTGCCTGCAGAAATTAATCCTGCCAATTACTTGGTGAGATTGTCGTGCGATACCGGGCGACTGTCGCCCCGATGTAAGAGCGTACATCACTATCAGCCGCCTAACGACTGCGAGTTTGTCTCGTGTCGCGCTCCAGTCAGCCACAACAGCGCGAGCTGTCGCATTTTGCGGTTTTTACACGTGGAACGCTTATCTGATTACGCTGAGAAACATTGTCGGCCTACGCTGCTGCAGGATGTCGCTCATACTCAAATCCCAGAGGACTGCGCAGCAGGTCCCTTTTAAAAGCGCGATAAACGTCTGGTGGACGTTGGCTTCGTGATGGGTCCGGGCAAGGGGCAGCTGTTGGCGGGCGGATCCGACGCGGGGACGCGCTGCAAGCGGTTGCCTGCTTGTTGCCTGCTTGTCCGCGAGAGATAATCCCCAATTGCACGTGTACTATCAAGGAAAAACACGTTTTCGTTAATGAGCAGTACACAGGCGGATGTATGGGCCTTAGCTGGAGCGTGACTTAAGCCAACCACAGCAGTGGAGATGCTATTCGATACACAGGTGGTGTCGCCGGCGACAGAATTGGACCCCGTGGCTGGGTGAGGGAGAAACACCTGTGCACGCATACATGTGAGATATCGATCCTTCATGCCCCCGGTTCTACATACATCATAAAAGCTGCAATAAGTAGCTGAGTCATTCACGTCTGTTTCTTTAGAACACGTGGGTGCATTAGTTAAGAGTCATATGTTCTCTACCTCTAGTTAGGTACGCAGAATGGAAACGTCGCTCGTCTGCACGAGGCTAATTTCTTCATTTATATTTGTTTGTGCTATTGGGATGATTTATACTTTTTATTCTTAATATTTGTTTGCGCTTTATTGAGAAAAGTGCGAAGTCACGATTCAATATTGACTGTTTGATCACATTAAGTGACTACTAAGAAGCGACTGAATCCTTCAATGTCATAACGTATCTGTTGTCCACAGGGTCAACTGAACTGCGCCAGCACCCGGCCCTGCCTCCAGCCAGCCGACTGTGCCGCCGGAGCCGTGACCTCGTGATCCGTGACCTCGTGACCTCGTGACTCCGAGACCTACCGCCGGGTCAGCACGCCACGAGAGCATTAGAAACAGGTGAGAACAATGTCACTTGAGGTCTGCCTAGCTATAGGACAGGAACGGGTAGACACGGGTAGAGCGCCCGTCACATTATGGAGATTATGTCTTCATGCGAGTTGCCAGATGCCAGTATGTCGGTGGTATTTTGATAATAGTGTGGGATGTGAGGAAATGTTTCGTCTCATGACACCGTTTAATGACTACGCTATGAGTATTGCTGCTGCATTCCCTGTCAGCCTCAGCCAGGGCAAATATATCAATAAACATGGTGTGACATAAGCAATTAATTAATTATGAATGTTTGTTAAGAAAAATGAGTGTATGGTGAGGATTATCAGCTAAATTTTGAACTTGTATTCTCCGTGATAAATATTTGTTATAATTTTAGTTCTTGCCATCTTCCTCGAAATGTGTGGAACCGAGCAGAGATCTATTCCAACTGTGCGACTTTTGCATTGTCGCCATAATCACAATGCCATCATTGTAGGCCAGCACGTCAAATGCTTAATTTTGTCTCATATAACAGCCCGTTTCTATGTTTTCTTACAGCCTCGGTCAGTGACCTTACTGACCTGACCTGGGTCAGTGACCTTACTGACTCGACCTCGGTCAGCGACCTTACATCTGGCCTGACCCGGCAAGCCAACACCCGGTCCACGGAAGTTGTCGAGTTGCCCCACACGAGGGGAACGAGGGGATCACGGTGTGGAGAACATCTCACTGAACACCTGCCACGGCATACTACGGCTCGAGTGCAGCACGCCCGACGCCGTGGCACGCTACTTCCCGAGCACGGCACAAGCACGGCCTGCGGCGTAGTCGTGACCTTCTGGCAAGGCGCTACATCTGAGACACACAGTTGGTTAAGACACCGCGGCCACTTGCGCATGCGCATGGAAGGAAAGGGGAGAACTAGGTCATTTTCGCACGGGGCCGGCACCGGGCCTGCATTTTAGTGTCCTTGTCGATGAATTGTCATTAGTGTTACATTGTCTGTGAAGTGCCATGCAATAATGGCATGTCGCGAGTGTTAAGCGTGCCCCTAGCCGCGTCGCTTGAGGCGTATCACAGTGATAGGGCAAGGCTCAACGCTTGCACCAACAACCTCCAGAGTGAGTGCGAGAGTTTGTGCTGTTTACCAAATGTAGTGATGTACGATGGCGATGTGAGATAGGAGCTCGGCTGTCTCCTAAGTGCATCTTTGTTCAATGTTTGGTGGTAACTTTAGTCAGGAATGACTAGGGCAGGCAATGGTGGTGCTCGAGTCAATACTGTCGTACGAAAATGTCCCCCGCTCATTTTGGCAGTTACGTGTTTTTGCCTTCGGTATGCCGACGCATTACCGATGAATGCATATTCCCCCGTGCAAACTAGACGACAAAACTCGCCTGGTAAGTCTTACGAGGCATTACAAAGGCTATGACCACTATTCGGTACGTAATATCACGTCCCACTCCCAAACTAGGAAATCAAGAGGAGCACTGAGCTAGCGACCGTGCTATCCCAGTGACGGAGTACGGTCGTGTATAACACCAGGCTGATAATGCGACAGTGCTGGTGTTGGACACACCGTATTTAGCGACAAAGTCCTGGATGCCCGCGGGCTGAGTACAATAGTGTTAGTGTCAAACGAGACACCCTGCTCTGATACTGCGTGTGTTCTGTAATGCTGACGCGGTAGCCGAGGATGCGGCGCCTCAATCTCAATGGCTTCATTCAGTGCTCGCATCGCTCCGTGTGCTGATGGTGGTCTGCCAACTGTGATACGTGTGCGTCAATGCTGCTGTTGTTGCTTTCGTGTGCCCACTGGTGAATGCAAACGCGCTACTGCTCTGGAAACCATGGCACTGTGTGTGTGTGTGCTAGCTCGCAAAACGCCGTCTAGAGTAGGTAGACATCGCTGTTCACTTCGGGATGCCTGTAGGAATGCCTAACCTGCATCGCGACGCTTTTGTGTGTATGCGCCATTGTGCCATAATGTTTGTCGTGGCTGCTTGTTGGATGGGGTATGGTGATGTAAAATTATCGCAATTGAGTCGTAGGCCTGTCGCCGTTAGTGTTTGAGATGCGGTTATTTGCCATGGGTACAAATTAACACGAATACACCAGTGTGTAACATGCGAATCGTCGTGTTTTTGTGAACGAAGACATTTAGCGGAAGCTGCGTTAGAAAACGAATTCTGTTCAAGAACAAGAACATCGACATATTTTGATGACGGCTCAATAATCACATCAAACATTTTCTTCTCGGTTACATAGGCATTGAACATGACGTTATTAACGAAAGCAAGTGACATTAACTACATACAACGCACTGCTTCATAGCGACTCTCGTCACTTTGGGCTTGGACTCCCGTCACTTTGGGCTTGGACTCTCGTCACCTTGGGCTTGGACTCTCGTCACTTTGGGCTTGGGCTCTCGTCACTTTATGCTCGGACTCTCGTCACTTTGGGCTTGGACTCGTCACTTTGGGCTTGGACTCTCGTCACTTTGGGATTGAACTCCCGTCACTTTGGGCTTAGACTCTCCGTCACGTTTGCTTCATAGCGTACTCGCCGTGCCCTGCTCTTCATCTCCTGGAGCTAAAGACGTCAGATGGCTGAAGACGCCGCCATCCTGTCACGCACCAATCCGCTGCCGTCTGTGGTCAGTCGCTGCACTGCTCCACCAACGTCCTATAATTCCCGCCGGCGCCGGCCGCCGCAGCAGCACACATTACCTGCATATATATCATCCCAATATTTGTCGATGTATGCAATTACCCGGCCATTAGCGGTTTAATCATCTGCTGTCGACGGCGGTTTGGAGCGACCGCTCCGACTGGCGGACGGAACGCTCTGCAGGCGTCCATCGCCCTGTCACGGCGCGTCGTCAAGCGGCGGCGCATGGCGTCATGGGTCATCAGGGCCGTCAACGCAGGCGCCGGGTCATCGGCAAGGACCGCCAGTTTAAGTGTACGTTGGGAGGCCACCCGCCGCTGGCGCATGTACCGGCGGCGGCGGCGGCGGCGGCGGCGAGGATAATTGTTGAACTTGAGCGGCGCAGTCGGCTGGCAGACGCCACCCGCGGTTGATGTATCGCCGCAGGGGCGATAGTTAGTCATCAGCGGGATGATAATTAGTCATCTGTGGCGCCTCGTGCTGGCGGGGGCGGCAGTGAGCCCGCGCGCCCCGCCGCCGCCGCTCCCACCGAGGCACGTATGCTAGGATGGAACATGAGGACAGTGTGCAGAAAACGTGCCAGAAGTGGCGGCCAAACGTGTCGCAGAGAGGAGAAACTGATGGTAAAATATCGCCATCAGTGTGTCATAACATGGAACAATCTGCACTAAGTGAAAGGCTCACCCTGCCAATTCCATTGACGCAAACATCTTCCACATTTTGAATAGTGTTTGAGATAAAAGAACATAGGTAGGCTTATTTAGTGGCTTTTGTCTTGATACTGGGACTAGAGAAGACAAGCAGGACGCTAGAATGGCTTAGGCTTAACCTGCCATTGACTGGGGGCGTTTAACGCCCCCCTGATGAATTTTCGCAATAGCTGAAAAACTAATAGAGCTATCAACGTAAAACTTCGGTCGGGTACCTTCTTATAAATCATGGTTACGTCTTTTGTGAAAAAATGAAGAAATTTCGTCTATTTTTTTCTTCTCGAGTTATAGCGAATTTAGTGACGTCACTACACACGAGTTTTACACCAAAATGAGCTATACTTTGCCAGGCCGTATAAATGCCACATTTGAAGCAAAATGCAACCGAAAAACTCCAAAAGATATAAAATTGCAAGAGCTACAAACCAGATAACTCATTTTTTTTTTAATAAACTTTACCTTTGACCCCCAAAAACTAAAAACTTTTTTTGGGAAAATTATCACAATATCAAAATTTTCTAAAATATTCAAAAAACCGGAAGATATGTCAGAGAACTATACATAGGCAACTACTATACCAAATTTCAAACAGATATCTCCATTTTTGACTGACTTATGACATCTAAAGTATGGGTAACTCATGACGTCATATTTTGAAATTGCGTTTTTGGCTTTTATGGACCAGATACAGAACAATGAATGCCAGTACTGTATTCCTGAGAGACAACTGGTCCATCAACATGCCTTCTTTATTTATATTTATCAATTTCAAATTTTGACCTTCTGTGACCTGAATTTGACCTGAACTTGACAATAACTTCACGTAAATGAATTAAGTTGGTAAAATGACTATCACTATCGAATTATACGTGGAAAATAACCCATAAAACATGTTTTGCATGACTTTCGTAGATATTTTGCGCATAGTGAATTTCAGTGACCTGATTGACCTTTGCCAACAATCTCACTTTAGCCCATGCGGGATGTGTACAATACCTTTGGCAGCACTTTGGATGATCATGGTCGTAATCGATGGCTTTTGCGGGAAAGTATGGCCCATAAACTAAAATACGTCGATTTTGACCTTTGACCTGACCGAGACCTAACATTTGACCTCACTTTGAAATTTGTTAGCATGGTTTAGATTTATCTCATTGAGAGCTTTCGAATGCCGCCTTGATCGTCAATAATATCCTATGATAACATGATCCAGAAGTAATTGGACTAATATCATGCATATCCTTGACATAGGAAGCATTTGTATATTTCCCCATTGACTTATTATGGAGAGGTCACGAAATTGACCTGACTTTAGGTCGCCGATATCAAAATTCCGAGATAAACGAATTGTAAGGACTTATCCCCTCATGCCACTCTGTACGTTTCAAACTGATCGGTGATAAATTCTGGCTTTGGCACAACTGCAAATGTTTTTGGAGGTGGGTCACTTGACCTGGTCTGGTTACCTGACCTGAGATGACCCGAGGTTTTTTCTTCTTCAAAGTGTGCGCAATTGATGTCCTAACAGGTGTGCCCAAACTCGGCGGCGCTGCGTGCCGCCGTTTTTTCGCCATCTGCGAAAAATCTGAGGGGGGAGGGGGATCACCCCCCCCCCCTGCAGTGCGCAGGAATATGAGTTGACAAGTTGCAAATCGCCAATTCCAAAATATATTTTTCGTTTTTTAATATCTTTTAAAATTTTGATTTTGTGGGCATTTTTCCGTTTTTTTTTTTGGGGGGGGGGTTCAAAACAAAAATCCATAAGTCCGAGAGGGACATTTTTTAACCCTTGCTATTTTCTATTTTTTGACGTTTTATTTATTTATTGCATTTTGCTTAAAATATGGTCTTTGTAGATCTGTTAAAATGTAGCTGATTTTTTCGTCAAACTCGTGAGTCCCAAACACAACAAATTCGCTATCACCAAATTCGCTATCACCATCGCTATCACCATCACCAAATTCGCTATATCTCGAGAGATAAAAAAATCAACGAAATTGCTCCATTTTTGCACAGAAGACTTACAATTGATGTAGAGAAGGTACTCACAGTTTCACGTTGATAGCGGTATTGACTTTTTAGTTATTGCGAAAGTTCGTCAGGTGGGGGGGGGGGGGGTCACCCCCCAGTCAATGGCGGGTTGAGTGGATAAGTTAGCCTGAACATAACATTTATTAACCCTACCATAAACCAATGTTTTTTCTTCTATTCTCCAAACCAGCCCAGGGTGCACAGAGCCCTCGTATCCGTGGGTGGCAGTGTCCTCCCCGAGAGTTGCGAGCAGACTTGTGCTTGATTCCAGTGGAATCGAATCCGATTCCAGAATCGATTTCGTTTGTGATGGAATCGGAATCGGATTCGATTCCATTGGTATATGGGTGGAATCGGAATCAGGTGGAATCAATCAATTTGAGAAAATGAAGAAATTGGAATCGGAATCAATGGTGATTTCAAATGATTCCGTAGCATTTTCGTAAAAATAATCTGACCACGAATTTATGTTTTCCTGAAGGAAATTCATTTTTTTAGCATGCATAGCTGAAGCAAAGCCATACGATGAATTGTACCTAATGAGGGTCAATAAACATGCTAAGAATACTACCTATTTAGGTGGAGACATACAACGATCTTGGATTATTGCAATGCTATGCCTATTGTACCTAACATACATTCCATACCTAATATTATAATATCTTTCAAGGCATTGATTTCATTGTGTATCATATGTATTGCAGAATAGCATCTTGCAATATGTCCATGCATCATGATTATAGGTATGCCTAGATATTATACTGTTTTGAACTTCACAGGCAGAGACTTGAGAGGGTCGTCGGTCGAACTGAAAGGGGCCTTCAGGCTTGATAATGCCTTTTACCAGGCATAGGTATGGACGATCCCTTGGACGATCCCTTGGACGATCTGATCTGCCTCTGTCGGCCTGAAAAAAAGCGCTCGACTGATCTGCGAGGACATTTGCCTGCCTGAGAGGGTTTCGTAGCATATGCCAGTCTGAGAGGATTATCGTTCGGTCTGCACGTGACCTCAGCCGGTCTAAGAGGTCCCTCGTCAGGTATGAGAGGGTATCTAAGGCGTGGTGTTGTCCTAGGTCAGTCTGGGAAGATCCTTGCCAGGCCTGAAAGGACGCTTGCCAGGCCTGCAAGGGTCCTCGTCAGGCCTGAGAGGGCCTGATCAGACCTGAAAGGGTCTGATCAGACCTGAAAGGGCCTGGTGACCTGTGAGGGCCTGTTGATGATTACGAGGGCCTTAGGGCCTTATGCTAGTCTGATAAGGCCTTTTCCAGACCTCAGAGTGTCCTGCCGGTCTGAGAGGGCCTTCAGGGAACCAGAAAGCAAGACGCTCAAGACACTGGCAGGGCACCGGGCAGCGCACAGGGCAGGACAGAGCAGTACAGGGCACAGGGCTGGACAGAGCAGTGCAGGGCACAGGGCACAGGGCACAGATCAGCGCACAAGGCAGGGCACAGGGCAGGACAGGGCACAGGACACACCACCCAAGACAGAGTACAAAGGGCATGTCGCAGGTCAGCGCACAGGGCAGATCACATGTCATTACACAGGACAGGTCACAGGGCAGAGTACGGTACAGGACAGGGCAGGACACAGAGCAGGGCACAGGACAGGGCAGGGTACGGGGCAAGGCACAGGACAGGGCAGGGTACGGGGCAGGGCACATGGCAGGGCACAGGGCAGGGCACAGGGCAGGGCACAGGACAGGGCACAGGGCAGGGCACAGGGCAGGGCACAGGGCAGGGCACAGGGCAGGGCACAGGGCAGGGCACAGGGCAGGGCACAGGGCAGGGCACAGGGCAGGGCACAGGGCCGAATATCGGCAGAAAATCGGCCGAACATCCATTTTCGGCGAAGGAAATAATATTCAAAATATCGATTGCCACACCATTTTCGAAAGCTCTCGCAAGGAGCAATGGGGAAAACACAGTTCCCGTTGTATCGGAGATCGACGATCTCCGATATCGGAGGCGGAAGTTGCATTTCGAACCACCCTCACGGCATATGTTAGCAGGGTTCCCAACACTGGCACTTGGCAGTCACAGCATACCCTGACCTTGTCCTCCAAGCTAGGCAAGTCCAGCATATATTGGCAGTGACAGGCGACAGGATACGTTGACAGTGTCATCTCCAGGTCAGGCAGTGACAGGATACGTTGGCAGTGTCATCTCCAGGCAGTGACAGGATACGTTGGCAGTGTCATCTCCAGGTCAGGCAGTGACAGGATACGTTGGCAGTGTCATCTCCAGGCCAGGCAGTGACAGGATACGTTGGCAGTGTCATCTCCAGGCAGTGACAGGATACGTTGACAGTGTCATCTCCAGGCAGTGACAGGATACGTTGGCAGTGTCATCTCCAGGCAGTGACAGGATACGTTGACAGTGTCATCTCCAGGTAGTGACAGGATACGTTGACAGTGTCATCTCCAGGCAGTGACAGGATACGTTGGCAGTGTCATCTCCAGGCCAGGCAGTGACAGGATACGTTGGCAGTGTCATCCACAGGCAGTGACAGGATACGTTGACAGTGTCATCTCCAGGTAGTGACAGGATACGTTGACAGTGTCATCTCCAGGCAGTGACAGGATACGTTGACAGTGTCATCCACAGGCAGTGACAGGATACGTTGACAGTGTCATCCACAGGCAGTGACAGGATACGTTGACAGTGTCATCTCCAGGTAGTGACAGGATACGTTGACAGTGTCATCTCCAGGCAGTGACAGGATACGTTGGCAGTGTCATCTCCAGGTAGTGACAGGATACGTTGGCAGTGTCATCTCCAGGCCAGGTAGTGACAGGATACGTTGACAGTGTCATCTCCAGGCCAGGCAGTGACAGGGTACGTTGACAGTGTCATCTCCAGATAGTGACAGGATACGTTGACAGTGTCATCTCCAGGCAGTGACAGGATACGTTGACAGTGTCATCTCCAGGCAGTGACAGGATGCGCTGGCAGTGTCATCTCCAGGCAGTGACAGGATACGTTGGCAGTGTCATCTCCAGGCAGTGACAGGATACGTTGGCAGTGTCATCTCCAGGCAGTGACAGGATACGTTGACAGTGTCATCCACAGGCAGTGACAGGATACGTTGACAGTGTCATCTCCAGGCCAGGCAGTGACAGGATACGTTGGCAGTGTCATCTCCAGATAGTGACAGGATACGTTGACAGTGTCATCTCCAGGCAGTGACAGGATACGTTGACAGTGTCATCCACAGGCAGTGACAGGATACGTTGACAGTGTCATCTCCAGATAGTGGCAGGATACGTTGACAGTGTCATCCACAGGCAGTGACAGGATACGTTGACAGTGTCATCTCCAGGCAGTGACAGGATACGTTGACAGTGTCATCTCCAGATAGTGACAGGATACGTTGACAGTGTCATCTCCAGGCAGTGACAGGATACGTTGACAGTGTCATCTCCAGGCCAGGCAGTGACAGGATACGTTGACAGTGTCATCTCCAGGCAGTGACAGGATACGTTGACAGTGTCATCCACAGGCAGTGACAGGATACGTTGACAGTGTCATCTCCAGATAGTGACAGGATACGTTGACAGTGTCATCTCCAGGCAGTGCCAGGATACGTTGACAGTGTCATCTCCAGGCCAGGCAGTGACAGGATACGTTGACAGTGTCATCTCCAGGCAGTGACAGGATACGTTGACAGTGTCATCTCCAGGCCAGGCAGTGACAGGATACGTTGACAGTGTCATCTCCAGGCAGTGACAGGATACGTTGACAGTGTCATCTCCAGGCAGTGACAGGATACGTTGACAGTGTCATCCACAGGCAGTGACAGGATACGTTGACAGTGTCATCTCCAGATAGTGACAGGATACGTTGACAGTGTCATCTCCAGGCAGTGACAGGATACGTTGACAGTGTCATCTCCAGGCAGTGACAGGATACGTTGGCAGTGTCATCCACAGGCAGTGACAGGATACGTTGACAGTGTCATCTCCAGGCCAGGCAGTGACAGGATACGTTGACAGTGTCATCTCCAGGCAGTGACAGGATACGTTGACAGTGTCATCCACAGGCAGTGACAGGATACGTTGACAGTGTCATCTCCAGATAGTGACAGGATACGTTGACAGTGTCATCTCCAGGCAGTGACAGGATACGTTGACAGTGTCATCTCCAGGCCAGGCAGTGACAGGATACGTTGACAGTGTCATCTCCAGGCCAGGCAGTGACAGGATACGTTGACAGTGTCATCTCCAGGCAGTGACAGGATACGTTGACAGTGTCATCTCCAGGCAGTGACAGGATACGTTGACAGTGTCATCCACAGGCAGTGACAGGATACGTTGACAGTGTCATCTCCAGATAGTGACAGGATACGTTGACAGTGTCATCTCCAGGCAGTGACAGGATACGTTGACAGTGTCATCTCCAGGCAGTGACAGGATACGTTGACAGTGTCATCTCCAGATAGTGACAGGATACGTTGACAGTGTCATCTCCAGGCAGTGACAGGATACGTTGACAGTGTCATCTCCAGGCAGTGACAGGATACGTTGGCAGTGTCACCTCCAGGCCAGGCAGTGACAGGATACGTTGACAGTGTCATCTCCAGGCAGTGACAGGATACGTTGGCAGTGTCATCCACAGGCAGTGACAGGATACGTTGACAGTGTCATCTCCAGATAGTGACAGGATACGTTGACAGTGTCATCCACAGGCAGTGACAGGATACGTTGACAGTGTCATCTCCAGGCAGTGACAGGATACGTTGGCAGTGTCATCTCCAGGCAGTGACAGGATACGTTGACAGTGTCATCTCCAGATAGTGACAGGATACGTTGACAGTGTCATCTCCAGGCAGTGACAGGATACGTTGGCAGTGTCATCTCCAGGCAGTGACAGGATACGTTGACAGTGTCATCTCCAGGCAGTGACAGGATACATTGGCAGTGTCATCCACAGGCAGTGACAGGATACGTTGACAGTGTCATCTCCAGGCAGTGACAGGATACGTTGACAGTGTCATCTCCAGGCCAGGCAGTGACAGGATACGTTGACAGTGTCATCTCCAGGTAGTGACAGGATACGTTGACAGTGTCATCTCCAGGCAGTGACAGGATACGTTGACAGTGTCATCTCCAGGCCAGGTAGTGACAGGATACATTGTCAGTGTCATCTCCAGATAGTGACAGGATACGTTGACAGTGTCATCTCCAGGCAGTGACAGGATACGTTGACAGTGTCATCTCCAGGCAGTGACAGGATACGTTGACAGTGTCATCTCCAGGCCAGGTAGTGACAGGATACATTGTCAGTGTCATCTCCAGATAGTGACAGGATACGTTGACAGTGTCATCTCCAGGCAGTGACAGGATACGTTGGCAGTGTCATCTCCAGGCAGTGACAGGATACGTTGACAGTGTCATCTCCAGGTCAGGCAGTGACAGGATACGTTGGCAGTGTCATCTCCAGGCAGTGACAGGATACGTTGACAGTGTCATCTCCAGGTAGTGACAGGATACGTTGACAGTGTCATCTCCAGGCCAGGCAGTGACAGGATACGTTGACAGTGTCATCTCCAGGCAGTGACAGGATACGTTGACAGTGTCATCTCCAGGCAGTGACAGGATACGTTGGCAGTGTCATCCACAGGCAGTGACAGGATACGTTGACAGTGTCATCTCCAGATAGAGACAGGATACGTTGGCAGTGTCATCCACAGGCAGTGACAGGATACGTTGACAGTGTCATCTCCAGATAGTGACAGGATACGTTGGCAGTGTCATCCACAGGCAGTGACAGGATACGTTGACAGTGTCATCTCCAGATAGTGACAGGATACGTTGACAGTGTCATCTCCAGGCAGTGACAGGATACGTTGGCAGTGTCATCTCCAGATAGTGACAGGATACGTTGACAGTGTCATCTCCAGGCAGTGACAGGATACGTTGACAGTGTCATCTCCAGATAGTGACAGGATACGTTGGCAGTGTCATCCACAGGCAGTGACAGGATACGTTGACAGTGTCATCTCCAGATAGTGACAGGATACGTTGACAGTGTCATCTCCAGGCAGTGACAGGATACGTTGGCAGTGTCATCTCCAGATAGTGACAGGATACGTTGACAGTGTCATCTCCAGGCAGTGACAGGATACGTTGACAGTGTCATCTCCAGGCAGTGACAGGATACGTTGGCAGTGTCATCTCCAGGCCAGGCAGTGACAGGATACGTTGGCAGTGTCATCTCCAGATAGTGACAGGATATTTTGACAGTGTCATCTCCAGGCAGTGACAGGATACGTTGGCAGTGTCATCTCCAGGTCAGGCAGTGACAGGATACGTTGGCAGTGTCATCTCCAGGCAGTGACAGGATACGTTGACAGTGTCATCCACAGGCAGTGACAGGATACGTTGACAGTGTCATCTCCAGGCAGTGACAGGATACGTTGACAGTGTCATCTCCAGGCAGTGACAGGATACGTTGACAGTGTCATCTCCAGGCAGTGACAGGATACGTTGACAGTGTCATCTCCAGGCAGTGACAGGATACGTTGGCAGTGTCATCTCCAGGCAGTGACAGGATACGTTGGCAGTGTCATCTCCAGGCAGTGACAGGATACGTTGACAGTGTCATCTCCAGGCAGTGACAGGATACGTTGACAGTGTCATCCACAGGCAGTGACAGGATACGTTGACAGTGTCATCTCCAGATAGTGACAGGATACGTTGGCAGTGTCATCTCCAGGCAGTGACAGGATACGTTGACAGTGTCATCTCCAGATAGTGACAGGATACGTTGGCAGTGTCATCTCCAGGCCAGGCAGTGACTGGATACGTTGGCGAGGACTAGTGATGACGGATGAGTCATGACGTCAGCATGCCGTGATAAATGAAGGTACGTGTTATGTACACACGCCACGCCCGGATGCGCCCGCGAGCAACGATTGATTAACCTCATTTGGGGCGAGGCGCATTCATTTTTCTGTACATGATACACTTCAACACTTCAGCTCATTAAGAACGTACCGATGCAAATATCCAGCCATATTTCGTCTCATTCATTAAAATGTCTCACCACATGGATACATGTGTGTGTGCATATGCAGAAATGTACTATACAACACCGAAATATAAGAGAGGATTTACTATGGCCAGTGGTTTAGAAGTGTTGTGTATTGGAGACTGGTCCTAGATTACATTTCATTTTGCTTGTGCGAGTATATTCGTTGCCGGGAAACCCATCAAATAGAAATATGACTAGCATCGTTGATATACCCAACACATTATCAATGACAAGCTACTAAAATGAATCAAATGTCTTCAGCCTCAAGAGGACTTCCGATAAATTTGGTTTTAATGTAATGTATAATATGACACTTATTTGGTAACTTGGTTTCGTGTTCTCAGAATGGATGGAAGATTCACCCCCCCCCCCCCCCCCCCAGACCATTGCGTCAACTGTCATATTCTATTGGATTTCAGACTTAAAATGTTATAAATTAATATTTGTACCAACAGTTAGAATATAGCCTGTTAGGAGCAGCTATGATAAAATATACAATTAGGCATTCGGACACGTTCAAACACATGGACTCGCCACATAGCATTATTTTAATATTAACTTCGTGATATCACGTCCGATGTCGCGGCCTCCAATGTTGGACCCCCTGGGACGCGCCTGGCTCCTGTTGGACGTTTCATCATCTGGCGCCATCATCTGGCGCCAAGTGACAGCCACTGGAACAGCTAGCGGCCATAGCAGCGACATGCGTGGACAAATAATCCAGCGATCGTGATTCGGGCGGTGACATAGATCGCGCCGCGCTGGTGACCGTCACGACGTCAGTGGCCGTCACGACGTCAGTGGCGACGGTCCGACACGACGGACGTCAGGACCTCGTACATCAGTCCATACATCAGCGAGGAGGCTGGGGAAGGCGTCATGGCGATGCCGTCTAAAGGTGCCGTCTGAGGTGAAGTCTCAGGCGTCATCTCAGATGCCAGTGTGGGTGTCAATCGTCACAGTTGCCCACCTTATCCAGATGCTACCCCAAGGTGCTTGGGCTAATATTGTCAACGTGCGACGAGATATTTCAATTTTGATAGATATGCATACTTTACCGAGTTCTTACTAATCAGAATTTCTAACCTAACTCTCATATTGCCAAAAAGGATGTTTTAGTAAATTAAACACAAGATCGGAAGCTTTCGGCTTGCGCCTTCATCAGCCAAACTTAAATGGCTGATGAAGGCGCAAGCCGAAAGCTTCCGATCTTGTGTTTAATTTACTAAAACATCCTTTTTGGCAATATGAGAGTTAGGTTAGAAATTCTGATTATTATAATGTCTCTCAAAACAGTGTTAAAAAATATTCAAGAGTTCTTACTAACACCAATCGACAACTATATTCGAATCCACCTTGCAATTAAATCTAAGCCTTTCTCCTTAGTATCTAACCCAGCGTTTACCCTGTTTTAGCAAACCCTTAAGCAAACCCAAAAACAAAGCAAGTCCCTTTCAAGTCACTTCCGGCTGGTCACGTTCATGTCAGCCTCTCGCCTAGATCCCCCTCCCTGTCCCTGCCACTTCCCCCCGACCTCATCTGCCGCCGCCGCCGGCTCCTCCAGTAATACACAGACACCTGGAACGTCTCTGGACCACGCTGTGGACGGCCGGACGCTCGCTGGGTCAGTCAGAACAACAAACCAACCACAGTCCTGGCACGCGCCGGCGGGGTGGTCTGAGCAGAGATGAAAAATCGACACAAACTTGGCACGCGGGTACGGGAACTTTTGAATTCATGACGGGAAAGCAGCACATTATTTTTTGTTTCTTTATCGTAAGCCTTTGGACCTGCGGTCCTCGGAAGGTTTTGACAAGCAAATAATTGTTATGTCTTACCTTTCATAGTATGCATTTTAAAAAAATACGACTGTATAGCAAGTTTTGTTTATTTTTCCCTGCCGTCTGCGAGTTTGGATGATTCATAGTACTGAGTGGGCAGGCGACAGGAGATGATGCGATGCGAGTGGAGAGTGGCTGTGGCCGCGAGTCGGCGGTGCTCACTCAGAGAAGGGTTGCGGTCAGCGAAGGTGTGCGTCATGGCATGTCCGACCGACGTCGGAGCGGTCAGACGACTGATCTGAACCTGATATAGGAGATTTATTTAAAACCCGGCACCACTCGGCCGGTACCGGCTCGAGCCGGTGACGTGAGCACGGCCCGAGCCGGTCAAATTTGGCAGACAGCTGATATCAGCGTTGGAATACAAGCGAGTTCGGGTTTGGCGAACAAGTTAGGTGACGTTGGAATCGCTGAGGTCGAGCATTGGTATAAAGCCTGTAAAGAGTCATAGGAAAAGGTTAAGGACAAGTTATTGAACCACACAATAATATTATGTTATTAAACAAAGCGACGGGCCATTAATATTCAAGATCGTTGATGCTATTTTATGATAGCTTGAAGACACGCGGACGTGTTTAGTGATGTTAATTCTGAATTAAAAAGAAACTTTTGTCAAGGTCAAAACAAATTTGAGGAAACTGCAATACTAACGCTTAGGAGCCAACAATGCACACTTCGCAGCACCAGTGCTGTTGGTTTATAACGCCAGCGTTCGCGAAACAGATGCAACTAGTTTAATTTTGAAACGCGCACCCGCCCGGCCCCTTCCCTCCCCGATAAGGCGGGATGTTTGAGACGATGAGGGGTCGCGCCCTGACTCGTACTATTTGCCATTGACCGCGATGGCCTGCGGCGATTAGCGATCAAAGACAGCGGTCAAAGTCAGCGGTCAAAGTCAGTGCCCAGCTGGTGGGCGATCGTGACGAGGCTTTGTGGCCCGTAAGGCTTTTCGGCTAATATTTACCCGTGGACAGGAATTGCGCGATAGGATGGTAGGGCCGGAGTTCAGGGTTTACCTCTGCTTAGCCAAACACTTAAACCCCATGAAGCGATCCATGCAAAACTTCCTGACATTTTTTTTTGTGTAGAAATGTTCAAGCACTGCACTCTGTATAGCTTGCCCATTCAGTTTCTTTGAAATCGTTTGATAGCAAAAGGGCGAGTGATATTGTCCAGATGATGTTCAAAACAAATGAGCCGTTTAGCATTTAAGGCTTGACTTTGTCGCGCACAAGTGTTTCACCGATTACATTTTCAAGTCACTGGCGGAATCATTTAGTAACATTTTGGAATTTGGTGCAACTTTTCCGCTTGTGAAAGCGTCACGTGTGATGCCTCATTACGCTACTCTTTACTCATTACGCTACTCTTTACTGCCTGAGAATGTTTGGCATTGTCTGTCGACGTCGCACCACCGTACCGCAGAGCCCCTTCTCCCTGGGCACACACACACAACTGATGCCGCCCCTGTCCCTGCACACTGCACACTACACACTGCACACAGTGCACATAGTGCACATTGCACACAGTGCACACCGCACACAGTGCACACCGCACACAGTGCACACCGCACACAGTGCACACAGTGTACACCGCACACAGTGCACATAGTGCACACAGTGCACATAGTGCACACAGTGCACATAGTGCACACAGTGCACACTGTGCACACAGTGCACACTGTGCACACAGTGCACACCGCACACAGTGCACACCGCACACAGTGCACACTGTGCACACAGTGCACACAGTGCACTGGCGTGACCCCGCTGTGATAGCCTCCCGCGCCGCCCGCCTCCGTCTGTCTCTCACGGCGCGCAAGACGGGCAGCGACAGATGCAGTGCTGCCGGAATTGACGGACTGTCCGGCAGCCATCAGCCCGACCACCTCGGAGCCGCCCCCGCCCCCGCCCCCGCCCCCGCCCCCGCCGCCGCCGCTGCCGCCGCCGCCCGCCGCCCGCCGGCAGCCGCCAGCCGCCAGACACCTACAGTAAAAACACCCAGCCGCCGCACCGGCCGCCCCGCCGCAGCCGACCGCCGCCGCAGTCGCCGGCAGTCGCCAGCAGACAAGGTCATGTCAACATGCCTGCCTCAGGCCAGCGCTACTGCACCCCCTCTACCCCTCCACCTCTCCCCCCCCCCCCCCCCCCCGCCCCCGCCCCCCGCGAGCCCGATCACCCGATGGCTGGCAGATTATTTGCTTGGGTAGCTACCGAACGGGGCGCACTGTTTGCCAGAGCCTTGTTCACGACGCCTGCTGACGGGCTGACTGCTGCTGCCCACTGCTGTCAAAACGTATCGACCAATCAGCGTGGACCAGTGGGGGGATGGGATGTGGGGAGGGGTACGGTGTATGACGTCATACCTCTGCTGCCTCCTGCTGTCGCTGCTGCCGGAAAATCGCGTCAGCCTGGCAGCAGATAACACAAATGGGCGCACGCGGCAATTTACAAACGCGAAGCGTCGATAGACAACCAACGATCTCCAAGCGAAAAGCTTGAAGAAGCGAAGATGGATATGGAGTAAGTCTGCGATAATTTTGGTTTACTGTTTATGTTAGTATTAGGTACCATAAGCCAGGCTTTCTGTAGGAGAAAATTTATCGTAGCAAGTACGCCAGATATGCATCGTGAATCGACAGCATTTGCGTTCAAGTAGTAATCGCCGGCGATGACGTAGGTTGGTGTGAGCTGCCGTTTTGGGCAGCCGTGGGCAGCCCGTCAGCAGGAGGTCATGAACAAGGCTCCGGCTAATCGTCACCCCGGCTGGGATATATGGCCGAAATAATGTCGGAGCGAGAGACTGAATGATTGATTACCGGAGCTCAAAGACGTGACGAGCGCTGAGGTCACCGGCGGGCGGCGTGATTTGATATCGACGTGGTGTGGTTCATGTTGAGCAGTTTGTACACTGGGTAACGTATGCAATGCGTCAAGCTGTCAGTAATCTAATGCCGCCGGTCTGGCCGTAATCGGAACAGTTGGTGCCGGGTGTTTACGGATGGCTGGCCGCCAGGCGGCGTACCGCCGGGGTGGGTGCTGTGCTTCGGACAGCGTATCGCACCCGGCGCTGACATGTTGGGATACCAGTTCGATTAAAGCAACGGAAGTGGTGACTCGCTCACCGGATACCGGACAAATTGAGGACAGAGGAGGTTTGAGGATTGAGGACAGGGGATAGGTTCAGATAAGTTGGCGGAGAGTGCGTTCGCTGCAGATGACTGCTTCTGATAAACGCTGCGCGAATTACATGTCGGCGCTGAAAGAAGATGCGTTTTGAATTACACTGTGACTGGCTGCTAATCAGTACATGCCGCGATGACCGAATGCCGGTGCCAAAAGAAGCCGCGTTTTGGGATTGGGTTACGTGGTGACGAGCGGTGTATCAGTACTTTGGCATTCGGATGATCTGGCGCAGCTTAGTCATTACTCATTAGCAAATTGACGAAGTGCACACACAGGATAATTTATAAACTCGATAACAGATCAATTTGCTTTTGCTTCTTAACATACAAATGACATCAGATCAGGAGGTATGATTTTCTAGAGATAGAATAAAGCGATAGCATAAATGCACATTTTCCAATATTTGTATTTTTTAATTTAGTCGAATGATTTGCATGGGAGACTGGTTTCAGAGAACGATACCAAACTGAGCTTATCGTGTGTACATTGAACCCACCACACAATAATGCGATACCACTTCCACGGATGATGTTGCCATATATGGACACCATATATGGCCGGCATTTTACCTTTGTGACCTCACCTTCTTGTGCCCTTTTGGTGACCTCAATATTGACCTGACCTAAAAAATTACCCTAGTACTTTCATTAGACCTTGTTTCGAGCTATCTAAAGTTTTTATATTTGTCGCTATGTTGCATTTTTTTAATATTAGAGGGGCGGGTATCTCCCCCCCCCCCCCATTTTGGTTCGAAGTTGGCGCTGTCCCCGTCGGTGCGCGGGTTAACAATTTTAGTTGCACGCACAAAGGCTCCTTGAAGGTCCCAGCAGCAACACAATGAAGAGGCAACGCGAAAAGTTGGGCCTCAATATTTTTCGTTGCCCCGATTGCTCACGTGTGTGACATATTACATTGCAAATACATAAATTCGAGGTAATTCACTGACGTGTAGACTATGGAGCGTGGAGGCGCTTCACGCGAAACGATCCGTCATAATTTTGCAAATACAACTTCAGAAAACAGCAGCGTATACAACTTCAGTCGAACATTTTGAGCGCTCACGGGCTTGTCAAGTAGCTTGTCTTAGTTTATAGCCACTGGCAGATCCAGCAGGTGGGGGGGGGGGGGAGGGGGGGAGTAAAGAGGCCATGTCCCAAAATCGCCCAAAATCGGCCAAAAATTGACATATTTCCTGATTTTAAAAGAATGTAAAAGAAAGAAAGAAAGCAACTTAACCAAGGGAATGTTCACCATCAAAATTCACTACGAAACCATTTCGGTCATCTCTAGCTCAGGTCAAAATTGAGGTCATCAGAAGTCATCAGAGGTCAAATTTGGCATTTTTTCGGAGTTTACCCATTAGACCCCCAAACATCTCGAGAACCATAATAGCTAGGAACGAACGAGAGAAGAAAAAAACAATCCGAAAGGTCATGAAAAATGAAATCGCTAACGTGTCCTCGTTTTATATTTTTGTATCAGGTCCATAGTGTAGGCTCTAGAGGTCAGCAAAGCCAAAGGTCACACTGACTGTATATTATCAATAACCCTTTTGTTAATGCATTTGAAAACCTAATAACGATAGGACAATGATCTTACCGTCACCTTGTTTGTCTCGCCCCGATCAACCATACCCGGCGTGACCAGGTTGGGTCAAATCCAAAATCTGACCTCATGTCAGGGTCATTTGTGGCCAAGGTAGGTAATTGTGCATATTGGGAAACGCGTCTTCACAAGACACACAATGGTGTCAGTCGCACGTCTCTACCTTTATTATTTAATAAGTTGTTAGTGCTCCTGGACTCACATGACCTCAGCTTACCTGGTACCAGCCAAGGAACAAAAATTGTACCTGAGTCAAGAATGAAATGATAACATGAACTACTGTGTACGAAAGACCACTTGGCACCCTAATTTTCGGCGATAACTTTTGAAGGAACCAACTGGCATGAACGAATTTCTTGCAATGGATATTTCGGACCCTGCGCCAATTTGTATTATTAAGGTCGATTATTGTCAAACTAAAGTTTAGGGCTCTTGCTATCCACTCGTAATGTTAAAAATCGCGCAGGGAATTGAATCGGTGGGTAGAGGCTATCGTGAAAGGGTGGAGCTATGCTCTGACGTCAGGTCACAAAAGGCCACTATTGGCAAGAGGTCTACGAAAGCCATGCGACACATGTTTTATGGGTTATTTTACACGTATAATTATATAGTTGCAGCCATTTTCACAACCTGATACCATATAATGACGCTCAGGTCAAGATCAGGTCACATAAGGTCAAAATTTGAAATTGAATAATATCAATACAAAAGGCATGTTTCTAGACCAGTTCGGTCTCAGAAATACAACGGTGGGATTTATTTGTCTGTATCTGGTCAATAAAAGACAACAAAAACGTAACTTCAAAAAATGACATCATGAGATACTTATACTAAGGGAGCTATAAATCAGTCAAAAATAAAGATATTGATTTTAAATTTGGTTTGGGTATCGTTCATACTTGGTTCTCCCATATATATTCCGTTTTTGTTTAATATCTTTCTTTTTTTATTTTGTAGAAATTTTTCCGAAAACATCAGTTTTTATAGCAAATCCGAGATAGCCATTGTAAGAGACTATCATTTCCGTTCTTTTAACGTTTTTTATTTGATATTTGCATAAAAACTCGATTTTTCTACGATTAAAAAATGGACCCGTTCCCCCTATCAAAAATTGGTGGCACCGCCCCTGATATTATCCATCTTTTGTTTTGCGTGCGCTGTAAAACACGCATTTAACTCAACTCAGGCGTGAAATTGGTATTAGTCGACCTTAAAAGCAACAGGAATTACTTTGAGAACACAACATGTGCATAAACTCAAGTTAAAAGACGGCAAATGGCCGCCGGTGATCGCAGCCGCAGTCAGCTGACTACGAAGAAGGAAAAATATCCAAGCAACCCTGCTCCGGACATTTTCCACGATTCTCGCCCGCGACGGAAAATTATCGAGGATGATATTTCATTTTCCAGATACCGATCGTGATCCTGGGATTTTTTTTACATGATCCCGGAAAATTCTCCAACATTTTCCAGATACCGAACGCACGGCAAATATATACAAAGTTCTATTTTGGGAAACATGGCCCTGTTTGGTAGCAGAGCTTCACAAACATTGTGAAGCTGTCAAACTCACTGTCTAGCAACGTTGGACGGTGGTTTTAACAGCACGTTGGTTGGCAACGTGGCGGGTGTTTGTGAAGCTCTATCATGATCAATCATTCTGCACTGCTTACGTAAGGCATGCACAATCGCTGCCTCCTACGTTGAAGTTCGGATGTAGGAACATCACCCTTTCTTTCTAGTGTGCTGCCGACTACCTCTCAATATTGCATAATATGTACAGGGGTCGTTATTGGGTCCTCAATGGTGGGGCCCCTCGTGATCCGACAGGGCCCCTTGAGGTCGTGCCTCCCCCTACGAAAATCCTGTGTGTGTGTGTGTGTGTGCGTGTGTGTGTGTGTGTGTGTGTGTGTGTGTATGCGTGTGTGCGTGTGTGCGTGTGTGCGTGTGGCGTGCGTGCGTGCGTGCGTGCGTGCGTGCGTGCGTGCGTGCGTGCGTGCGTGCGTGCGTGCGTGCGTGCGTGCGTGCGTGCGTGCGTGCGTGCGTGCGTGCGTGCGTGCGTGCGTGCGTGCGTGCGTGCGTGCGTGCGTGCGTGCGTGCGTGCGTGCGTGCGTGCGTGCGTGCGTGCGTGCGTGCGTGCGTGCGTGCGTGTGTGTGTGTGTGTGTGTGTGTGTGTGTGTGTGTGTGTGTGTGTGTGTGTGTGTGTGTGTGTGTGTGTAGTGTGTGTATGTGTGTGTGTGTGTGTGTGTGTGTGTGTGTGTGTGTGTGTGTGTGTGTGTGTGTGTGTGTGTGTGTGTGTGTGTGTGTGTGTGTGTTGTGTGTGTGTGTGTGTGTGCGTGTGTGTGTGTGTGTGTGTGTGTGTGTGTGTGTGTGTGTGTGTGTGTGTGTGTGTGTGTGTGTGTGTGTGTGTGTGTGTGTGTGTGTGTGTGTGTGTGTGTGTGTGTGTGTGTGTGTGTGTGTGTGTGTGTGTGTGTGTGTGTGTGTGTGTGTGTGTGTGTGTGTGTGTGTGTGTATGTGTGTGTGTGTGTGTGTGTGTGTGTGTGTGTGTGTGTGTGTGTGTGTGTGTGTGTGTGTGTGTGTGTGTGTGTGTGTGTGTGTGTGTGTGTGTGTGTGTGTGTGTGTGTGCCTGGTTGCAGGGGTGTAGTTTCGCAAAACAGTTGGGGGGGGGGGGGGGGGGGGGCTCAACTCAGGTTCAGGCACGTATTCATGATTTTTCTCAGGGGGGGGGGGGCACGTCAGTAGAATAATCAAATTTTGCTCCTCAGCCAGGGGGGGATCGGGTCGTCAGCAGGTCGCATTCTATCTAGTGTACATTGTTTTGCTCAGGGGATGAGGGGGGATGACCCCGTGCTCCCACCCCCTTGGTTCTGCTCAGGTTCAACCAATGGTGGATCTAGGTTTCGAGTTTGGTTTCGTGTTTCGAATTTCGCTACAAATTTCACAAAAAGGGCGCCATGCTCCCACATGAGGGCGCCGTCAGCGAAAGTTGTTGAGCGGAGGAGTTGTAAATAGTACGATTATTTTTTAAATCATGTCTTGAGTGGGTGGGGGGTAAAAACATATATTTGCCTACCATTTTTTCGTTTTACAGGGCAATTGCCCATTTTGCCCAACCGTTGATCCGTCACTGGGTTCAACCTAGCGTACCAAATATTTGTCTTATCGGATTTGGTTATCACAACTAACGATCTAGTCTTAGGTGTCAGCAAATATCTCATTAGTTTTGATTTGTCCAATGTTTCTATTTTTTGTTATATTTATTGCTGGAGCCACGGACAACACAACAGCCAAATCGCTGATTTTCGACGCGATAATGTTAATGACTATTTATTTTACGAAACGTCGCACTTTCCTTCAGAATAGTTAGCATGGTCGCGCCCCAACAATCATCCTCAATTTCTGCAGGAGAATTTAGCTCAACTAAGCCACCCTATGCAAAATGTATTTGCAGTTTTGTGCTTTTCTCGCCTTTGGGAGCATTTTGCCATCTCAAATTTCCATCATCACGCAAAATAAAATAGAAAAAAAGCAAAAATTAGGGGGACATGCCCCCCCCCCCCCTACCCTCACCCTGCAACCCCCCCCCCCCCGTCAGTGGGAGTCCCCCGTCAGTGGGAGTCGAAAGCTCTGGCTCAAAGTCTTTGATTGAAATCGAATGCAAACAAATTGAAGGTCTGATTGAGTCGTGATTGAATCGACTAATGTTGTTTTTGAGTCGTGATTGAATCGTTCGAGAGAAGAAAAAAAATATATACAAGTCTGCCTTCAGGCCCACTGAGGGCCTCCTCAGACCGACTGAGGGCTCCCTAAGGCTTACTGAGGGCCCACTCAGGCCGACTGAGTGCCCTTCAGGCCGACCGAGAGCCCCTTCAGGCCGACCGAGAGCCCCTTCAAGCAGACTGAGGGCCCTCAGGCCGACTGAGAGCTCCACGGGGAGGCTAAGGGCCATCTGAGGCCGACTAAGGGCCCCCAAAGGCTGACTGAGTGCCCCCTCACGCCGACCGAGGGCTCCTCAGGCAGACCGAGGTCCCCTTCAGGCTGACCGAGAGCTCACTGAGAACTACGAGGTCCGACCGAGGGTCCCCTCAGGCTGTTCGAGGGCACCTTGATGGCTCTCGGGTCAATTTCTTTTCTCGGTCAAAAATAAAAAGCAATATTTCCACAATATTTTCCTCATTGCAAATTTATGGGGGCAAACACATATATTCGCTCCCAAACTTCTTGACTGAAGGGCAGCTACCCTGCCCCCTCCCCCGTTCCTATGCCTATGGTTTGCACATCTACAATGTTTTTCAGAGATGAGGAAGCACGAAAAACGGTGGCGTGAAGCGTTTCCGTTTTTCTTTGCCCATCTTATACCATATCTTTAGTCCCAACTTTTTTATCTTTGAGAGAACTCCTCTTATGCAATTTTGTTCTTGCGGATTTGAGCTTTTCTCGTCTTTGGGTACCTTTTACTCTATCAAATTTACCTTGTTTAACAAAGTGAACGGTTTCAACACAAATCCTGACCCAAAAGCCCCTGTAAGGGGCGTCTCTAAAAGTCGATGCCAATGGTCCAGGGCCGGTCCTTCTATTGATTACAGCTGAGATCAGAGATGTATGAGCTGAGATCTGAGAGCTGAGATCAGCTGAGATGTGACGTATAACATATTTCCCACAAGGCAAACAAATTAGGCGAAAACCAAACGGCATTACTTTAGTAATAATAAAAGAGACAAATATGGCGCAGTTATGGCAAAATATGCGCATGTAGGTTGCCTTTGTTGTCGCATTGGCATTCCTTGTTTTCCAATATTTGTGCTCTGTTTTTGCAAGTTTTGGGTTCTTTGGTGTTGGAATTTCGATCTATATTGTTTTCCAAAATGACCTAAACTGATATGCCTCTCCACTTTTGATCACCCTGACCTTAATTTATCTTGTGAAACATATTTGTATTGCTGGTAATGCTGGAACATTATGAGCAAATTGAAGGTTCTGAATCTTATAACTCTTACTTGTACTTGTTAGGTCTATGATCATTCATGTTCTTGTTCCAGCCTAGGATGATCAGTGTGCTGTGAGATGGTCAAATAATATTTCTGTTTTATATTTCATGGTGTCATTTGCATAACCATAATTGCGCTCAAAATCTGCACACCTTTGGCAAATGTGAAGGTGGATTCTGATTTCTGATGCTTGTTCGTTAACCAGGACCAAGGCCAAATTGGGATGCTCATTTTTGCTCATTTTACCATGTACATACATATTTCATAAAGTGCCATATTTGCATGTGTGTGCACATGGTTGTTTACTGTTTAGGCTACCTAGTTGTCAATAAATAGTGTTGATCTTTTGTTTATATAATAAGTTATATGTTAAATCTGTTTTGTTTTCACTTCCTTTTTCTTTCATACTGTTTGTATGTCTAATATTTATTCTGTAAAGTTGGTGGGGGCTGACTGACAAGTTGGGGGGGGGGGGTCAGCCCCCCACCCCCACTGACTAGGATCCTACGCCCCTGCCTGGTTGTTATAACAAGTTTCGTCGATTTATACACAAAGTTATGGACGGCCAACAAACTAACATTCTATGGCATGAGTAATATACCAGAAAAAGAGGTGCAAACTGTAAAATAGATGAGGTTGTGGACACATGGATTTATGGACTAGGTCATATATTCAGGGAACTTTCAATGATACCAGTGTAAACACTCAAGTTCTTGTGGAACTGAAAGTGCATACGCTTACACACCTATAACTTTGTATACACGTATTCATGAGGGGGCGGGCTATGTAGCTTAGCGCGTGACTGCTGAACATTTATGACTCCAGCGCATGTGAATGACGGTAGTAAACGGCTATTGCTCCAGTGGTCAAAATGACCGCTGAATCTGTCATCGCCCGACCCGTAGCATATACAGTGACGTAAGTTGAAGGCACACATACATGCATGAAGGCAAACCAAATAAAGAATCTGTCAGCGTGAAGCTCTTTCCACACACATATCCCATGATCAATGGGATGTGGACTCTATCCGGTCAAAAATGTGATGGCTTATTAGGTAACCTTACCACTCTGTGACTTACTCAAGTATTTACAATGTTTTGCAGAAGCACAAATTCGCTAGTGCGGGTCATTCAGGACTTTTACGAGGATATGTCCCCCCAAAATGGTCGTTTTATGAACAAGGATATAATTATGCACGGATGTATAAGATAGGGAATTTAATACAGCTAAACACTATTGTTAGAAAATTCGTTTAGTATTATCGTTCACGTTTTACAGCATCTGTTGAGCGCGAAGCCCAGTTATGATATCCTACAGTCCAAGCCACCAAATAACAGCATTGGTGATATTGCATATTATAACGCCGGATGAGTGACTAAACGTACGTACGGCGAGAAGGAATGGGCAAGGAATTGGCGCCCCCGTCACCAAAAGAACTAGGTTGCATTACTGCACAATACAAAAATATAAAAAACTAAATTACAATCTCAGCAAACCTTAATGCATAATCAAGGTAAAATCCAAGGATGCATTCATAAGACATTGTAAATCCGAAATCCTGCTGGATTCAATCAAAACATATCTTCCCTATGTCCACCTCCCGTACAAATATGAAATGCATATACCCGCGAGGCGCGACTGGAAGCCTGCCTTATCACCCTGCTCACCGCTCGAGTAACAAACTAGTTACAAGTTTTGCTACTTGTGCCTGCAGCCTACATCAGAAAGTAACACAGTATATAAGAGAGTAGCCCGCGCCGTGCTGGCGGGGGGGGGGCGTTTAGACGCCCCCTAAGTTATTTTGAGGATAGCAAAAAAACGGCGGCGCTGCGCGCCGCTGTTTTTGGCACAGGTGTTCGGGTATCAATTACCCATATTGTGTGAAACTCTTGACCTCGGATCATGTCAGATCAGGTCGCCAAGCCAGGTCACGTGACCCCACCTCCAAAAAAGTTGCGGTCGTACCACAGCCTCAGTTTTTTTTGCCGATCGGTTTCAAACTTACAGTATTTAATTAGACCATAGGTACCTACAATTCGTATATCTCATATTTTTTCTTTATATCGGTGACCTATGATCAGGTCGATTTCGTGACCTCCCCATTATGTCAATGGCAATATATACAAATGCTTCCAAATTGAGAGAATATGCATTAGATAAGGTAAATTCTTTCATAATCATGATATTTTAGCTCATTCTTGATGCCCCAGGTTCAATTATTGCTTAGTGACCTCTGCAAGGTCAGTTTATATCATATGATGGTCATATGATGTCACCAGCACTTTTTTGACAATAACTCTTGATATAATACAGATAGAGATGTGCGAATGACACCACTGTGTTTGTCTCGTCGAGTCGCGGCTCTCCATATACAACATGACCCTACATGGGTCACCAAATGACCTTGGCCTGAGGTCAAATTTTGAAGTTGACCTAATTCGGCCACCATCAATATGTTTCGAAGCGTCTTGACGAGCCAAACACGATGGTGGTAAAATTAAATTTAAGAGTAAAATTATGTTTAGCCAATACAAGTTATTCACGAACAACTTTTTGGAGAACAAAATGTAATCGTGACCTTCGGTGATCTATGGAGCCTAAACTATTGACCTGAGCTCAAGTTTGAGGACAGCATGGCGATTGCATTGTCCAAGAGCTTTCGATTGTTTTTTCTTCTGTTTTCCTAGTTATCATAGTTCCCAGAGATATTTAGGGGTTTCTGGGGCAAAGTCCTAAATCTGGCAAATCTGACCTTTGATGACCTCTGGTGACCTCAATATTGACTTGAGCCCAAACAAAATGACCGAAATAGATTCGACATAATTTTTGACGAGCTATCGAATGGTGTTTATGGATTCCGGATAATCCCCATAAGAACCCAGTTAGAAGGGGGGGGGCGTTTAGACCCCCCCCCCCCTTCAGCACGCGAAGGTGGTGCTGAGCACCGGTACGGCGCGGGTTAAATGTTGTATTCTTAACTGCTTCACTTTAGCGATTGACTAGTGAAAACAACAGTGAAAGAGAAACAGCCGTCTTTTGTCACCCTTCCCTGGCATTGACCGATCTCCAACAGTGCCTATTCCCTGCTAACATCTGTAGATGCCCTGATACCAGGTCATTTGAACCGTCAGCCGGCCCCCCGGCCCCGCGTCGGTATGAGAGCGCTTGGTGCGTCAGTTTGCGTGACCTTGAGCAGGGCCGGCGGCCGGGGTCACGTGACCGCGGCTCCAGCGGGCCAATCAGTGCCAGCGGTCGCGGCCGGCGCGGTGGACGCGGATTTGGCCCGAACCGCATACCACCTAGCCGAACCTGACGCCGCAACGGGCCTAGACAGCACAAGTTATACAGTGACTTGTATACTTTCTGCTTGAAACTTTGCCATGTCTCTGTTTAGGATTTTGGTGCAATAAAAAGTCAATGCTGATTTTTGACGTTTGAAAGCAGCCTGCTCTGCCCAGTTCTTGGACCATCTTTCGTTATTTAAACAGTCCCCGTGTACCAAGGGCTCCGCCACGCCTTTGAAATTGGGGGGGGGGGCGGGATCGAGCCGAGTGGTCGCCGTCAGCGAAAAGATGCTGACCGGGGGGGGGGGGGGGGCGGGGGGAGGCGTTGAGCGTTAGCAAAAAAGTTGTTCAGCGGGGGGGGGGTGGAACGTCAGCGAAAAGTTGTTGAGCGGGAGGGTGGAGCGTCAGCGAAAGCTTGTTGGACAGGAGGTTCGGCTAGGTACAGGACGTCGCTGAATGTGTTTGTGTGTGTGTATGTATGTGTGGCATATGTCTGGTGTTTTAGACCTGCATGTTTATATTCCTGTACCGTTTGACTCGGGGTGGTAATAGCCACAATTTATTGTGGATAACCCCACGATCGTAATACAAAAATACAATACAGGAGAGAGGTAACAAATAATAAGTACAACCTTACCGGTGTCGATTGTTCAAAACGATTGGGGGGGGGGGGGGACAAAGACAGGTCCAAAGATATCATCGCCATGGCTTCCCCAAACGACTGAAATCGGCAAAAAATGATGCATTTGATGTTTGTAAGATAAAATATAAGGAATAGGTACAAAGTAGTTTGTTTTAAATCAGTTCTAAAAAAATAAACAGTCACATGAGTTTTGCCTTGCGTCGTACGGCGCCTCAAACCAAGGTTTTTGGCCGAGCCTACGACCGACCATTTTTTTAAACTTTTTTTTTGTGTGCTATAAATGTTTTGATGGGACGGATTTCCGAGATCAGGACCCACACTATAGCTTAGCTTGTTGGGCGGGCCCTGACCCCACCATCCGATCGCGCAATGTCAGTCACCGGCAGAATTTAGAGGCGAAAGTTGAATGTCCTCTAACGACTGAGGACGGTCCGCTCAGCTCGCTGGCTTCATCTGACCTTGAACGCGGCCGCTGCCACCGGCCGCAGGTCATCTCCGCCAGGAGCAAATAGCGAGCGCCGAAGCGTCTCGAACCCACCTTGCCAGGTTGGGTCAAATCTGTACTGGGCCCTCTCAGGCCGATCAAAGGCCCCCTCAAGCAGACCTCGGTTACCCTCCAGCAGACTTGTGCTTGATTCTGCTTCAGCGGAATCGAGTCCGCTTCCGATTCCAATCGATATTTTATTAGAGGAATCGGTTACGAATCCGCTTCCAGGGCACCTAAGAAGCTTGATTCCAAATCCGATTCCATTGATTCCAATTTTATTACACTGGCTGCCTCAAAAATGTCCGATCATTCTTACATTTTGCACAAATGACACGAATGGCACGAATGACACGAATCTACATTTTCAATATATTACACAGCTAACATCGGAATCAGTGACCTTATCCTCGTGTTTTTAATATATTATTTAAGAAGAGAAAACTTTTAAAGATATTTATGTGAACATTGTATATCCATAGATGTAATTTTGAAAAAGGCCTGCGGCCGAAACATCAATAAACAAGTCATTTTTAAAGTTTTCTGTTCTTAAATAATATACAAAACAACATATTGCATATTGCAATCTACTGGACATATTGCAATCTACTATCTGTAATATGATAGGTACATGGGGAAATAAATGCCTTGAAAGATATAATACCAGTACAACGTCTTTTTGGGCGATGACCGAGCGGGCGCGCACTGGTAAAGCTAAAACAGGTTTGAAATATGAAACGGTACGGGGACACACGTGGTAGTAACACATAGTCCTTTTAGTCCTTTTAGTCCTCCATAAAAAAAATGTCAGGCCTCCATGCATGCCAACATAAAAATTTAGTTTGATTCAATTGTACATGATCTCCTTTCTCGAATCCGCCAAAAGGGAGTACGTTCTGAGCGGCTGGATGTTTCAGCGTATAAAAAAACGAATGCTTAGATAAATCAAGCAATTTTTGATCAATGATGATTCGGGTTAATTTCGACGTCTGCGGGTGCCACACGCTATGGTACCACCCCTATCAGAACGCACTATAACAAAATCAAAATTTATTTGATGGTCCTATCTAATGGCGAAAACCCGATCTCAATCGGAGCAGTGGTTGCAAAGTTATTAGCTTCCGAAAACCGTATGTATGGCCGGGTCGGGCCGGGTCAAATGTAAATTTGTCTAATAAGTAGACGAGAAACTTCACGGGCGCTTCGCACCCGCTCGGTAATTATGGCATGTACGGTACAATAAACATACCTAACATTGTCATAAGTGAATATCATTGTACCTATGTTTCCAATTAAAAGTAGAACTACTGAGCATGTTTTGGCTCTCATTAGGTAACAAATAATCGCCTAGCTTTGTTTCAGCTATTCATACTCAACGGAACAAATTTTCTTCAGGGAAGCTTGCATTCATGGCAGAGTGATGTTTTTCCGAAAATAAAATGGAATCGCTTGAAATAACCATGGATTCCGATTCCGATTCCATAATTTGCTTAAAGTGATTGATTCCACCTGATTCCGATTCCACCCATATGCCAACGGAATCTAATCCGATTCCGATTCCAGTACAAACGGAATCGATTCCGGAATCGGATTCGATTCCACTGGAATCAAGCACAAGTCTGCCCTCCAGGAGGGGGTCATAACTCCCTAGACCCCTATCTCAACCCCTTGACTACGCTATTGGTTGTGAATTGAAGCTCCAATCGCAATTTCCAAAACTCTAATGCTAGCCTCTAAACTTCGTTCTCAATACAAAAATAAAAATAAATCTAGATTTTGTATCAGCCGGGCTACGTGCTTTCTCAGATCGACTATGGACTTTCTCAGTGACAGGGACGTAGGAACGTCACTAAAAGTTGTGTGTGTGTGGGGGGGGGGGGGCAGTACAACTTTGATCTCGTTTTGAGAGAACCCCAACCCCCTATGGAAAATGTATTTGCAGATTTGGACTGTTCTCGTTTCGGCGAACCTTTTACCATCACAAACTTTTCTCACGAAGCAAAATAAATTATTTTAGCCCAAAAAAATGGCCGAAAAGTGACCCCCGGGCCCCGGTTCCTACGCCTATGCTCAGTGACGTCCGGAGGGTCCACTCTGGCATCCAGAGAGGCCCACTCTTGTTTCCAGAGGGTCACCATGGTCTCCGGATGACGCACTCTGGCCGCCTTTGAGGGCCCACTCTGGCTTCTAGAGGGCTCACTCTGACCTTCAGAGGGCTCACTCTGGCCTCCAGAGGGTCCAATCTGACATGCAGAGGGTCATTCGGCCAGCCATAGCTGGCCTCCGGTGGCCAACCCGGCCTCCAGAGGGCCTACTCTCTGGCTTACAGAGGGCCCACTCTGTATTTGTATGTATGTATTTACTTTGCGGGGCATCCACAAATTGGCGTGGCTAGAAAGCCCCGGGTCGAGTGGGGGAGTAGAACATGCAGGGAAAGAGAACACACAGTCGCACATCTTAAATCCTATAACCACAAGCATTCACATACGTCACGACACACACGGGTCACTGAGATCAGTCGTCTTGTCCGTCGTCTGTCGTAGCGGACACTCTGCCTCCAAAGATCCCATTCTGGTCTCAGATGACCCACTCTGGTCTCAGAGGGCCCACTCTGGCCTCCAAGGGGCCACCCTGACCTTCATAGGGCCAACTCTGACCTCCATAGGGCCCACCCTGGACTCCATAGAGCCACTCAAGCATTTAAATAGCCCTCTGCTCTTGCCAACTTCCAGAGGACCCATACTCGCCTCCATCCAGAGGGCCCACTCTAATCTCCGTATGACCTACTGTGACTTCCGGAGGGGCCCACCCTGTCCTCCAGATGGCCCACCTTATCCTCCAGAGGCCTACTCTGGCCTACTTTGGGCCCACTGTGGCCTCCAGAGGGCCACCTCTGGCCTCATGATGGCACACTCTAACCTCAGAGCTGTCACTCTACTTACCCGTTTCAGCGTTTTTTTAGGCGATTCATTTCCGACTCAAAAACAGTTGCTTTAGGTGAAGATAAACACATTTAGTCGGTACACTCCTTAATTCATAATTGATTTATCATTTTAGGTCTGTAAAGATCCGACCCGTACAGTATCCCTTGAAATGAAAAACGAGGCACACAACCCTAAAGTGACAACGTCTATCTATCGTCTATATTGTCTTACAACGTATATCGCGGTTAATATCACATCTCACAAACTACGCTTCGACGTGAATAATGGGTATGCCAGAACGGTAAGAAGCTTTTAGGAGGCCCAAATCCCCCAAAAATCACAATTCATCTCACTCACCGAATTCTATTCTTCATACATCAATAGATGATTTAACAAAACTTCTTAAGTAAAAGTTGCGTAGATTCCGCTTAAATTAGAAAATGCGTCATCTTTTATCGACTTCAGGTGTTTTTGGGGCTTGCCCTTTCGGCCCCTTGGAAACGCCAGGGTCCAGAAAAAACATGGGATGGGAGAGCATCTTTGGTGGGGCCGAACTCAACATTGTAGGGGGGGGGGGCGAGGGCCACCCAAAAAGTATATAAATCGACCACCTATGAGTACAACTGAACACTGATTTCTAGTTGTTCGTCAGGGAAAAATGAGGGTGGGGGCATTAGCTCCCCCATCCCTGGCTCAAGAATGGGGGGGACAACGTCCCCCCGTCCCCCCCCCCCCCCCGTGGCGGAGCCCATGCCGAGTACCTAAACATGCACATGGATCTGATGTCATCAGTGACATGGGCTCAGAGCAGGGCTGTGCCGATTACGGAATTGACTCAAGTTACTCCCGTCTTGTGGGCAGCCCCTCTCAACTGATAACCTGAAGGAATGCCAGGGATCGGGATCGGATCAGTAGATGTGCAAGATTAGCAACAGATAATGTTTGACGATAAATTGCTCCTTCTACAGAAATCTAGCACCTCCTACCGGCAGCGCTCGACACTCTGCTGGCACCCTGCCCGAACCGGGAGGGGTTCAAGTACAAATGATGACATTGATGATAGATGATGATGATGATGATGATGATGATAGATGACATAAAATGATGGGATCAAGTACGATGATGACAAAATGAGTCAATTGCGTCATCGGGCCACTGGCGGATCTAGGGTCCGATAATGGGGGGGGGGGGGCTAAAATTTCGCTCCGCTTCATCAGCGAAAATTTGTTGACCGGTGGCGGGGTGGAATCGGGTCGTCAGCGCGAGAAGTCGTTGAGAGTGGGGGGGGGGGGGGGGGGGGGGGGTAGTGTCGGGTCCTCATCAAAGCGAAAGTGGCATTGACCGGGGGAGATGTTTCCCTAATTACCAGTAAAATGCCGGTCGGATGTCGGTCACTTGTTTTGGAGCGGGCCCACCTTCAGCATGGGATCTGAGACATGATAATGGTCTTGTTAATGTCGTGTAAGGTGACTGCGTGAGCTACTGATGTGCGAATTTTAGGTGCGTGTGCTACTGATGTGCGGTACAACTGTCGAGAGTTGATGAAATGAGGTCAATGACAACATGCAGTAGTGGTGACTGGTGAACCGATACGGTATTTTCGTAGCAGGTATGTGTACATGGCGCGATACATGGCTGATTTTTTTGCAACATACAGCATCGCAACAAATGTGGAGATGGTCTCGCACATGACTTGGGAAGGCATACACCAATGGATCCAGGGCCTGGTGTCAACCAGTTGTTGCATACATGATCCACGTGTGCAGAACCTTCCTCATGCCCCGAGCTACCCAGTCGAAAACATGTGTCGTATACGTGTTTCTGGGGCGGATGTGCGAGCTGCGCTCACCATGGTCAGTCCCAACAAGGCATGCGGGACAGACAACATCAGTGCTCGCATAATCACGGAGTGCGCGGACGAGCTGGTCATCCCCATTACAAAGATTTGTAACCTGTCGGTGAGGTCCGGTGTCTTCCCGCGGAGATGGGGGCAGGCAAACATCATACCATTATTCAAGAAAGGCGACAAAGAAGAGCCATCAAATTACAGATCTGTTTCCCTGCTTCCTCTCTTCGGGAAGATACTGGAACGCGTTGTTTATCATGAACTGTTCCGTCATGTCGTACCGGTTTTGAGCTGCAGCAGCAGCAGCATGGTTTTATTCCTAGGCGTTCGTGCAGCACGAACCTAAGTGTCTATCTTAAGCACGCGTGGGAGGCCATATCCGACGGATATCAGACGGACGCCATTTATACTGATTACTCAGCCTCTTTTCAGAGCGTCAACCATGCGCTTCTCATTCACAAGCTAATACACTCCTACCACTTGAAGGAGCTTGCATTGGAATGGTTCGTCTCGTATCTGTCTGATAGACGCCAGAGAGTTATCATCAACGGTAAAGCCTCCGACTGGAAACCGGTGACCTCCGGCGTTCCAGAAGGATCACTTTTGGCTCCCCTTCTCTTTTCGATGTTCATTAACGATCCACCGAGTAACATGGAATCCGGCTGCCTTTTGTATGCAGACGATGTCAAAATTTTCCGCAAAATCACCTCCCCAGCTGACGGACTGTTACTGCAGAGGGATCTCAACCATCTGTCAGCGTGGTCCGTCAGGTGGGGACTGACCCTCAACCCCGCAAAATGCAAATCGTTTACGATGACTCTCAGGCGTGCACCCGTCCAGACCAAATATTTTCTGAATAGTACCGAAATGGATCATGTAAGCAAAATTAGGGACCTCGGCGTAACACTAGATACCAAAATAACCTTTGCATCACATGTCTCTGACATAGTCAGCAGGGCCAACCGAGCACTAGGCCTCCTTACTCGTTCTTTTCAAGTCGGTACTAGCACTTCAAAATTCAACCGGAGCGCAGTGCTAGCTGCGTACTTCGCGAACGTGCGTTCGATTTTAGAATACTGTAGCGTGGTCTGGGCGGGGGCGGCTAACTCCCACACAGTGCGGGTCGATCGAGTGCAGCTCAAGGTCCTCATTTGGCTACTCACTCATACATCCTCCGGACAAGCTAATTCTCTCTCTTATGGTAGCCTTCTGCTCCATTTCAAATTTCCTTCCTTAGCATCACGCAGAGTGCAGCATGACCTGCTCTTCTGTAGGAACATCCTGCGGGGGAAAGTGGACTCACAGGTCCTGCTCGAGTCGTTTCCCCTGCACGTGCCGCCTCGATCGACCCGCACCGTCTCTCTTTTAACCGTGCCTCGAGCACGGGTAAGAACTGTGGACTCTGGGATGTTCTCCCGGCTCCCTAGAGCAATGAATGCCTTTTTAGGCAGTGCTTTTAACGCAGACATCTTTTATGACAGTTTTGGAGCTTTTAGAGCACAGGTGATCAAGTACGTTTTAACCCTGTAGTCTGTCAGTGTAAACTTTAGGCTGTGTGATTATGTGATGTGTGTGCTGCGTAGTGTATTTATTGTTATATCTTATCTTCACGACTTCGCCTGTCAGTGGAGCGTAGCTCTGTTGGCGATCAAATGAAGAAGAAAAAAACTGTCGGCTGTCTGGAAGCTGCGCACAAGCTTTCTGGAGTTTGGTCAAAATGAGAGAAGCACGGAGAACAGATCGCGTCAAAAATTGCAAACGTCGTAATGACTAGAGGTTTTTTTCGGGAGATCTGCTACCCATTGTCTTTGGTGGGCTTGGATACTCAAAATCATGGGTTCCTAGGTACCGGGTGATCGAGAATGAATGACCCAAAAATTAGCAAGTCACGTGCAAAAGTAATATATATTTTTCTTCTTCTTCATACGCACGTGCCAAAATCCATTGTAGATATTTGGTCATTTTGTCTAAATATCATTTTGAACACGTTGTTGAACATTTCTGGTCACAACGGCCAATTCTCCTCAGGAGCCCTGTTCGGCACTCTCTCAGCCCAAGCAACGGCACGTTTACCAAGAACAGGCCAGTCGGATTGACCTGGTGACCTAAATATTGACCTGAGCCAAAATATGACTGAAATAATTTCACAATGATTTTTGACGAGCTTTCGAACGGTATTATCGGTTTTTGTCTACATTTAATAGGTGCCGAGTTCGAGCCCCCCCCCCCCCTCCCCGACACGGCGAAGGTTGCGCTGAGCACCAGCACGGCGCGGGTTAATCAATTTCAAATTTTGACCTTATGTGATCTGACCTTGACCCAAACTTCACCTAAGGACCATTATACGGGGTTCAGTTGTGAAAATGGTTACTACTATCGAATTTGTTGTGAATTTGTCGGTGGTGTGGGCGACTGGAGTCGGAACCGGCTGCCGGCCAGTCGGCCAGGCCAGTCGGAGCAGTCTGTGGAAAGCCTCCGTTTCGGTACTTGCCGCCAGGAGCGTGGATAAAACTGTTGCCGAAACGCCCTCCGAACGGTTCCCACAGACTTCAGTTCACCGTGCTTCAGCACAATCCAGCTGGCTTGCTCCTTGGTGAACGGGCTGTTTGACTTGAAGTGCCGAACACGGCTCCTAGGATAATTTATCATTATAACCAGAAAACGTCACCTAAGTGTTTAAAATGATGACTAAATAAAATGCCCCAATGTCTACAATCGATTGCAGTACGTGCTTATGAAACATATTATTTTATGTAAGTATGTGACTTGTTTATTTTTGGGTCATTCATTCTCGATCCCCCGGTACATCTCTAGTATTTACGATGAAACGTAACATGTGCCAAATAGCAAAGCATTTGATTTAATCAGTGAAGTTGAGCGTTACAATATTATTTTGCTACGCCCATAGATGTTTGAGATGCTTGTGCGCAAATTGCAGTGTAGATAGAAACCGCGTTTACACGTGACTTTATATTCTCTAGGCATGAATTAATTATATCTTCGGAAATTTAGGCTATTTTAGAAATTGGGCCAAATTATGGCGTTTTTACTTTCTAACCTCCCAGATTCATGTCCTCTACAGGTTCAAAAGTCCCAGTCTTTGGACGTCGAAGTCTCGTATAAACTACGCTAGGCTACGTTCGCGAACGGAATAGGAATTAACTCCGGAGGCGCTCGGGGGTGGGGGGGGAGGGCGTTTTTTTGCCCCCCCCCCCCTTTGTTTTTTATCCACCATAATCAGAAAACGCATAGAGATATCGACTTGATACTTTCAGCAGCTTGAAATTAATAGCTAAGCCAAGTTTTGGCAAAAAATTGGGTCTCGGCCAGGTCAGACCAGGTCACCAAGTCAGGTCAAATGGCATGACCACCAAAAAACTTCTAGGTAGCATCACGGGCAGTGGTTAATCGAGCGACATGAAACTCATGACACGTCATGATGTCATTAGGGACTGCAATATCTCGGATTTCCTATTTCGGTGACCTAAGGTCAAGTTATAATCGTGACCTTTTCAATGTAACCCTATGGAAAAAAACGCATATTTATCAGTTGTAAAGGGATAAATTTAGTTCATGTTTGCTCTGGCCACTAGTTTTGGCCAGAGACTAGACCTGACCGGGCCCCATATCACGCCTCTGCCAGCAACGGGGCCCTGCCCTGATCGGGCCCCTACCAGGAACGGTCCCCTACCAGTAACGGGCCCGTATACAATAAAATGCAAGGAGCGGGCCCTGTTGTGACCGGGCCCCGTATCACGCCTTTGCCAACACCGGGTTACTGCCTCGATCGGACCTGACCAAGACCGGGCCCCTACCAGAAAGGGGCACGTATCAAGAATATGCAAGGACCGGGCCCTGTTGTAACCGGAGCCTCGTCTTGACCGGCCCCCATATCACGCCTTTGCCAGCACCGGGCCCCTGCCTCGATCGGGCCTGACCAAGACCGGACCCCTACCAGTAACGGGCCAGTATCAAACATATGCAAGGACCGGGCCCTGGTCCTGACCGGGCCCCATATCACGCCTTTGCCAGCACCGGGCCCCTGCCTCGATCGGGCCTGACCAAGACCGGACCCCTACCAGTAACGGGCCAGTATCAAACATATGCAAGGACCGGGCCCTGGTCCTGACCGGGCCCCATATCACGCCTTTGCCAGCACCGAGCCCCTGCCTCGATCTGACCTGACCAAGACCGGACCCCTACCAGAAACGGGCCCGTATCAAGAAAATGCAAGGCCCGGCCCTGTTGTGATCGGGCCTTCGTTTTGACCGGGCCCCATATCACGTCTTTGCCAGCACAGGGCCCCTGCCTCGATCGAGCCTGATCAAGACCGGGCCCCTACCAGGAACGGGTCCGTGTCACCAGAACGTGACAGTCTCAATAACTTGCAAGGACCGGGCCCTGTTGTGACGTCCGACGGGGACCTCGTCCTGACCGGGCCCCATATCACGCCACCGGGCCCTGCCTCGATCGGGCCTGACCAAGACCGGGCCCCTACCAGGAACAGGCCCGTATGAATAATTTGAAAGGACCGGGCCTTGTTGTGACCGGGCCCTCGACCTGACCGGGCCCCATATCACGCCTCTGCCAGCACCGGGCCCTGTCTTGATCGGCCCCTACCAGGAACGAGTCCCTATCAGGAAGGGGCCGTATCAAATGATTTGCAAGGCGCGGGCCCTGTTGTGTCCGGGCCCTCGTCCTGACCGGGCCCCATATCCCGCCTTTGCCAGCACCGGGCCCCTGCCTCGATCAGGCCTTACCAAGACCGGGCCCCTGACATGTATGGACCAGAATACGGGTCCTTTTGTTGCGGGCCCCCTCAGAAATTTCATGTATGCGCCACTGCCCCTCTGAACAGGGTGAGAGTTCCAATTATTGCCTTGGTTCCAAGATAATGTAGTGCTTGGTCCACAAATGTAACTAAACCAAGGAAGTACTATCGTATGCCACGACCGGTTGAGGGCCTGATGTGGCCCTCAGTCGGTTAGAGGGCCTTTGGCCTGAATAGGCCTCTGGCAGGTCTTGATAGGATCTTAACCCGCGCCGTGCCGGTGCTCGGCGCCACCTTCGCCGTGCCGGGGGGGGGGGGGGGGGGGGCGTTTCGACGCCCCCGATAACTCGGCTCCTATGGAGCGTAGACAAAAACTAAAACACAGTTCGAAAGTTCGTCAAAATGCAATATGAAACTATTGCAACCATTTTTTTCTCAGGTCAATATTGAGGTCACCAGAGGTCATCAAATGTCAGATTTTCCAGTTTCAGGACTTCGCTTCGAACACCCCAAAATATCTCGGGAACTATGATAGGTAGAAACAAACGAAAAAACAAACAATCGAAAAGCTCTTGAACAATGCAATCGCACATGGTGTTCTCAGATTTAAGCTCAGGTCAATAGTTTAGGTTCGAGAGCTCATCAAATGTCAAAAAGGTCATTTTTTTAGCAAAACAATTTTCACGAATACCTTTTTACCTAATAAAGACAAAGCAATAATTTCGACTCCATCGTGTTTGTCTAGTCAAGACGCTTTGCATCATATGCATGATTACCAGGTTAGGTCAACTTAGAAATTTGACCTCAGGTCAAGGTCAAGTGGTAACCCAATTAGGTCATGTTGCACATTGGGAGACGTGCCTTGACGAGGCAAACACATTGGTGCCAGTGGCACTTCTCTATCTTACTTTTGTCGAGAGTTATTGGCAAAAAGGGTTGGTGACCTCGGATGACTTCATCTGACCCTGTAGGGGTCACATAACACAAATTTCACTTGGAACTTCAAGAATGGCCTATGATAACATGATCCAGAAGGAATTGGGCTGATATAATTCGTATCCTCAGAATAGGAAGCATTTCCCCATTGTCTTATAATGGGAAGGTCACGAAATTGACCCGACCTTAGGTCACCGATATAAACAATCCGAGATAATAAAAAATATAGATACCATTACCCTTATGAAATCCTGTAAGTACGAAATCGATCAGCCACAAACTGTGGCTGTGGTACGACAGAAAACTTTTTGGAGGTGGGGGTCACGTGACCTGGTCTGGTGACCTGACCTGAGATGACCGGAAGTCAAAAATTTCACACTCTGTGGGTAATTGATGCCCCAACACCTGTCCCAAAAACGGCGGCCCTGCACGCCGCCGTTTGTTCGCTATCGTCGAAAAACCTTAGGGGGAGGCGTCTAAACGCCCCCCCCCCCCCGGCACGGCGCGGGTTAAGCTGGTCTGAAAGGGTTCACGGCCAGCCTGGGGTGCCCTCGTTCGGTATGAGAGGGCAGGCAACCGCCCTAAGAAGGCCCTCGGCCGGGTTGAGAGGGTATGTTATACCCTCTCAGCTTTAGGAAGTCACCAAAAGGTTATGCTAGCTATTAGCTAAATAACATATTTTCGTTAATAATTTTTTACATAACCAGTAAGGCGCCGTAGTTGACGATGAACGAGCGAGCGCGAATGAAATGTATGGTGAATTTCAACTCCATCAGGCAAGTAGTTTCTAAGATACAAAAAGGGTGCGCACGTGCGCACGTGCAGAAGCACCCCACCCCTGACTTATGGGAAAGTGGCGGCTGAGAGGTCCCTAACCACGCACAAAATTTAAACACATTCGGCTCAGCCGTTTCTGATACATAGCATAGGGGTGTGCACGTGCGCACGTGCAGAGGCACCCCACCCCTGACTTGTGGGAAAGTGGCGACTGAGAGGTCCCTAACCACACACCAAATTTGAACACAATGGGCTCAGCCATTCCTGCGATATAGAATAGGGATGTGCACGTGCGCACGTGCAGTGGCACCCCGCCAATAACTTGTGGGAAAGTGGCGGCTGAGGGGTCCCTAACCACACACCAAATTTGAACACAATCGGCCCAGCCGTTGCGGAGTTATTGCGAGGGAACACCTTCCAACACCCTTCACGCGGCACGCACCACGCGCAGTGGTAGTCACCCACATGAGTCAGCACCGGTCTCAAACAGGGTAGATTGGATGGGGCTGATCAGCAAAGAAGTCTGATTGTCAATCGGATGTGTGGTTGCAGAGATATTAGCTTGTCAAAAGCGTCGCCACGGGCCGGGCCGGGTCGGGTCGGGTCGGGTCGGGTCGGGCCGCTCATATTCAAATTGTTCCCATATACCACGGAAAGACGAGCGAGCGCATTGATCGCTTACTCGATTCATTGATCATTGAGCGATTTCTGAAAAAGCAACTTAAATGAATGGTGGGGATCAACAATCGTGTATGTTCTAGCTCAAACTTGCTCTTGCAGCACCTAAAGCAGGGTATCGGCAATTTGTTTTGTTCTGACTCCATAACGTTGGTCCCAGCTGTGCTCTTCCTTTCTCCTTTCGGAGCAGCGGTGTGTCGAGGGGAAAACGATGGAAATTTCATCCGTAACTGACTGAGCCCATTTCCACGTCGAAGGGGTGTAGGATCCTATTCAGTTGAGGGGCTTCAGCCCCCCCCCCCCCCCCCCCCCCCAACTAGGACGAGGAAGTGGGTCAAATCCGGGGATATTGTTTTTGTGTGGATGTTTTTCTTCATATTTTTTTAAATAAAATATCAAATCATATGAAAAGGCCGGGATATATATTGGAGAACCAAGTATGGACGATGCCCAAACCAAGCGTCAAAGTAATATCTTGAGCGTTGACTGACTTATGACTCCCGAAGCAGTGGCGTACGCAGAAATTCACAAAGGACCAGGTCATTGCCTTGAGGGGCGCCACCCGATCGACAGGACCGCCACCAATATTGGTGAAATTTGGCAGGGGGGGGGGGGGGCTCTCCTTCCGCACTGTGCGGAAGGAGAGTCACTGGCCGGAGGGGCACCGTCACTCGCCAAAGAGGGGCAGTCAGAGTGGCGCCGTCACTCGCCGGAGGGGGTGTGGTCACTGGCCGGAGGGGCGCTGTCACGGGACGGAGAGGCGCCGCCACTCGCCGGAGGGGTGTGGTCACTGGCCGGAGGGGCGCTGTCACGGGCCGGAGAGGCGCCGTCTATGGCAGGGGATGCCCTCACTGGCCGGGGGCGCCGTCACTGGCCACAAGAGTGCCGTCACTGGCCGGGGAGCGTCCTCACTGGCCGGAGTGGCGCAGTCACTGGCCAGAGGGGCGTCGTGACTGATCGGAGGGGCGCCAGCTTTGCATGGGCGCCTCGGGCCCAAAGGACCAGGTCATGACCTGCATGACCTGATAGTTGATACTCGGTACGCCACTGTCCCTAAGTATGATGGGCCTTGACTTTATATTCGACATTTCCAAATATGCGTGGCGGATCTGGCGCTATTTTCGATCTGGAGCGATTCTTGCAACCAACGTAAGTTCAAAAACGTCGCATTTTGGCGCCAAAGTTTATAGCGCTGAATAGCGTGCGTGGAACGCATTTCGACAGTATTTGAGGGAATGTGACTGGGACTTTGGTATCGTTGTTTTCTTTTTTCCCTGTAAACATGTAGCCAAATAAAATTCACACTTTGTGAATTTGTAGGTAAAGTTAATATTTTTCATTGTCAAGGTTATTTTAAATTACTATAGGTAGCTAGGGATGGCTACTTTGACCTCAGGTCATATCCAGACTCAAGTAATTTCAGGTACCAATTTTAAATCTGACACCCATTTTGCACCATGCTTAGGTACTTATCCCGGTGCATTTTATGAGTACTATGAGTAGAGGTCTCACAATTTTTAGCATTTTCAACTAGTCAAGATCAGACTCAGCATGAACTCAGCTACAAAAACAAATGTGTGAAAGCGACAGAAGAGGTAAAATTGGGTTTGTCTGGTTTTTACCACTGGCGAATCCAGAGGAGTGGGGGCATTAGGAGCAAATGCCCCCCTCCCCACAGGAGCATGGCGGGCATTCAATACAAAGATGTCCCCCTCCCCGCGTGTTCCTGCATTTGCTGTAAGAAGTGATAATTAGGAGATAAAAAAATCCCCCCTGGTCAATGACTTTCAACCCGACACCACTACCTACCCCCCCCCCCCCCGCTCAACGATTTTTCGCGTTGACGACCCGACTCCACCCCCCCCCCCCCCCACGGTCAACAACTTTTCGCTGCTGAAGCGGAGCGCAATTTTAGCCCCCCCCCCCCATTCTCGGACCCTAGATCCGCCAGTGTGGATTTTAAGGTATTTTAAGCGATTTTTCCCAGCTCAGCCCCCTAACTTTTCTGGAGAAGTTACACCCCTGCCACGTCGTATTTTTCATATTCGAATCTTGATTTTAATAGGAAGTACATGAAAACTAGAATCAGCTTCCGCCATAAAAAGTGTGTGTGTGTGTGGGGGGGGGGGTCGGCTGCCATACAAAGTGGTGCGGGGGGGGGGGGGGGGGAGGGGTCGTGTCCCCCCCCCATGGTTTTCAAAAGTGTGTTGGGGGGGGGGGGGGGGGGTCGCGACCCCGGTCAGCGACGCCCCTGTGTGTAACAGATGTATTGCGTAAACCAACTGACCTCGGCAGGTCCATGAATGGAGAGGGTGATTGTACGGAATCCTACACAACAGGGGTAATACGAGCATACATCAGACGGCTTTGAGGAACTGTTCAATGTGGGATCTGCTCCATCATGAGCTGGGGCATGTTCGGCAAACCCTTGTGGACAATGGCTACAGCAGATCGGATTTGGATGACCATGTCAAAATAATGCTTCACAACCATCTGACAAACACTGGACCGCAGTCTAAGAATGATGATATCAAGGTGTTTAATCGGAACACGATGTCATCATCATGGACAAAGGATGAGCAGGCCATTCATAACATTGTTCGTAAAAATGATACAAACAAGGAACAGAAACTCAAAATTCAGGTGTACTATGCATACATAGGTGCCATACATACTATGCATAGGTTGTACTATGCACTAGACCCCAAACATCCTCACTCGTCATGCAAAACAATCCCACACGCAACACATCAACACTAAAACAGACCAATGTAGTATACCAGTTTCAATGTAAAGCCGGGGACTTTTCAACCCGCCAGGTAGACTACATTGGTCACCCCACAACATACCTCAGCAGACGCCTCACCACAGGACGGTGGACCCATAGAACATTATGCCGGACAGCACGACACTATGCACTCACCCGCGACACCCTCGTCAACAAGACAATCATTTTAACAGGGTATCTTGACAGCACACTGCCAAGATCGAAAGCGACTCAGCACTCTAGAAACAGTATATATTCGGGACATGGGCCTCATGTCATCAACATCCAAACAAAACAGAACACATCTCTGCCTCTGTACGACAAAGTTCTAGAAGCAGGAAGAGGGTTTGGATGTGTATGTGATATGTGCGATTTTGCTTTCGGAGGAGAGGAGAATAAGCTCGGCGCGAATATATAACACGATTTTGTGACGAATGATTTGTACAATGTACGATGCGATGCGCTAAAAACCGTTGTGACCATTGCAGTGACTTAGTTACGAGCGAGCGCGAAGCGCTCGCTCGTCCTTCCGTGGTATATGGTAAAAATCTGAATATGAGCGGCCCGGCCCGGCCCGGCCCGGCCCGACCCGACCCGACCCGTGGCGCACGCTTTTGAGAAGCTCATATCTCTGCAACCACACGTCCGATTAAGAAGCGGACTTCTTTGCTGAGCAGCCCCAGCCAACCTACCCTGTTTGAGACCGGTGCTGACTCATGTGGGTGACTACCACTGCGCGTGGCGCGTGCCACGTGAGGGGTGTTGAAAAGTGCTTTCTCGAGAAAAAAACTCTGCAACGGCTGACCCGATTGTGTTCAAATTTGGCGTGTGGTTAGGGACAGCTCAGCCGCCACTTGTCCACAAGTCAGGGGTGGGGTGCCTCTGCACGTGCGCTCGTGCACATCCCTATTATATCCATTCAAAAACATTCGGACAAAATCTATAAAAAAAGAATTGCCAGAAAATCAAAAAGAACATCTGAAATTGACCTGAAATCAAAGTTTTGATTGACAAAACCCGGTCATGCTTGGTGGGATTAAAAGCATCTTCATGAGACAAACACGATGATGTTAAAATCATTGTCATCTTTAATCTTTATTTTGTAAAAAATTATTAACGAAAAACTGTTATTTAGCAAATAGCCAGCATAACCTTTTAGTGACTTCCTAAAGCTAAACTATTGGTGTGTTCTTAAATGGGGGCACTTTTTCAAGAGTTATCGATTGTTTTTCTGTTTATTTCTTGCAGGCACGTAGCAAGGATTTCGTCCAGGGAGGGGCGGCGCCTCGAAAGGGCCCCTTCCCGAGCGTTGAAAGGGCCCCTTCCCAAGCATTGAAAGGCCCCCCCCAAAAAAAACAACATGAAAAGGCAAGTTACAAGGCTGGAAAATGCAGTATGGCAGGTATGGCATGGGCCATACCAACGTGTAGGAGCTGGAGTTAGCAAACTGCCACATCAACTTTGGAACCAGCGACACGAATTTGGAATCAGCTATACCAACTTGAAAATTTTTTTAAGCTCAAGACCTGGAACTCTTAAACAAATTGCGCCGCGGAGCGGCGCTAAAATTTTTAGTTTTATGCTCTGGGTTGCTTTCTCATCAATGCGTCCCATTGCGTATGGTGCGGACCTCTAAAATTGCTATATTGTGCGTTTAAAAGTGCGGGGAAAAAGTGCTAAAGTGAACTATTTTGCCCAATAATATAGGAAAGTAGCAACATAACACATAAATGCGCCGAGAAACTGACCGATTTTTATCCTAACCCGCATATAATTGAATTTATAGTTAAATTGCGCCGCGGAGCGGCGCGAAAATTTTGAGTGTTATTCCCTGTACAACTGTATTCTTACTGTTGAAAGGCCCAAGGTCCCTTCAGATCGTCTAGGGGCCCCTCTGACCTTTCCTACGCCCTTCCGACCTGTTCAGGGACTCATCTGGGATCCGCGAAGCGAAAAGACATGATGTGGAGTGGGTGATATATATATATATATATATATATATATATATATATATATATATATATATATATATATATATATATATATATATATATATATATATATATATATATATATATATATATATATATATATATATATATATATATATATATATATATATATATATATATATATATATATATATATATATATATATATATATATATATATATATATATATATATATATATATATAATACAAAGAGGGCTTACTCTACAGGAAAAAATAAAATCGGATCTTTCGGGTATATTGTAGTACCCTGACGAAGGGTGTAACAATATACCCGAAAGCTCCGCTTTTAATATTTTATTGTGGAGTAAGTCCTCTTTGTATTTAATCTTCATCTGGGATCTCTACGTGCTTTGACCCTTCCGGTCTCACCAGATACTCCTCTGACCTTCCAAGAATCCCCTCTTGTGTGTCAAGGGGCCCATTCGGCCTGTTCAGAGGTCCTTCCGACCAAGCCAGGGACTGCACTGGCTGCTTTGTCGCCCTGCCGATATGCTCAGGGGCAGGGGCGGCGGATTGCGGGGCGCAGGGTACCCAAAATCCCCCCTCAAATGAAAATCCTGGGGAGGGAAAGGGTCATGTTGCCCCCAGATTGAGCAGGCTAAAATCTGGGGGGGGGGGGGGGCAAAACTACCCTTTGCCCCCCAGGATTTTCGACTGGGGGAATTTTGCGTACCCTGCCCCGCAATCCGCCGCCCCTGTTCAGGGGCCCTCCGACCTGCCCAGGGGCCCTCCAGTCTGGCTAGGAACTCATCCGGCATGTTCAAGGGGCCTTCCGACCGTCCCAGGGACTCTTTCGGTCTAGCCAGGGGCCCCTCTGACTTGCCCAGGAGCCCCTCCGATCGGCCCAGCGACTCTTCTGATCGGCCTGCGCTGGCTGCTTTGTCGCCCTGCCGACATGCTCAAGGGGCCCTCCGACCTGCCCTGGAGCCCCTCCGTGCTGGCCAAGGGCCACTTCGGCATGTTCAGGGGCCCTTCTCACCCGCCCAGGGGTCCTTTCGGTCTGGTCAGGGGCCCCTCCGATCTGCGCAGGGGCCCTTTTAACTTTCCAGGGGTCCTCTGGTCTCTCCAGGGGCCCTTTAACCTTCTAAGGGGCCCTTCCGACCTAGCAAGGGACTGCGCTGGCAGCTTTGTCGCCTTGCGACATGCTCCGAGGACCCTCCGACCTGCCCTTGGGCCCCTCCGTACTGGCTAGGGGCTCATTCGGCATGTTCAGGGGCCCTTTCGGTCTGGTCAGGGCCCCTCTGACCTGCACAGGGGCCCTCTTAACTTCCCAGGGGTCCTCTGGTCTGCCCAGGGGCCCTCCAACCTGCTCAGGGGCCCTTATGACCTGGCAAAGGACTGCGCTGGCCGCTTTGTCGCCCCGTCAACATGCTCAGGGGCCTCTCAACCTGCCCAGGGGCCCCTCTGTGCTGGCTAGGGGCCCATTCGACGTGTTCAGGGGGCTCATTTGACGTGCTCAGGGGGCTTTCTGACCCGCTCAGGGGCCCTTTCGGTCTGGCCAAGGGCCCCTCTGACATGCACAGGGCTCTTTTGAACGTCCATGGGGCCCTCTGGTCTTTCAGAGAGGGCCCCCGCCGCCCTCCCCTTGGCTACGTGCCTGATTTCCTACGATCTTAGTTTTCGAAACGATAAAAAGCCGCTGGGGCAGAGTCCACAAGATGCCAAATTTTACCTTTGATGACTTCTGGGGACCTTAACTGCGGCGCTGCGCCATTTGTCTAGGGGGTGTTCGTTAGACCCCCATAGCAAGGCATGGAAATCTCGAGGCCCTGCCGGGCTCGGGAAACTGGGTTAAGAGCTGGGGAAATAGTTGTAGCAATGGATCTGAGACACACTGTCTCTTGAACTCGGGGTCGATGGAAGAGGGGGCAAGGGGAGCATCTGCCTCTCTCAAGAAGTTAGAGAGACAAACATGATTTTCTCCCATAAAAACTCAAGAGGGACCGTCTGAAAAACGAGAAGAAAAAAACGATTGGAGGGGTCTCCATCAGGCCTGACAAGGCTCCTCTCGGCCCGGCACGGTGCCCTCTCAGACCGACAGAGGGCCATCTCAGGCCTGTCATGTGCCATCTCAGACCTCTCTCATACCGGCCGAGGGCACCCCCAGACTGGCCGTGGACCCTTTCAGACCAGCTTAAGATCCTATAAAGACCTGCCAGAGGCCTCTTCGGGCCAAAGGCCCTCTAACCGGCTGAGGGCCACCTCAGGCCCTCAACTGGTCGTGACATACGAGAGTACTTCTTTGGTTTGGTTTCATTTATGGACTAAGCACTACATTCTCTTGGAATCAAGGCAATAATTGGAACTCTCACCCTGTTCTGAGGGGTATTGGGGGCCGGGTCGACTTTTCAGAGGCCCATCGAAGGATTTGAACCCCGGTCCCTGACAAAGGAAACACACTTATCCTTCCACTGTGTCGATTGCCACCAAATAAATAGCACTTGTGCATTGTCCAGACACTGGTCAGAATCGTCTTTTCTGCGCCGAAACTGTAGGATATTTTCCATAAAATTATTATCTGAGCTTTATTTACTTATTTTATCGCTCTCGTTATTAAATTTGCGTATATTTAATATTTTTGCCTTCATTTAATCCTCCGATGTCATTTTTTTATATACATCCGATGACAAATACGTGCCCCCCCAGTGACGCGATTTTTCCTCAACTGGGGGGCTGGTGGCTTCACTGGGGGGGGGGGGGGGCATCTCCCCATTTAAGATGTTAGATAAGGCCCTGAGTAGTGAGGACACCTGGGACAGTCGCTCCGGAGCGTCTCCCAGATTCCATCAACTGCCAAAACATGGCAACAGGTGGCGCTACGATATCACCTACAGATGTCGCTGCGATAGATACAGTCCATCGCGAGCGCTCTGAGTCTGGAGGATGGGTTGAGCTGGGTATACGGTCTACTGAATCTGATACCCTTGCCTTGCTCCAGACCTATCACGTCATGTACAAATTGGAACGTTTATACAAATGTTGAAACAACCTACTTCGGTTTGCAGAGAGCAAGAGATGAACTATTTGAGTTGGATGCAACGGCCAGGCCCACGCAGCGCTGACATTCGGGAAAAGTGGGTTGCCCCGCCTGCACTGTGTGACCAATGTTTAGCTAAATGAGATGCACATATGTACAAGTACAGTCATATGAATACTGTTTACACTCATTCAACATAAAAAACTGCTCATGAACATAGAGTCATATTTATTAATACATCATGCCATAACATTGACAGTGTGAACAGCGGATAGACTCCCCAGTCTACACATCCTACGTCAGTGACCCCACCGGTCGCTAGTCAGTCTATCAGCAAGACATGGCATGACACACCCAACGAAACGTCACACATGCCTTCTTGAGCCCTGGTCTCTTTGAATCATTGGGATGGGACATTTGAGACACATTGGATTGGATTGGATTGGATTGGTCACATTGGGTATCTTGAGCGTTTTGCCGACAGGCAGAACGCAAATATGTGCGATGTCATGGTGATAATAATTCAGAACATATCGCTTCGACAACATATGAAAATGAATATGATGAAATATGAATAACAAAAACGAACACTAAAGAACAATAAAAGATAGGATACCCTCAGCAGTGTCAAGTTGTTCTTAAACAAAATCATCACACGATATCAAGATATCCACTCACAACCATACTCTCTCTTCACTCGCACCATAGTTAATTGACACTAATAGCCGGAAAAGAAGCAACACCTGCCACAAACACATGCAACCACCAAATAGAACATCTATACAGAGTCGAACATCTGTGCAATACGGGCTCATGAGACAGCGATACATCATAGTAAACAGCAAAGATAATCACAAGTTCAGAGACATCAAGTTCACGGCGAACACAATCCAGCAAATTATCGCCGGACTCAACACCGACAAGTCTGAGGGGCCATTGGAATTGTCACAACACAACGCCGAACAACCGCAGCGCAAATGTAGACCATCACAACACAAATGCAGCAGCCAGGACTAATAAGGGGTTCAGAATGGTGTACACACTGGAAATTGATCACAATCGACTGCTCCCAGGTTAACGGCAAAATACCTTTCTTGTCACTGCGTCTACCATCGCCCCATCCCACACAATTCCATTTGACAACTCAGTGTGGAACAATGGTTTAAGTTCTTTTGTGCACAAAAAAGTGAACAACATCGTGCTTCTACACGGCTCTTTCGAAACAAAGTCTCATCATACAATCGCCACGAAGCTTAAAGCCACGGCAAGAAGTGTTTTTCAGCCATCGACTGGGATGACATGCGGCCAGTGGCGGCGACGACTCAACGTCTGACAACAACAACAACAACGACTCAACGCCAGGAGTGTGAATGGATGGAAACGACCGCGCAGAGTCTTTGTGACATGTAAAGCTTGTGTCACACAATTCCAACAAGATAGTTCAGGCGAACGGGTGGTCGGGTAACGAACGTGCAAGCAACAAGCTCCGCCGAAAACGATGAAGTCAGAGTATACATGATTTTAGTACGAATGGTCATATCTACAATGGTAAACTTTGATTGACCGCCGAGGAGTTGACGGATTTAAGACTCCAGCCACAATGCCAGCAAGGGCAGCTGGTGACAAGCAAAATCGTGCAACATCGGCATATAGGGAGATTACATTGATAATGCCTTATGGGACATGCAGTATGGTGGCACGGTATGGGATTGAAAACACCACATGGTCAACATCATCCAAGCGAGGCAACGAGGCAATGTCAGGGCAAACGTCTACTGCAATGGTTCTTGCAGCTCACCACATAGTGGCCACGTTGCCATGACACTAGTTAATCCGGATTTCCTCTCAAATCCCGATTTCCGCAGTCATGGAAACGCCTGTTTTACGAGGGCGGATTGGATTCTGTAAGCGGATCATAGAAACGGGATTTCCTGAGGAAATCGGATTACCCTGCCTATCTACTCATCTCGTTCAACTATCATTTTATAATGAAAATATGGCGTACAACCACGAAACTTGCACATAACAGATTTCGCGATGGCAAAAGCATCCTGTGCAAAATTCGCTCCCCTATCTTGCATACAATCGCCACAATGTATAACTAAGTATGTGTCGTGTTTCGCACCGTCGCCGCCAGGTGGCTAGAGCCGAGACGACCGCGGCGGCAGCGGCTGTAATCCGCTTGTCACCGACGAAACGCTATCTCACCGTCACCGAGGTTAGGTCCTCTCCTAACGTTTTTATTTTGGTGCTGCCTCGCAGTTTCGGCTGGCTAGCGGAGACCGGACCCGCGAAGGCACAGTGGACAGTTCAGATATAATTACTCTGACAGCGGCGCGTGCCCGCGGCCCGGCCAGCCATCCCCGAGCTGCCGCTCGTTATTATATCAAATTCCACCATCCAATCTCGGCCCAGTAAATATTTTGCATCGCATTGTACTGTTTGCCTAGTGGTGTTCGTGGTGGCCAGGCGTAGTGTTCGTGGTGGCCAGGCGTAGTGGTCGTGGTGGCCAGGCGTAGTGTTCGTGGTGGCCAGGCGTAGTGTTCGTGGTGGCCAGGCGTAGTGGTCGTGGTGGCCAGGCGTAGTGGTCGTGGTGGCCAGGCGTAGTGGTCGTGGTGGCCAGGCGTAGTGTTCGTGGTGGCCAGGCGTAGTGGTCGTGGTGGCCAGACGTAGTGTTCGTGGTGGCCAGGCGTAGTGTTCGTGGTGGCCAGGCGTAGTGTTCGTGGTGGCCAGGCGTAGTGTTCGTGGTGGCCAGGCGTAGTGGTCGTGGTGGCCAGGCGTAGTGGTCGTGGTGGCCAGGCGTAGTGTTCGTGGTGGCCAGGCGTGGCCAGGCCCGGCTACCGCAGTCTGACTTTGACAGCCGCCGGGAGCAGTTCTCGGCGGTGGGTGACTCCGCCGCGCGTCGCGGGTGTGCGCGCCGGTGTGTGTATGTGGAACACCAGGATAGGGCTGTCCGGGTGCAGTAGCCTAATGCGGCAGGAACGCCGCCGTGACTGTGGACTGTGAGCCTCGGCTCCTGTGCGCGTGTCTGCGTCTCTGATAACTACTCATCTATATCCTTCTATGTTCTTCATTCTACGCTTCTACTCTGCAACAAACTCCATGGATAAATCTCATCTTCACTTCTGTTTTAACTCCGGATCTGGCATCTTCAGCTACAAAAATGTCACAGGCCCCGAGAACCAGAGGAAAATGCAGATCGTCGGCACATTTAATGGAACTCCGGGCCGGATCAAGAAACCATAATAGGTCAGAAGCGGAAGAAAGTCATCAGGACACGGAAAATCAAGACCAACAGACGCAACTGGAGCTGCAGAAGGAACCCCATGAGAACTCACTTCTACGGGGCTTACCTCCCTGCCGAGGGAGCCCTGGGTGTCGTGTGGGACGCCGAGCGAGACGGCCTCGGCTTCCGGTTCCGAGACAGCGAGGTGCCGGCAACGAAACGAGGAGTGCTCAGGAAGCCGATCTTTGACCCCCTAAGAATCGCTGCACCGTTTCTGATCATGGGGAAAATCTTCATGCAGAAGCTCTGGATGTTACAACTCGACAATGAACTAGAAGGAGCTGAGAAGCTGCAGTGGGAAGGGTGGCTGCAGGAGCTGCCGAGTCTGAGACAAGTCTGCATCGACCGCGGTCTATGGAAATAGGACATAGATAGTCTAAGAACGAAGGAAATCAGGATTACAGTGGGCGTTTCCATGACCGTACGAGGGGAAATTAGGATTACATTCGGGACTCCCGACCCTTGTTTTGGTCGGAGATCGGTGTCGCCGACGATCTGAATTTTCCTCTGGTTCTGGGGCCTGCGACATTTTTGTAGCTGAAGATGTCAGATCCGGTGTTAAAAAAGAAGTGAAGATGAGATTCCCTATCGATGGAGTCTATTACAGACTAGAAGCGTAGAATTAAGAACGGATTTGTTTACTTATGTGTTACTTTGAGGCTTATGCAAAGTATGTGATGTGTTACTATACAAATTTGTGAAGCGTTTAAAAAAAAAAATCAAACAGCTAGTTTGAAACCATGGTCCTTGATCAAATTTCACCTCATTGCATTTTTAGCCCACATGTAATGTTGTTGACATATGGGCATTTTTCATTCTTCAGTATGCACTTCATTTAGTGTATATGTTATGTTATGTTTGTTTGTATATGTTTGTGTTTTCACACATGTATCCATTCAGCTTAGTGGCGGTTCCCTGCCCTTCCTCCCACATTCCCATCGCACACTTTCGCTCTGTGACAACACTCCTTAACGCCAGCCCTCCTCACAGAGCCCGTCCTACCTTCAATCCCTCACGCTCCGCTCCCGTTCACCCCCTGGAGGCCCCTCATTCTCCCATGATGTCCCCCCTCAAGATCTCCTGTCTAAACTCTCTTCACACTTACCCCCCCCCCCCGGACGCCCCCTCAGGCGCCATCACCCCCTACCTCCGACATGATCACATCAACACTCTCAGCTGCAATGACGGAGTCCTCGAGCAGCACCCGGTCGCCGTACGTCGCTATATCGGCCGCACCTAGGATGGTGAGTGCGGACACCAGCTCCATTCGTGAACCCTCCTCCAGCACCGGAACATACAGTACGTACGGCGGCTCGGAGGCGGCCGCCGCCCCCGCCGGACCGGCCGCCCCCGCCCCGGCCTCGGCGTCCACTGCTGGCGGCGGCGACGGTGGCGCCTCTGGCGGCCGCTCCTCGGTGATGATGACGTCACACTCGGGCGGTGGTCTGACGTCACACTCGAGCTGCTTGTCCTGACAGGAGTGTGAGGTCAGCTCTGACGGAGGCATCTCCTGTGGAGGGTGAGTTTAATGTAAACCGGGCTTACATTATTTCAACGCCACACATTCTGACAGCACAAATAATTCAGTATGAGTCAACAAGGTGACTGCGTACTATTTTTGTTTAGCGTCAGGGGACCAGTTGCCGAGGTGATCCTGTAAAAACGCGAACAATACCAGGTTCTACGCAGTGGCGTACCCAGGATTCACTCCAGGAGGCAATTTTTGATCAGGGGGACAAAGGTACCCCCACCAAAAACAACTCACCGGATTTGGCGGTTGGCCCACTATATTTTCAGAGGGGCATATTTTCAAATTTTTCAACAAAAACAAATCTTTTTTTTTTCTTCTCTCGACCACGGGGCCCCAGGGTACATCCACACAAACCAAAAACTCGCCGTATTTGGTCGGTGCCTGCCAAATACGGCGAGTTTTTGTGATAGTACCGTGGGCACAGGCCATTTTTCGTGTACTGATGCACTAGTCAAAGGGGCCAGGTCCAGTTGATGTTCCAGTCTTGGCTGTTCATCCATGAAGCCCCAGATCGGCCTTCCAAGACCCCGGTCGATTCTCTATTTGCCCCGGTCGACCCTCGAGGGGCTCAGCCAACCCTCCACGATCCCCGGCCGACCCTCGAGGATCCCCGGCCGACCCTCCAAATTCGAAGGTTGGCCGTGACCATGAGCATTATTGTGCTACAAAAAAAAACTGCAACCATATTGATGGAACTGTGATGTTTTGTTTGTTAGTTTGTTTTTGCTGGCAATAGTCACTTTCGCCGAATCAGCTATACAACTCTGTTAAAAGGTGGAAAGCGCGGCGATAAGCGGGGGTGGGGGCGGTACCCTCCCTTTGCCGAGGCCCCGCTGCCAACAGAATGCCAAATCAAATGAAGGGTCATACAATTCGCGTCTTCTTGACATGCCAGCCGATGCAAAATAAAAGAGCAAAAATAACCTAAAGGGAAATAATGACCTCCCACAAAAATGTAGTTATCACTTGAAATCGACAGACAAGACCAACATATATTGTAAATTCATCACATTTTGCATAAAACTTTCCTACCGAAAGATATTTCAAGTTAAAGTTGATAAGCGATCCACGCTTATAACGGTCGGTACTCAGCAAGTACTCTGAGTAACGAATTCAGTAAATTAGCCTCCCTACGCATTGCTATTTATCATGAAGGTATGCAATATGTTTCCTGCACTCTATCTTTTTCGAATATGTGCCAAACTTGTATGAACAATCAACAAGCATTTGCAAACAAAAGTGCATTGAAATCGGCAATTTAGTTTGGCCCCGGACGGCAACCTATTTAGTGTATGGGATTTGTTGAGAGGTAATTCAATGAGAGGAAGGTATTCAACGTTGAACAGATTGATACAAAAGCACCAGATATGTCGCGTTTCGTTAGTGGAGGGAAAACACCGAACATGAACTCCGAAAGAAGTATATGTACTTGCTTTTTAATTTGTCCAAAACTCCAACTTTGAATTAAGGAATAATTTGATTTAATTCTTAAATTTAGATCACACCATCTGTGTACCACAACGGTAGCCTAAGACATTGTTGCAAACAAATATAAAGGTCATTATTTCCCTTTAACTGTATTAGACCGAATGTCGATACTCGATGCATCAAGGGATAGACAGAGTCCAAGTTTGTCAAACGCGACGCCATGCAATGTCAGTGACCAATGCAATACAACAATCTGGACAGTGGACACAGACCCCGAGACCCCGGCCGACCCTCCCGGCAGGGGGATACAGGGGGGGGGGGGGAGATCGGAGCTATAGCCCCCCCCCCCTCGGGCAATCTGAGGGCAAACAAATATGTGTAAAAGTTGAATTGAAAATGGGGCCCACTCAAAATATAAGGGGCCAAATCCGGGGAGTTTTTATATTTTGGGGTTAGGTAGGGGGCCCCTCGACTGTCATTTGAGGGCCCTGTACCTATTCATTTTCAATTAATGGGGCAACTGACGGGCACAGGGCCCATACCTTGTACAGGGGCCCGTGTTAAATACCACTACCCGGCCCCCTGCATGTTCAGTACCACTACCAGGGGCCCCTTGACCGACACATGGGTTTCTGTTAGTCCCATGGCCTCCCGAGATGCCGGCAAGAAGCTGTCCTTTGGGGGCCCGTGCCTATTCGTTTCCAGCTAATAGGGCCCCTGACGAGCACGGGCCACCTATTGGGGACCCTCTGTTTGGCACCAGTGCCCCCCCCCCCTTGTGGCCTGCACTCAGTACCACTACCCCCCCCCCCCCCCCGTGACCGACAGAGGGGTTACTCATTGTCTCAGGGGCCCCGCCCCCAAGTAGCGCAAGCGGCCCCATTGTATCCGCCCCTGGGGACACCCAGGTGAGGATAAATTTAGGGCACAAAATACCTAATACAAAAGTTGAAAATGGGCCCTACTCAAAACAAAGTGGGCCAAATCCGGTGAGTTATAAAAAAATGGGGTAGGTAGGTTGGGACATCGATTTGTAATAGGCCCTTTTCAGGGGGCCTGGACAAATTTCCATGGGTCCAGTCGTCGCTCAAGGGGCCCTGGTCGTTCATCCATGAATCCCCAGATGCTCCGTTTTTGGAAATATCTTTGGAGCATCTTTGGAAATAGGGCCCTTCGGGCCCTATTTCCAAAGGGGCACGTACGGACCTTCAGGGGGGGGAGCAATTGCCCCGTTTGCCCGCCCCCCTGGGTACGTATATGGTTCTACACAAGCACCATAAAGCACATGCACAACATAATTAATGCACGGACGTCGGACACACCCAGGGAAGGGAAGACACATCAGAACTGATCGGTAGCACCTTCGTGGTTTTCATCAGTCAAACCTTTCTAGATCAATTTGTAAGCACCCATCAAGTGTTGTATATTAGGACAGTCACGCACCCTAAAGCCCAGAGTAAGCACAGTATCTTTATAGTGACGTTTTCCTTGCTATTTGACGCTGCTGCTCTAAATCAGAGTCTAAAATTTGTCAAATATATCCGTATAAAAATATACAAGTACGCACCACTCACCAGATTATATTATTATACAGCCACTGGTGACGTCACACGGTTCCTTATTTAATTCAGGATTTCGAGGACAGCATACACACAAATGGTATGCCGCCTTGGAAGCGGGAGAGGCCCAAACCCGGGACCATTCAGCTGAACGCGCTACCCACTACACCATGAGCTGCAAACCAACTGAACAGGCCCTTAACCCGCGAGTTACTGGGGTATATTTCATAACGCGACTTACTGGGGGGGGGGGGGGGGGGGGGGCTATATTTTGCCCCCCTCGGATCTCCGGAACTACTGGACCGATTGTAAAAATTCAAACGGCATTCCATAGCCCTGGGAAATTTATCCAGGGCAACATAATATTGTTGACCTCGGGGTCACCGATGACGTTACAGGTCAGGTCAAGTACAAAATGTTTGACCGTGTCAAAAGGTCTCGATGGATGGAATTGTCGCGCAAAATTGCGATATTAAAAGCATAAGTAGTCGATAAATCGGTATGATTCGTGTGTCTAACACTTCTAAGTACCATTCTAAGCTGTGTATGACCTTGGGTCAGGTCAAGGTCATCCGAGGTCACGAGGTCAAACTGCAGATTACGGTCATTAGGCGTTGTAACACATGTGTATGGGTTTGTTTTTCGTCTAGAACGCGAAAAATGACCCTAGAACATTGTTTGTTCCATATAAATAGAAGTAAAAAGCAAAAACGGAAATGCATTTTGTATGCATAGTAATGCTGTGACAGGTGGTCGATTTTTGTCATTTAAAGGTCATAAGTCAGTCATTTTTGAAGATATCGACTTCAAATTTGGTACACATATTCACCGAACACGTCTCGCTCACATATAATCCGGTTTTTGTATAATTCTGATTTTGTTTGAAAATTTTGAGGAAAAAATGTATTTGGATTTCTCAACATTTTGAATTAAAAAAAACTAAAAAATCCGAGATGGTAGTTTGATAGCCCGGTCTTTTGTCAGTAATTTGATTGCCAATTTAATTTATCTCAAACATTGTACCTTTGACAGCGTTTTCCGAAAACCATTATTTTGCAACAAAAACCGAAGAACGTGACGTCACTCTGACGTCATTCCCGATTGACCTATCATAACCTCATCCTTTTCCTTTGGCCAACATGTGTAGACTTGATGTGAGAGAAGGTACTAAAATATTGGCGACGATACTGGTGTTGGTTTATGAGTTATTGCAAAATAAAGGGAGGGGGCAAAAAATCGCCCCCACCCAGTAAGTCGCAGGTTAACCCTATTTGTAACGGTGTGTGTGTGTGGGGGGGGGGGGGCGGATTCCGCCCCCCCCCCCCCCCTCCCTCGTGTTTTTCGCAGATATCTCCAGAACGGCTAGGAGCAGGCCCATGACATTTTACGATTTTTCACAAAATAGATTTCCATACATGGAGTTAAAATTTCGAGTTCTTAACCTGAACAGAGGCGGTTCCAGGGCACGTTTTTGGGAGGGTTTTTCGGCGACATTTGGCGATAATACGGAAATGCGATCTTCACGGTTTCTTCCTAACTGCCTCAAGTCTGAAGGAGTTACATCGGTTTACGGTGATTGAAACAAGTGCAAATTAGTTGATGTTAATAAACTATCATAAACATTGCATGGCAGAGGCGGTTTCAGGGACTTGAAATGGGGAGGTTTCCAAGAAGTATGCAACGCTTGGCGGGCAGTCAATAGAGCGATGCAAGGGGAATTCATAGCTATCAAGATGTTAAAGACAGCTTCTCCTTCCATTATTTGCATAATTACGAGCGAGCGCAAAGGCCTCGCTCATCCTTCCGTGGTGTATGGGAAAAATCTGAATATGAGCGCCCGGCCCGGCCCGGCCCGGCCCAACCCAACCCATGGCGACGCTTTTGAGAAGCTCATATCTCTGCAACCGCTCTTCCGATTGACAAGCGGGCTTCTTTGCTGAGCAGCCACATCTAACCTACCCTGTTTGAGACCGGTGCCGACTCATGTGGGTGACTACCCCTCGCGCGTGCCGCGTGAGGGGTGTTGAAGTGTTTTCTCACAAAAACTTCGCAACGGCTGGGCAGATTATGTGCAAATGGTGTGTGGTTAGGAACCCCTCAGCCGCCACTTTCCCACAAGTCAGGGGTGGGGTGTGCACGTGCGCACGTGCACACCCCTATTCTATATTTCAGGAACGGCTGAGCCGATTGTGTTCAAATTGGGTGTGTGGTTAGGGACCTCTCAGCCGCCAGTTTCCCACAAGTCAGGGGTGATGTGCCTCTACACGTGCGCACGTGCACACCCCTATTCTATATCTCAGGAACGGCTGAGCCGATTGTGTTCTAATTTGGTGTGTGGTTAGGGACCTCTCAGCCGCCGCCTTTCCACAAGTCAGGTGTAGGGTGCCTCTGCACGTGCGCACGTGCACACCCCTATTCTTTATCTCTGGAACGGCTGACCCGATTGTGTTCTAATTTGGTGTGTGGTTAGGGACCTCTCAGTCGCCACTTTCTCACAAGTCAGGGGTGGGATGCCTCTGCACGTGCGCACGTGCTCAGTGCTCACCTTTTGTATCTCAGAAACAACTTGCCCGATCGAGTTGAAATTCACCATACATTTCGTTCGCGCTCGCTCGTTCATCGCCAACTACGGCGCCTTACTGGTTTATTACATATAGAGTTGCAGGGGCGTGTTCAGGCACATGCAAAGGGGGTGGCTAGCATGGTGATGAAGATATGCCAGCGATTACGGCGCAATAGACGATCAGTTTATAATGATATATGCACATATGAGGCCAGGAGAGATAATTTTTTCTTCTTCAGATGCGCGCTCAGGAATGGAAGAAAGGGGGCCATATTATTGCAAGGAAACTAAGATGCATGGGCCTACAATGACATAACATACTGCAGTTTTCGGATGCAACACGGACCAGAGGGTACTCTACGAACGATTATAATATAATAGGCGAGTCCAGGTAGGGTAAAAGGGGAGTAACCAATGTGAATTGAAGTTGTGAGTGAAATAGTCACTGTTGACTAGTTAGTATCATAATAGCGGAGAATAGTGAAATCGCCTCAATATATAACAATATGGTTATATAACAATATGCTTTATAACTGTTTTGTATAATGTCACAATAACACACAATTTCATTTATCAAAAACAAAAACATAAAACAACGGTTTTATTATGCATTTGCTTCACCCCCATATTGAATGACCTGCACATGGTTATGATTTTTGATTTTTCAAAAGTCACCACCATATATCAATCTCCAGTTCAATCTCTATCGATCTCCATTAGTTGCGGTATAATCGGTTGATAAACATGACAGCTGTGTTGGATCACAAATACCTCTAACATTTGTAGTTTTGCCCCCCCCCCCCCCCTGTTGCCCCCTATCAAAAATGTTGGATTTTTTATATTTTTTAATAGAAATGTAGATCGTGTTGAGGGGAATCAAACGCCGTTTGATTTGTGAAAATCGGACGGGTGGATCTCGAGATCTCGGGGGGGGGGGGGGGGGGGGGAATCCGCCCCCTACCCTGTTACAAATAGGGGTAGCCAGGAGCATGTTACAGATAGGGTTAACCCGACCACCCCTCGTCCGGTAACCCACCTTGCCGCACGCGGCGCAGGGCACCAGTCTGACGCAGCGTTTGCTGTGCTTCGTCATGGCGTCCTGTCTGCTGTAGAGCTTGCCGCACGTCTTACACTTGTGGCGCGCCGCCGCGTGCGTCACCACGTGCAGGTTCAGCTTGTCTACCCGGCGGGTAAGATGGGAGAGAAAGCAGAGTGGGCAGCGGTCAGACGCCGGAGGTAAACGCCAGCGGCGGTCGGTTAACACAGACCTGGCAATGGGTGTGTCTGGCAATGGGTGTGTCTGGCAATGGGTGGACACGACTTCATAATAATCATATGCACACAGAGCGGGCATTACAATGGGATGAGCTGAATAAATGTTTGTGGCAGCACTAACCTACGGTGAGAAGTTAATGCACGCTTGAGGCAATGCATACAGTGGAACGGTTATGCCTGAACCACGACAGCACGCATGGACTAATACAAGAAGTCATAAGCCCTGCGCGGTCATAACCAACATTCAATAATTGTGAAATCCATAGGCGTAGAAGCAGGGGGTGCTATGGTCCCCTCACTTTTTGATGAAAATGTTCGTTATTTTTATTTATTTTTTATTTTGGACTGTCGCACCTTTTTGAAAGTTATCGAATCACATTTAATTGTATGTCTACATGTCAGGCGAGGTCAGCTGAACATGTTCGTGAACTTTTTCCCGAAAAAATGCTTATCTTGGAATATATTCAACTTTTAGTTTTAAGCGGAAAGTTGGGTTGGTGACATTTTTTTAATAACAGGGAAATCCTTTGTGCTGCCAAATGTATGGCACAATTATTTGTCGACATCTTTTGCGCAGAAAAAGCGAACCACCCGGTGTCTAGATTGGCTTAGATTGCAAACCACCCGGGGATCGAGAAATGAAAGACGAAAATATTCCAAGGCTGACCTTAAAACAAGTCGACTATCATTACCAGTTGGGTAAAGAGACACGACGCTGTCGGTTTAGAGGCCCTATTCAAATACACATGGGCCTTATTTTTTACAGATGTCAAAATCAAACTCGAATATCTTTTTATTAGATCATTGTGGTTGTTTTAACTGCTACCATACTTAATTTCAATGCCAAGCCATCAAAATGGCTATCTCAACTCAAATATAATGTTAAGGTGTTATATAGTCCCTTTAATGAGGAAAATTTGAGATAGCAAAAGGTTCGCCAAGACGAGGAGAGCTCAAATATGCAAATAAAATTCACCCGGGGGGGGGGGGGGGGGGTTATCTCTCAAGATGAAATACAAGTTTCACTGCCCCCCGCCCCCCCCCCCCCCCCCCCCCCACACACACACACACACACACCCACACCCACACCCACACCACACACCCACACCCACACCCACACCCACACCCACACCCACACCCACACCCACACCCACACACCCACACACACCCACACACACCCACACACACCCACACCCACCCACACACACCCACACACACCCACACACACACACCAACACACACACACCAACACACACACACCCACCCACCCACACCCACACCCACACACACACACACACACACACACACACACCCACACCCACACCCACACACACCCACCCACCCACCCACACCCACACCCACACCCACACCCACACCCACACCCACACCCACACCCACACCCACACCCACACCCACACCCACACCCACACCCACACCCACACCCACAACCACACCCACACCCACACCCACACCCACACACTTTTCGTGACGTTCCTACGTCCCTGGTGAACTCGCATTAAGAAGCTTGGTTTGAATGCACCTCTGTATCAGAAATGCAAAATAGAGAAGCTCTATATGATAAAATCATAAACTTAGCATACACATCAGAAACGCGCAGGTCAATAGTGAGGTCCATCAAACGCCTAGCAAAAAAAGGTAATCTAGATCACCCGGCAAAACAACTCATTCGCTCCACCCTGGGAGGACCTGCGCGCCACCTATACCAGCCGCTTACCGCACCCAGCGCCACCTACACCCGCGGCCTACTACAAAAGCCCAGCGATACCAGCGCCACCTATATCGACCGGTACCTGAGCGGGAGAAGGTTCGCGAGCAGCCGTTGTGCGCGCGGAACGGGCAGAGCAAACGCTTCTCACTGTGTATGACCTGATGCCGGCGCAGCTGGTCCCGCCGCTTAAACCGCTTGTTACACGCTGTCGATGAAAGGACGATAAAGTTAGCCGTAATGCGATGTAATGGCATTATATCGTAGCTCGGTAAATATTAACATGAGGCAACAGAAATGGCATATAATTGGATATTAACGTACGGTAAATATTTGGAAGTGACATAGATGGTTTACAACATAGCACAAAAGTATGACTGAAAGAAGGCTATTCATTACTCATTACATAACATAGTCTTGTACTGCAGTGTCTCTTTCAATCGTGCGGAACAGACACACGATGCAAGAACACCATCGTTACCTCTTCCACTCTCTTGACAGAAACGATATTTCGATAAACGATAAAGGATATTCAGACACCCCACCATACACGATTCCCGTTCCAGACCCCGACCCCACCACTCACTGTCACAGACGAACTGCCGCTGGTCGCTGTGGGTCTTCATGTGGGCGCGCAGGTAGCCCTGTGTGTTGAAGGCCTTGGCGCACTTCTTGCAGGCGAACCGCGGCGTGGTGGAGTGCGTCAGAAGGTGGCGACGCAGGAACCGCTCAGAGTTGAACACCTGCAGAATGGGGCGGAGATAGGGGATGATGACAATGATGACATGGGGACCATCTACATCTACCATGTATTGGCCACAATTGTCATGTCGATTATTACGTCAATTGTCGTGTCGTTCCAGGTCCGTAGAAGGTTCGGAAATTAGTGAATACTACGTAACTTTTCTACAAATGCACTCAGTGAGCTGGTTTTGACAATGTCTTGCGGCAAGTCATTCCACTCCCGTATCGTGCGGGGGAGAAAAGAAAACTGGTAGTACTGAGTCCTGCCGAAGGGGACTCGATATTGCTGGTCATGACTTCTCCTGCATGGCGTTGCGGTAGGATCTGAAGTTTATTTTTAATGTCTGATGCAGAAACTATGTTATGTATGATCTAGAAGAGCATGATCAACCGTGCCGTCTTCCTCCGTTCTTGTAGTGATGTCCATTTAAGATCTCGGAGCATACTGGGGACGCTGCACGTTCTTTGATATTTGCGAAACACAAAGCGTGCGGCCCTGCGCTGAACTGACTCTATTGTCTTGATGTGTTGTTGTGTATATGGGTCCCAAACGGCGCTCGGTCCAAAAGGGTCCCCAAACGGGTCCCAAACGGTTCCAAACGGTCTCCAGAACAGGTCTAACGTACGTCTTATACGCAACTTCCTTGATTTTCCTTGAGCTAATCTTCAAATTTCGCTTGAGGAATTCCAATGCTCTGTTCGCCTTCGAGCAGATGTTGCCGATGTGATTTGTCTAGGTTAGGTCCGTGTTCGTAACTCCGAGGTACTTGGCATTGCTGACTGTATCCAAGGTATGGCTATGCAGCACATACTTGTTTCTAAGTGTCTCGCTATTGCGTGTCACGGGAGAAGTGTGCACTTCTTTGGGTGGAACTCCGTGTTCCACTTGGTCTCCCACGCGGCCAGCTTATCCAAGTCGTATTGTAGGCATTTCTGATCATCCGCAAACGACACGACATTGTATGCGGCCGTGTCGTCCGCAAACAGCCGTGTACATAAGGAATAAGCAGGGGCCCAAAACACTTCCTTGGGGCACACCGGACTTCACATGAATGGAGTCAGAACGGTCACCATTCACTGCAACTGCCTGGCGTCGTCCCCGAAGGAAGTCAGCTATCCAGTGGTGAATTCTCCCATGGATCCCGTAATGGTCCAGCTTGTGAACCATAAGGTTGTGGTTGACCTTATCAAATGCTTTGGCAAAGTCCATGATGAGGATGTCCGTTTGAAGACCTTTTGACAGGTTACCGACAAGCTCGTCCGTAAACTCCAGCAGTTGTGTTTCACAGGACCGTTTCTTGCGGAAGCCATGCTGCTGATCGCGCAGGATGTTGTTGACTTCTAAGTGAGTCATGATGGCGCTGGTGTTGATGTGTTCTAGAATTTTGCAGCACACACAGGTAAGTGACACAGGTCGGTAATTGGCTGGATCATACTGATCACCCTTTTTAACCACTGATGTTACGCTTGCGTTTTTCCAATGAGTAGGCAGAGTCCCGTTCTTTAGAGATGAGTTGAAGATGAGCGTGAGGACAGGAGCCAGTTCGTTTGCTAATTCTTCAAGACACGGGTGCTTAACACGGGTGCCATTCCGGCCTCGGTCGTACGGCGTGAATGGGCGGAGACCAGGGAAATGTCCGGTCAGAGGTCAGAGTCGCAGCAGATCCTTTTACTCTGCAGTGACAAGCGGGCTCAAGATCCAGAAGACTTACAGGGAGTAAAATCCGACAGGAGATATCAACTCTTGAACTTCCGACACGAATTTCTCAAGTTGCAAATATATTGCACATTGCACAGTTGCAGGCGAGGCAGATTTTAGCTGCCAGACACATTCAAAGCTTCATTTCTGTCATGGCATACGACTCAATATGATATTGCACGTATGTGCTGGCCGTACCTTGCTGCAGAGTTTGCAGGTGAAGCTGTGACTGCTGGTCTGGAGGTGGTACTCCAGCGCCGACAGCGAGCTGTACCGGCTCTGACACCGCTGGCAAGAGAACGAGGGTCTGTGAACACAGCCAACACTGATATAAGGGTCACTGCGCTCGTCCGTAGCTGCTCATGGTGTCACTATAAACGTGCCTGGGACTCGCACGTAGAGTAGATATGATACATTTGATTCATGTGCTTGTGACGTTAATTGTATTGTCTTTTGTAGATCGAACGTTGTATTGTTGTATTGATTGAGCGCGTGGTAGTTGAGCCTGTAACATATTCTAACGCTTAAATTATTGAACAAACGGCAAAATGATAAAACTAAGAACATCAACATAACACAGGGTCAACTCGCAGTTTGACAAGAACACACGTTAACACCAGAGTAGAATATATTCTGGTTGACCTTAGGAGAGGTGTCGTGATTTAAGTCTTTTGAACTTTTGCACCGATCCTATTATTTCATTTTGTTTACGTTGTTTCTCTACTTGATCACAAATAAAATAAACAAACAAACACAACCTATTCTGGTAGCATGATCACTGCCTGCCTGTGACCTGATCACGCTAGGTTCACAATGACCGCCTGCCGCCACTCAACCCCTCTCACCTCTCTACTTCCTCTCCGTCGCCGGGCCCGCCGTGGTACGCGGCCACGTGGTCGCTGAGCAGGCGTAGCGACGTGAACACGGGGCCGCACACGTGGCACGTGAACTCGAGCTGCGCGTGGTGGCTCCGCAGGTGCTCTAGAAAGCGGTCTTGGTCGTCACAGGTGACGCCACAATCGCGCTGTGGACACCGGTACACCTGGGGAGGGGAGCGGAGGTCAGAGGAGGTCAGTGGAGGTCAGAGGTCAGGAGAGGTCAGAGAGGTCAGGGGAGGTCAGTTCATGTTATGTCATGTCAGATCAGTTCAAGTCCTGCCACAAAGAGCAACCATGAACTACCACTGACAGACACCTCATAGGATACAACAGCTGGGTATCGATCAGAGCTGCACACACAATCCAAAGTACACCAGCCGCGCCATCTGCGTGGATCCCAGCCGCGCCATCTGCGTGGATCACGAGTCACGACACTGGGCCACCAGTGAGCAGTACTCGCTGTTACAGCACAGACAAACACGACATGGGACCTACAAACACGCACAACCAAGTAGACGTACCATGAGGCACCAACACAGCGGGTCAAACACAAGGACACACACCACGGGACAAACACTACAGGACAAACACTGCAGGACAAACACCACGGGACAAACACCACAACCACAGGACAAACACCACAGGAAAAAAACACCACAGGACAAACACCACGGGACAAACACTACAGGACAAACACCATTGGATAAACAACACAGGACAAACACCACAGGACACACACCACGGGACAAACACCACGGAACAAACACCATGGGACAAACACCACGGAACAAACACCACGAGACAAACACCACAGGACAAACACCACATGACAAACACCACAGGTCAAACAACACAGGACAAACACCACAGGACAAACATCAAGGGATAAACATCACAACCACAGGACAAACACCACAGGACAAATACCACAGGACAAACACCACAGGACAAACACCACAGGACAAATACCACAGGACAAACACCACTGGACAAACACCACTGGACAAACACCACAGGAAAACACCACAGGACAAACACCACAGGACAAACACCACAGGTCAAACAACACAGGACAAACACCACATTCGGGGACAGACCGACTAGGACAGACACACAGACGCACGCCTGACTGACCTCATCACGCCGGATCCCATCACGCAACACGTTACGTCCTTCCGTGAGGCGTGACGCCACCATCACGCCTCACCACATAGCGCACCCACCTTGATCTCGTCATGCTGCCTGAGGTGCGACTTGAAGGCGCCGTAGCCACCGAAGGTCTGCGCGCAGTGGCGGCACTGGTGGGTACCGGGCGCGGCCGGATCGGAGGGCAGGGTCTCCCTCGCTCCGCCCGGCCACACGCGGTGGGACTCGATGTGGCGCTTGAGGTTGGACTTCTGCGTGAAGCATTTGCCACACACTGGACACCGGAACGGCTTCTCACCTGCGGGAAGAGAGGGGGTTAATGGGGTGATAAGGTGAAGATGGTGCAGGGGGGGGGGGGGGGCAGGGACGTTAGGAGACAGTGGGCGCGGGTGATGCGGGGAAGGTGTGTTGAGAGTAGATCGCTGGATGCCACTGATCTGGATCTGAGAGTGGATACTGGATGCCACTCGTTGCTAGTGACATGAGCGCAGGAAATGCGAGAGGAGAAACGGTTTAGTTGATGCGATGAGTGGAGGATTTTTTTTTTTTGGAAGGAGTGAGCCAAAAAATAATGATTGGATGTGAAAAGTTTGCGTTCAATGGGTTTAAAATAATAATATCAGCACTTCATGATGTGTCATAATGAATGGTGACTTGTGGCTTTAGGGGACCGCAATTGAGGCGATTATATGGTGCCCATATGCCGTACAGGGGATGAAAGGTCCTCATATAGGTATTGAAGCATACAAAGTGTATACACAAGTTCAGGTGTGACTACTCATTTATAATGCCACAATATCACATGGGCTTTAGCAATCACTTTGCGAATTGTACTATAATAAAGTCATTATTATACGTATTCGAGCGTGAACAAGCCGTTTGTTTTTGGGGCCAGATACACCGTTTCACCCTGACATGAATCATGGGCATCATGGGCATTGTAGATAGACAGATGTCTGGCAAGACTTGGGACACCAAGCGAGTTCAGTGCCACAGCGTGATGAAGATATATAGCACCTGCTGGAAATCGTTCATCATGAGCAGCGGCTCCACTGTGCACATCGCAGCTCGCATTGTCAGGGGGCCACTACAACTGGCAAATCTTGCAGCCAAAGTCATCGTTGGTGGCTTTGCTATGGCAGATTAGGAAGAAAACAGTCAAATCCTGCCACGAAATCAGTCGGACTCTAAAACGCAGACTGAATTTCTTGACCAAGGTAACACTCCCTGATGTAATATAGGTCTCCTGTTACGATTCTGGTTGCCAACGGGACTTCAATCCGTGGAAAGCAAGGACTATCCCTGACCGAGAGCAAAGGACATGACACGGATACAGCCTCGCCTTGGACACACCCGTAAAGGCTGGAGGAGTTCCAGGAGATGCAGATCGTGGAGTTCGCAGACACATTGCAAAGAACAGTTAAAGGGCCGAGACATCGTAACATGGTCGTAGTATAAAACGAATGTCACTTTCAATACATGCACCAGTCACCACACAAATAGTACATGTCAATGGAACCCTTACCTTGAACAGCTGCAGATACTTTAAAGAAAAATGCAACTGAACTTAACGATGCAACCGTTACAGAACTTCAAGACAGGGATTGCACTCACATACTGACACTCCACCAGTGCTAATCAGTTCACCATGGCTCAGTTCAGTACATACTAACCATCCATCCATACTAACCAGTATGTTTCCGTCTAATCCATACTAACCAGTATGTTTCCGTCTAGTCCATACTAACCAGTATGTTTCCGTCTAATCCATACTAACCCGTATGTTTCCGTCTAATCCATACCAACCCGTATGTTTCCGTCTAATCCATACTAACCAGTATGTTTCCGTCTAATTCATACTAACCCATATGTTTCCGTCTAATCCATACTAACCAGTATGTTTCCGTCTAATCCATACTAACCCGTATGTTTCCGTCTAATCCATACTAACCAGTATGTTTCCGTCTAATCCATACTAACCCGTATGTTTCCGTCTAATCCATACTAACCAGTATGTTTCCGTCTAATCCATACTAACCAGTATGTTTCCGTCTAATCCATACTAACCCGTATGTTTCCGTCTAATCCATACTAACCAGTATGTTTCCGTCTAATCCATACTAACCCGTATGTTTCCGTCTAATCCATACTAACCAGTATGTTTCCGTCTAATCCATACTAACCCGTATGTTTCCGTCTAATCCATACTAACCCGTATGTTTCCGTCTAATCCATACTAACCAGTATGTTTCCGTCTAATCCATACTAACCCGTATGTTTCCGTCTAATCCATACTAACCCGTATGTTTCCGTCTAATCCATACTAACCAGTATGTTTCCGTCTAATCCATACTAACCCGTATGTTTCCGTCTAATCCATACTAACCAGTATGTTTCCGTCTAATCCATACTAACCCGTATGTTTCCGTCTAATCCATACTAACCCGTATGTTTCCGTCTAATCCATACTAACCAGTATGTTTCCGTCTAATCCATACTAACCCGTATGTTTCCGTCTAATCCATACTAACCCGTATGTTTCCGTCTAATCCATACTAAGCAGTATGTTTCCGTCTAATCCACATACTAACCCGTATGTTTCCGTCTATGCTGCAGCAGATCAAACCGCTTGCTGAACGCCTTGTGGCAGATATCACAGATGTTCTTGGCGGCGGCGGCGGTGGTGCAGCCGGCGGTGACCTCTGAGTTGGCAGAGTCGAGCCGCTCCAGCTCCAGGCACTCCTGCTCCAGAAGAGACACGGCCGCCGGGTCGTCACCGCGAAGGTGCGGGATGGTGGCCACCGTCTGCCGGGAGGGGTCAGCAGGGGTCACGCAGAGATCACGCAGATGTCACACAGAGGTCACACAGAGGTCACGCAGAGGTCACATAGAGGTCACACAGAGGTCACATAGAGGTCACAGAGGTCACACAGGTCACACAGGACACACAGGTCACACAGGTCACACAGGTCACACAGGTCACACAGGTCACACACAGGTCACACAGCGGTCACACAGGTCACACAGAGGTCTCACAGAGGTCACACAGAGGTCACACAGAGGTCACACAGGTCACACAGAGGTCACACAGGTCACACAGAGGTCACACAGAGGTCACACAGAGGTCACGCAGAGGTCACACAGAGGTCACATAGAGGTCACACAGAGGTCACACACATGTCACACACAGAGGTCACACACAGAGGTCACACAGAGGTCACACAGAGGTCACACAGAGGTCACACACAGAGGTCACACACAGAGGTCACACACAGAGGTCACACACAGAGGTCACACACAGAGGTCACACACAGAGGTCACACACATAGGTCACACACAGAGGTCACACACAGAGGTCACACAGAGGTCACACAGAGGTCGGTCCAGACGGAGGCAGCGGCGACACTCACACTGAGCTTCATGGAAGGGTGAAGAACCAATAGAGATAAGGCGAGTTTCTTTTGAAAGAGTCCAAAGATCTGTGTGAAACATTCGAGAAATTTCATGTTTTCATCACAGTACCGAAATATGAGAATACTGCAACAAGTTAAAGAAACGATGCAGTCGTATGCCCATACATTGTTTTTGTTTGTTGTTGTTTGTTACGGTGAACTTTGTCAACAATCGATAATGGATCGACACAGTTGCAGTACTAACTCACAACAGGCTAACACGAAGTTGAATTGAGACAGATCCGTTACAGGAGACCGTTAGCCCAGCGAACTGGGCCGGGTTTAGGGGGGGGGGGGGGGGGTGGAAAGCCAGCAGGTCATACGGCCCACACTAGTTAATGCCCCTGGGCCGGGTTTAGGTGCGGTGGGAAGCCAGCAGGTCATACGGCCAACACTAGCTAATGCTCGTGAAACGATCAACTTTCATGTCAGGGTATTTTACGTGTGTCGAGAATGTTCAGCCAGCATGTTGTGAACAAGCCCGCCCAGAAAGAGCATTTCTCATAAAAATACAAGCCGCGATTCCTATCATTCGCGGAGATGGGATCGTCATCGCGTGATGACGTACAATACGTCCGGGAGCCGTACTGTGAAAGGGCGAGCCCTCAGGTCGGTCCGCGAGACACTCTAATTGTACGTTACATGTCGAGACACATACAGTGCCGGCGACAGCTACTCGCCGGTACCGATAACGATCTAAATTAAACCAAGTCGGATAGAGAGATAGCAGACCCGTTTTTATCGTCCACACCTGTATGCTGATGCAACCGGTGTGAGGGGAATCAAAGCGAATTCGAGTGACGTTTCGCAATGAGTTATGCATTGTAAAACACATCGTAATAATACACGGTTCGTATTTCTCGGTTCGTATTATACACGGTTGTTGTTCCTGAGTAAAGACCGTGTGAGTGGGCTGTGTAAGTAGGTAGATGGTAGGCCAGTGACACCAAGGCTGACCTAATCCCATACAGCGGGCGTAATACACATTTCAAGAACGCCACATCTTCCCAAGTCCACGTATAGAGCAGTCCGTTAAACGCTTGAATCTACTGAGGTCATCACTTCTTTCGCGACGAAAAAGAAACGAAAATAAGACAAATGATCAAGATTATCGGGAAAAGATCATAGATACAGAACTAAGTCTCCTCCACACCCCTCGCGAGACCAAACGATGTAAATAAATCACAGTAATACACATCCGTATGGGTTCTTAGCTTACAACTGGTCCTCAATTCGTACAAATCCTCTTTGGTGGCCGCCTCCGGATCGCTTTATCCAAGAGATTCGTGGGCTGGTGGAGGGTCCATTCGGGTTATATCGTGTGCCAAGAGATTCGTGGGCTGGTGGAGGGTCCATTCGGGTTATATCGTGTGCCAAGAGATTCGTGGGCTGGTGGAGGGTCCATTCGGGTTATATCGTGTGCCAAGAGATTCGTGGGCTGGTGGAGGGTCCATTCGGGTTATATCGTGTGCCAAGAGATTCGTGGGCTGGTGGAGGGTCCATTCGGGTTATATCGTGTGCCAAGAGATTCGTGGGCTGGTGGAGGGTCCATTCGGGTTATATCGTGTGCCAAGAGATTCGTGGGCTGGTGGAGGGTCCATTCGGGTTATATCGTGTGCCAAGAGATTCGTGGGCTGGTGGAGGGTCCATTCGGGTTATATCGTGTGCCAAGAGATTCGTGGGCTGGTGGAGGGTCCATTCGGGTTATATCATGTGCTTAACATGAATGAGCTTGGTAAAGAACAAACACGACTTATTTTGTTCAGAAATCATACCGCAGACTGTTGATTACCAGCAGCGTCGACACTGAGTGAAGTCAAGTGAAGAGTCAAGTGAAGACAAGTGACTGCGTCAAGCGAAGTTCAACAGTGGAGGAGAATTAAGGCTCAGGGAACATGAGTGCTGTTACTTCAAGTTATTTCGAAATGTATGGTAACTGATAACATGCATGACAAAATTACTTATTCTGAGACAATCAGCAACTTCAGTTGCATCTGCATACTTCATGGAGTAAAGTAATACTGCTCGTCCCACTAGCAGTTGACCAAGAATGCTGATAAAATAAGCGATCAGAACAAAAGTGCTGAAGTCAAACACTTATTCTCCTCCATCTTCAAGTAATGCCGGTTCCTTTCTTAGTTGTTGAACTAATCGGACCCTTCTAGACGGATTACTCTAACCAAGCCCGTTCCAAGTACCGCTTATTATGTGGCTTCTGACCACCGGAATAAGTGGCATATTCTAGATTATCGAAAGGGTATTCAGCAGAGGCGCACACAAGGAGGGGCGAGGGGGGGGGGGGGGGGCACACGGGCCCGTCCCCCTTACGAAATGCGGGGTCCCTCTGAGGCGGGTCAGTGGGGTCCCTGTTTCGTTGTATTTTTTTAAATAAAAATCCGGATTTATTTTTCACAAGTGAAAGTCAAAGTTTTACATTTTATATTTTCATCCGAAGGGCCCAGAGGCACACACAAGGGAGGGGGGTCACACGGGGCCGTGCCCCCTTACGAAATGCGTGGCCCCCATGGTGGGCCCCTGTCCGGTTGTATTTTGAACACAAATCCGAATGCATTTTTTACAAATGAAAGGTGAAAGTTTTCATTTTTATATTTTCATCCGGGCCCACCGCGAACATATAGAAAGCGAAGTTATCGCAAAAATGTGTAACGGGTCGAAACTTTAAGGAGAAAAAATATCAATATATTAAATAAGACACGCAGTGTGCCTCATACCAGAGGCGCACACAAGGGAACACACTGGCCCACGTGCCCACCCCCCCCCCCCTATGAAATGCGGGACCCATCTAAGGCTGCCCCGGGCCGGTGGGGCCCTGTCCGGTTATATATTTTTTATAAGAAGAAAATTCGGATGTATTTTTCACAAATTAAAAGTGAGTTTTTATTTTCTATTTTCATCTTAAAACACCACAACTGTCCGCGGCCCGTGACGTAATGCGCCAATGTGCATCCGCGAATCCATTCAAGCGTGCGTTCGGTATCTGGAAAATGTTTTCCTTTGAATATTATCCGCTGGATAATTATTGCCGCTAAATTTCCTTTCGTGCATTCGGCATTTACTCTGTCTGGGTCCTGGGAGAATTTGCCATTGGAAAATTATCGCTCCGCCTAGCGTTCGGTATCTGCAAGGATATTATCTAATATCCATCTTTTTGCGTGCGCTGTAAACCACGTATTTAACTCAACTCAGGCGTGACATTGGTATTACTCGACCTTAAAAGCAACAGGAATTACTTTGTGAACACAACATGTGCAAACACTTAAATTAAAAGACGGCAAATGACCGCCGGTGAACGCAGCGGCAGTCAGCTGACTACGAAGAAGGGATAATATTCAAGCGACCCTGCTCCGGACATTTTCCACGATTCTCGCCCGCGACGGAAAATTATCGGGGATGATTTTCCATTTTCCAGATACCGAACGTGATCCTGGAAATTTCCCATGATCTCGGCAAATTATTCAACATTTCCCAGATACCCCGATCGCACGGCAAATATCTACAAAGCTGTATTTTAGGCAACATGGCCGTTCGGTAGCAGAGGTTCACAAACGTTGTGCAGCTGTCAAACACTCTAGGTATAGAGATAGATTATAGAAGCGTTGAAGGCGAGCGTTGTGTTTTGCTCGTCACTGGTCTCGAAAAGAACACCCTTACTTATACCTATCCGTACTCCCCGTGGCTAGGTTTCCATTTGACGATAAATCTTCACGATATATTGAGCTACAAATTTAACTGAGAATAATCGGAATAATCTCCCACTGCCTTTGAGTATGGATTATTATTGTTTAGATATTATAGCGTGAAGTTCTTATACCTATCCGTACTACCCGTGGCTAGGTTTCCAGTTTTCGCGCAATATCAGATGATCAATGTCATTCACTGCTTACGTAAGGCATTCACAATCAATCGCTGCCTCCTACGCTGAAGTTCGGATATAGGAACATCACCCTTTATTTCTAGTGCGCTGCCGACTACCTCTCAATATTGCATACTATGTACAGGGGTCCTTATTGGGTCCGCAATGTTGGGGCCCCCTCGTGGTCCGACGGGGCCCCTTGAGGTCGTGACCCCCCCCCCCTTACGAAAATCCTGTGTGCGCGCCTGGTATTCAGGGAGGCTTTTCAAGTCCAGCCCAGGCCTACCAAGTCTTCCATCCAGTGCCATTTGACCGCTTGACGCCACTGACATCTACCGCAGGTCGTCCCAGTCGCAGGCAAACAGCTAGCACCGAACCGACAACTAAGTCCTTCTATCCAAGGTTAGCGATTCCCAAGCCCAATAAGCAACTGATTAAACTGACTGGGTGGACGCATCGGCATCTTTTTCGAAATGCATTACATGACACAGCTGACGGTGATAAACTGACAGCAGTCACCAACGCCATAACAACCGGCGCTGGTCACTTTTTCGCTGCAAAATACCGCAGATCAAATGCTACCATGTCTTTTGCACCAGCACATTCCAATCTTCGATCAGCAACACATATGTTCCCACTGTTTCTGATCTGTACAAGATGGGCGGTTTGAAAGCAGTGGTTTTCATGACTGAAAACTGACAGCCAGGGGAAAGTAGCGTGTGTGACAGAAGCCACCCAAACAGCCAGACATTCAAACACATAATGGATACACTCACCACGTGCTGCTGGCCAAACCGGTTTAATCACGCTTCTAAAAGTGCATGAGGATGCTTGCAGTTTGCACAGTACACACTGAACTTAGTCGCATAATTTACTTAAGCCTCCAGTATATTCTATCGGCCAAAAAGTGTAAAATAAAACTCGAAACGATTGACGCTTTGAACCCATCCACCCCGGTAGAAGCACGTATCATGTGAAGTTGGTCTCCGAAGGCTTCTCGTCTCGTCCCCAGCAGCCACCCGTAAAAGCCTGCCTTCCTATCAGAATCTGCTAGGCAGAAATACAGTTCTAATTTGATTTACCACGTCACCCGAATGTTCTGCATGGGTGGTGCACGGCTTAACGGGGAACGCTAAACAGAGAACTTGTTACCTGTACTCGGAATCGACAATCCAGTTATGCAATCGTATTTCAACCGACAAATATAACGCGCCAGCTTATGCCCCAGATATGATCGGAGAGCGATCTTTAGCGTACCGCACAATGCTGCCACACGCCGCTCAGTCAGGCCGATCCTCTCTTCCTTACCAATCGACGTCATGGGGTGGTAAGCTCGCTCAGATGCCTTCGAGGCTCGCACCCGGTGTGGTGGATTGAGGGTTTAGGGCGCCGCAGCTACTGAGGTTATGTTGAGAACGTCGAATCCGGTGTCGGTGGGTCGCTTGTTATTGGAGTTTCACGACAAGACAACTGTTACAGTCATGTACTCTCGGAAGTCTGCCCTCTTCAGGGTCAAGTAGTGGCCAAAACACAGCCTTACAGGGGCCCCGTCGGAGGATGGAACTGCTTCCCGCTGGCACAGAAAGTAATGATCCTACCTCTGCGCCAAATTGCCGAATGCCAATGGCTTCTGACTCGAAGTCGTGTAGCCCCAGCAGGGCCATTCACCATTCACCATTCACCATTAACCAGCCCCCCCCCCCCCCCCCCCAGCAGTGCCCCAGCTGCCAACCTGAACCTCCGAGTCGGGAATCTCGATAGAGAACTGCATGGCGTCGTTGTCGAGGATGAGGCGCTCCGACAGCTCGCCGCCCGCCGCTGTGACGTCATCGTCCAGAGGCACGTGCGTCAGTGGCCGGTCCACCACCGTCTGACGGATACAGCGACACAGTGCGAGTGACACGTCACTATGACGTCACATGCACAGTGTTCCTACATGGGGAACGCGCCAGGACTAGCACAGGTTAGTTAACCAGAAAAACCACATAGGATCCATGGTGAGTTCGAAAGTAGCTTGAAAAGAGCCCGACTTACACATCGAGCGGTCCGTCAGCTGCCGTGCCGTAACCTCTGGGCTGACAAAACGACTACTGACAGATCAAATGGGACCCCTGCAAACTTTAAATCAACTCGTGTCCCCCACATACGAGTACGGAAGTCGCATCTCGACATAACTGCAGTTCAGACCAGCTCCTTTTCGCCCAGAAAACAAACAACGACTAACGCGAAGGAGACGAGGGCTACAAGACAATAAGGGAGAGAGACGAGGGCTACAAGACAATAAGGGAGGGAGACGAGGGCTACAAGACAATAAGGGAGAGAGACGAGGGCTACTAGACAATAAGGGAGAGAGACGAGGGCTACAAGACAATAAGGGAGAGAGACGAGGGCTACAAGACAATAAGGGAGAGAGACGAGGGCTGCAAAACAATAAGGGAGAGAGACGAGGGCTACAAGACAATAAGGGAGAGAGACGAGGGCTACAAGACAATAAGGGAGAGAGACGAGGGCTACAAGACAATAAGGGAGAGAGACGAGGGCTACAAGACAATAAGGGAGGGAGACGAGGGCTACAAGACAATAAGGGAGGGAGACGAGGGCTACAAGACAATAAGGGAGAGAGACGAGGGCTACAAGACAATAAGGGAGGGAGACGAGGGCTACAAGACAATAAGGGAGAGAGACGAGGGCTACTAGACAATAAGGGAGAGAGACGAGGGCTACAAGACAATAAGGGAGAGAGACGAGGGCTACAAGACAATAAGGGAGAGAGACGAGGGCTGCAAAACAATAAGGGAGAGAGACGAGGGCTACAAGACAATAACGGAGAGAGACGAGGGCTGCAAGACAATAAGGGAGGGAGACGAGGGCTACAAGACAATAAGGGAGAGAGACGAGGGCTGCAAAACAATAAGGGAGAGAGACGAGGGCTACAAGACAATAAGGGAGGGAGACGAGGGCTACAAGACAATAAGGGAGAGAGACGAGGGCTACAAGACAATAAGGGAGAGAGACGAGGGCTGCAAGACAATAAGGGAGGGAGACGAGGGCTACAAGACAATAAGGGAGAGAGACGAGGGCTGCAAGACAATAAGGGAGGGAGACGAGGGCTACAAGACAATAAGGGAGAGAGACGAGGGCTGCAAGACAATAAGGGAGGGAGACGAGGGCTACAAGACAATAAGGGAGAGAGACGAGGGCTACAAGACAATAAGGGAGGGAGACGAGGGCTACAAGACAATAAGGGAGAGAGACGAGGGCTACAAGACAATAAGGGAGAGAGACGAGGGCTACAAGACAATAAGGGAGAGAGACGAGGGCTGCAAGACAATAAGGGAGAGAGACGAGGGCTACAAGACAATAAGGGAGAGAGACGAGGGCTACAAGACAATAAGGGAGAGAGACGAGGGCTACAAGACAATAAGGGTAAGGGAGAGAGACGAGGGCTACAAGACAATAAGGGCACACAAGCAACTGACCGGCGCAGCGCGGCAGTAGGTCCGCACCAGCTTCTCCTGGTTAGGCGATGCTTCCCCCGGAGACGGCAGACTGGAAGGCGGATGCGGTGGCGGTCCCAGGGTAGAGACCATGGCTCCCGGCAGGCCTGGCGTACCGCAGAGGGAGTTAGCAACACACTGACCTCATGACAGCAGCAGCCACAAGTGATATACTGAATACTGAATACTGATATACTACTACTGAATACTGATATACTACTACTGAATACTGATATACTACTACTGAATACTGATATACTACTACTGAATACTGATCATTGCCTCAATGCTAATTATGCAAATTATTGACAGAGCCACAGTGCCCCAACCAACCAGCTTAACAAACCACATTGACATTACTTGCAAACAACATTTTGGATAGAGTGCTCTTCTGGCGTTAACAGCATACATTCAAGACTAGTCATTAAGAGTTAAGACATATGACGAAACAAACTGATTACTTTGTTTACAAAATACAACATTTACCACACTATTATTTGTGTCAGGTAATCATGGCTGGAATGGTTGGCATGGTTGAGCCATCCCAAGCGTGTGGCAGTCTCAGCCCGGTGGGTCAGGCTTACCACCACACTCCTGGTGGTGTCAGGCTTACCACCGCACTCCTCCTGCTTGTGAAGCACAAAGTCGGTGAGCGCCGAGAACTGCGTGCGACATCGGCCACACTGAAAAATGTCCTCCTCATCCAAGGTAATGGTGTTGGAAACTGAAACCAGAGCCACAACATTTTGATGGGTGACGCATAGATCGCAAAGAACAATGGGCCATACAAACAAGGTAACATATCAATAATGGACCATTCTACAAGTCAACAACATATCAACATATAATGCACATAGATACACATAATATGATTTGTACTTTCTGACAAACACCTACTAAGAAGCTGAGTAAATAGTTCAGGGAGAAATAAGAAGGAAAGCAAAACTCCTTACATGGTTCTTTGCAAGCAGTCCAGACTGGTTATTGATTCGACTCTGATTGAATCGATTGGAATCGTGCAATCAAAATCCCTTGAATCAAAGAAGAATCGATTCACCACCGGATTTTTGTATTGATTAATCATGATGGAATCAAAACCAGCATAGAAATAAGGCTGATTGAATACAAAAAGAATGTGTAATGCTAATTCAATGGTGAGTCAAACATGATTTGATAACAAAATGCTTTGATTCTTTGAATCAGAAAGAATAATTTCTCAAAATGGTTATCCATGAATCGAACTGTGACAGAATCATTCATATTCCAAAATTAATCGTTATTGAATCCTTCCAAAAAGGTGAATCAATAACCAGTATGGCAAGCACTCGTTTTATTTGTACCAGAAACAATGCCTGTCTTTCCTACCTAACGTATCTGAATGGAGGTTTTCCTCAGGCACTGCCAAGATGTAGTCAGCATCCAGCTCCTCTTCTGCCATTTCTGAAATGAAGGTAACCTTCATGTACCATAGCCACTCTGCAAAACTAGCATACATCATTATACCTACAACTAGCAATTCAAGAGCTCACAAGCTAAATGAGTTCAATGTCCATAACTATCCACAAAAGGTACCTATATTCAAGTTCTCCACACACTATATTCAAGTTATCCCCACAATTACTGGGCTGGTAAATACAAAATAGTATTTCTTGTGTCCTGTTGACACCAACCTAGAACACAGGTTCCACATCTAAGCACATAAAGAGGCGACAGAAAGTGTCACTAGCAATCCCTGTATAGTAAATTTTGGTATCACCAAATGGTTCAAATGATTTTTAAGGATTGTCCGCCCCTGCAGCTCAGTCGGGAGAGCGCTGGGCTTTTGGGCTCACCCGGTATGGCAGCCAGGGTTCGAGTCGCTTCGGCGCTCGCTATTTGTCCCCGACTGAGATGGCCTGCGGCCGGTGGCAGCGGTCACGTTCAAGGTCAGGTGACGTCAGAGGGTGGGGCGGACCGTGTCCAGGTATGTCGGGCACGTAAAACTGTCGCCTCTAAATTATGCCGAATTGCTTGATCGGGTGGTGGGGTCAGGGCCTGCGCAACAAGCTATGCTCAGTGTGGCGCCTGACCTCCGAAATCCATACATTCAAAACAGTCGGACAAACCCCAAAAATGGAAAGGCCCTGGGTCAGACTCATTGCCTGAGGTCAGACTCATTGATTTCAATACACAGTAAAAAGCAACCAACCCATTTAACATACAAATGCTTTCCAAAACCATGTTCTTACATACTATGTTTGCAGTTCACAACATAACGTTGTTTAACATGAAATTACATGCAATAATATAATGACTCAATTAACTAAATAGTAATTGAATGTAGTTTTACTACACCTCTGATACTCTCTTTGAAAATAAAATTGGTGATGTCCAGCAGTATGTCTGACATGACATGACATGACACGTTATGTCTGGCATGCCATAATACCAGACTTTTCATGCTATTGGCACCTTAGGATATAGGCATATTTTGAATTTTGCATTAACCATCAATGGGATGCAATGCCAAGTTTTTGGAGGGGTCTAGAGCTTTTGTCTTGTATTCTTGTCTTTGGAGTGTTAGCTTGCAGCCATTAAAAATGTGTGACCACACAAATATGACATCATGCACTCACACTACTTTTGATCAGCTGAGTGCCAACAGTGGCCACTGTGTGAACTGTAAATACATAACTCGTATGGCTCTGAAAGAGGCAACACTCTACACACAAGAATCAGACTCCAGACTTCCTCCCTCGGCGCTCATAAGTTTTCCATCGGTCAGGCTACATCGCTGGAGTGCGGCCACAGAAGAGGCGCTCCTCATTGCCTCCATGGTATGCGGACGCCAGGGACGCACTCTTCCAGACCTGATTCTCCTCTTGAATCAGGACTTTGGCAATCTTTCAGCGACCAACCAAACCAAAATACTCTTAAACGGGCCACATGGCAAATAAAATATCGCCATAAATGTGGCCCTCACCCTTCAAAACTGCATCATCAAAACCCATTGATTTCAACGGGATCTCACATTTTATTCTCAGCAGGAGATATTAGATAATGCATCAAACTTGGAGCGGTTAGGCGTATAGCGGGGAGCTGCGGCATGCGACGCCAGTGGCTGTGTGGTCAGCATAAGTAAACTGATCGACATGACGAATAGGTACCTATCTGGTATATATCGGCTTATCTTGTGACTTTTTCTCCTTATTTATTTAGTAGTATGTGCAAATCAGAGAGAGTGAATAGTGAGTAGGAGTTGAAATTAGATTAGGAAGTGTGAGCTGGTGGGTTAGTTTGTAGTTGACATGTTGTAGAGTAGAGTGAGTTGTAATAGACTACATGAGTATTGAGTATACCTGAGCATAGAGTGTGGACTTACACGCATATCGGTAGCAAGCAGCACCTGATTTAACCCTATTCCCTGCGGGCGGCTAGAATTACGTTAACCTGCGGGGGGGGGGGGTAAATTCTGCCCACCCCCAGCGATCTCGAGAACCGCTCGGTCGATTTCGATGGGGAAAACGCCATTCGATTCGCCATGACAAGATCTCTCTTTTCGGACCTCGAAATTTCTTTTTGTTCAAAAATGGGGACAAGGGGGCAAAAAATCGAAAATTTGGGGTGTTTTTTGAAAGGTCATTGTGGCCATGCGGTTTGACCGATTATCATGCCCCAAACGTTTTTGAGCTTCAAATGTACTGGTCTTCAATATATAAAAAGACAAAAAAAAATCTTAAGCATATTCAGATGGGAAAAAAATATGTGCTGTTCGTGATTGTTTGGGACGACATGAACGTCACATTTGGGCATTATATGCAGTAATTTGTTAAATTTAATATATTGCACATAGACGGATCCAGGAAAACAACGTGGGGGCACCATGCGCGTAACGCTTTGATCATCTTACCAATTTGAAGTTGGACCTAATTTGAGGGAGGGTATCGCCTCCCATTTTTGTACCTGAGTACGCCTCTGCCGAAAAATATGTACAATCCCAGTATATATGATGTGTATTGCATTGCAATAGTTTTTGACTCATTTATTGCACTGCAAACCACGAAGGAAGTATGCGCCGCAAAACCGCATTCGAAAGACCCTCCCCAAAACAGGAGCCTGGCACCGCCTCTGCTGGGCCGATTTTTTTTCGAAATTTGGACACAACACGCACCATTCAAAGTTGGGAAAAGTCACAAAGTTTTAAGACGCTAGGCCTAACGGTTTAGAAGTGGCAAGTGAAAAACCACCCGGAGGGGGCAGCATCTGCCCCGCAGGGAAAAGGGTTAAGCTCTCTCTCGCCCCCTCCCTCTCTCTCCTCCTCCTCCTTTTTATCTGATCTTAGCTCACACTGCACAAATATGTTGTGAAAGTGAACATAACAAGGACATTGCAGCCCATAAATCTCAATATAAGTTAAAAGTGTAAGTCAGAAGAAAGAAGGAAGTTTAAGGCAGAGACACCATTTATTATAGTATATTGTAGCATCTTTAGGCATTACCAATTTCATAATTTGCAAGGTAGATATAGGGTAAACAAGCATAACCCCAGACATGTCAAAACATCAGTTTTCATGCTTTCAGGGTGTAGACAATGGGCTGTTCCAGTGCCCTCAACTGGATTAGGTTGAGGCAGGACCAGTGAAGGTGCAGTGGAGCGGTGTGCGGGAACGAGCGGTAGATTCAGTGGAATTATCAGCTGTTGGCCATCATTTGTTTGGGTCGAAACTTTGACATTTCTTCTCTGCTGTAATACATCCATTCTTTAATTCCTCAAAGTTTTTAGTTTTACCATGCATGTCAGAAATTTGAGCTATTAAAAGCTATTACAACTGTACAAAAAAATAAGAGATTCAATGCAAAAACTGGTATTGGCCTGTCCACAATGCTCTGTGCGAATGGCGTCAAAAAATGTTTACAAAAGTCTGTCACTGGTGCGCCATAGCTGTCGTAAACCGACTTTGCCCGATCTCACCTGCTCAATGAGCAGTTGATATTTTGCTCATCCGGATGACGTTGGAGGCTCAACCAATTTTAGTTGAGGTGTGGGAACAGCCAGGAGAAAATAAAGCCTCAACCTAATCTGGTTGAGGGTGCTGGAACAGCCCCAATAACAACTCACTAAAGCACCAAGTTAACCTGAACCTGTGCCTTAGTGCATCAGGATCATCTATGCCATGATAGCATGAAAAATATGATGTTTGGATGAGACCAAATATTATTTGTTTACCCTACTCTTTCAAATTAAGATACCTATCCTTTCCTCAGCATTGCCATCAATCATACATTGGCAATACACCTTATGGAGGTGGCCGTTCGGGAGAAGTGTCCTGAGGCGGAATTGGCCTCCATCTTTTTCTCTTCACGGTTACATTGTTTTTATGGTGAACGTGCTATAGTAAACTGTAAATAAACTCTTGGGATCCCCAACCCTTCATGTAAAACTTGTGACTAAAAAATGGCAGCGTTTTTCCCTTTGCCCCCAGGCCACTTCTCCTGAATGGCCACCCTTATGAAAGGGCCCAAACCAAAGTTCCAAACCTGAAACATAAACAAGTTATCATACTGCAACACCAACTTTCTGGCAACTCAATACACTTTTAAGTTTATATAGCCTGGCTTTCAGGCAAATTGGAAAGAATTGAGAACATGGAAACAAAACAAAAACATATCCCTGCCAGATCAACATAAGTTACACAGCAAATTGCATTTTTAGCTTCAACAGCAAAAACTGATGTTTTCCAGCATCATGACGCCGTCATTTTCCTCACCTGCTAAATCTTAGGTAAATCTTCAATTTTTCACAATAATTAATTGTTTGCAAAGATCAAATCTTACGAAAACAGCCCAACTCTGACAAGTTTACAATAAAAGGGGCGGCGCGTCAAACCGCAAATATTCATAGCTTTATTTGAGCGCAGCTGCGCTACTTCTGCCGACACAGGAGCCAGCTGACGGCCGTGACGTCACGGCAAACAGCTTAACGTTGTGACGTCAGTGATCTGTTGGAGATAAACACCGCGATACTGAAGCCAGGCCAAGAGGGATAGTCGCGCGATAATAGTGTGTGCGGGAGGGTGCTGTGCGCGCGCTCTTATCACCAGCCATGTCGCGCAGAAAGCAGAGCAACCCGAAACCCTGCAAACGTGAGTACACACTGTGTGAAGGTGTTTTCGGTGTAGGGAATGTCTTCTTTTGCTGTGGTGCGCTCCGGAAGGCTGGTTGTTTCGGGTACCAAGTTAGTCCTGACCCCGAATGTGGATTATTTTGCCCTAAGCATGAGTCAACTGGTGTTGGGTAGTATATTTATTGGTGTGAAATATATTTCCGGATGTTGTTGTAGCTTGGTAGTAGGCAGTGGCGTACCCAGGATTTACTCCAGGAGGGGGCAATTTTTGCTCAGGGGGGCATAAAGTACCCCCACCAAAAAAAAACTCACCGGATTTGGCCCACTATATAATAAAGGGCATATTTTAATATATAATAAAGGGCATATTTTCACCATTTTTCTCTTTAAAAAAAACATTCATTTTTTCGACCAAAGGGGCACGTACAGACCTTCAGGGGGGGGGGGGGGATTGCCCCGTTTGCCCCCCCCCCTTTGTACGCCTATGTTAGTAGGCTGTAGGCTGTATAATGTATATAACACTGACTTCAAACTCAATGAGTGGCTTCGGAGCGTCGCCGATTTGTGGACCCGACTTTGCCGTTATATTGGTACTTTTAATTCACGCCGCTCAGGTTTGCGTACATTTTCTCTGGAGCTAGAGGGGAGGACATTATTCTTCGGTTTCTGAAATTAAAAACTATTTTTATTTCAGTACCTACAGAATAAAGAATTTACTAAATAACGAAATGCCGAATAAGATTAGGTAAAGTTGCATGGTGACCTACGGTTTTTAAAATGGGAAAGTACAGTGGCGGATCTACGGTTGGGCAAAATGGGCAATTGCCCCCCCCCCCCACCCTAAACCGCCTGAAATAGGCCCAAAATTGACACATTTTCTGATATAGAAGACAACCTAAGCAAATTTTACTAAGGCACGTTAGCTTTAAATCAGCTATCAATGCATAAGCAAGCGAAATCCGATGAGTTTTCAGAATTGTGTGAGACTTTGGAATTTTGCCCCCCCCCCCCCCAACCACCCGTTCTGGATCCGCCACTGGGAAAGTAGTCAACGCTGCTTTTCAAAGGAACATATCTTTTCCAACACTTTTTTAATATGGCCATCACTCAATTCAGACTTGTGCCTGGATCCGAAGTTGGATCTGGGATCCCAGTGGATCATCGGCATAAAATTCATGAAGATCTTGGATCCCAGTGGATCCTTCTGCGTAAAATGCATGAAGATCTGGGATCCTCCTGGATCCCTCGGCGCAAATTGTAGATCCCACGGCATAAATATCAGGATTTGGGATCTTTGTGGATCCCTCGCCTTATTGTGTACCTGGATCTGGTGTCCCATGTGGATCCCGGGACACAGGACACGGAGATCCGGATCTCAGCTGGATCCCGGGATCCAGGCATACGTCTGAGGGTCATTGCCCTTTCTAATGTCCCATAGCTTGTTGTCCTATGTGTATGCGAAAATCGTCGGAAATAGTGAGCCTAGACTCAATATTTGATCAGTTCACCATTTCTCGAAATCATAGGTGTAAGGAATAGTAACCTTGCACGGTGGTGTATAAACTTTGGGTACAAATGTCGTTGCTTTGAAGGAAGAAAAACAACTTATTTTGTTCATCGTATTGTTGTGGATAAGAAAGACGCCCATATGGAGCAGTGTGTACCCCCATAACCAGGGTATACCAACATGCAATAGAACCCCTAAATACCTAGATACTCTTAAACGCTTGCAATCTGGATACGCTTGAAATCTGGTCAAACGTTCAGTTTGGTGACACTTGCAAGTTTATAGGTATGCATGCATGGAGTTGCTGATTGATACGTAACTGGCACACCTATACAGAAGTGCGGGACATTTCGGGTTGAGAGCACTCAATCCCGAATTACTTGAGCTTGATGTCCTTCGTAGCAAACATGTCTTCGGTGCATTTTAGTGCCTATCGGTGCATTTTAGGGCCTATCGGTGCATTTTAGGGTTCCTATCGGGACACAGAATGGTCATATTTCAGTGTCCGGCACATGTCATTTGAAATCGCGTGCTTTCCGACAAACCGCCCTGTGTTGACAGTTGAATCAGAAAGTAATGCAATTGTTGTTTAACCATACCAATAACCAAATTTCCAGCGTTCACATACCCCGCCGATATCGCTGCCCAGCGATATGGGACATTTCCAGTCTTCGAATTCCTGAAATAGGTCTCAAAAAGCGTAATCCGTCGGGTGAAAGTCGACTACGAGTTTCACAAATAATTTTAACAGATCTGTCTTGGCCCGTGCGGCATAGAACACCACTTGTTGAAGCAAACGTATCGTGCAACAAGTCAATAACAATCATCATTGACCAATATTGGTCGTACAACATCGAAAACGTGAGGAACAACGATTTATGGCACTGATTAAACAGCGTTAGATTACAGGTAATGTGTCGGTGAAAGCATTCCGTGGCGCTCGTTAAATGTAAAACAAATAAGGTTTTGTTTCATATACCAGGAGCGCCCAGCTATTGCACATTCCACCAGTGCATTCAGTGCAAAGGGATTGTTTGATTTACTTGTTTACTTGCTTCATCCAGTTTGCGAAACAGAAACTATAATTAATAGTCCCTATACTCCCTGTGGTAACAACCCATAAGTTGTGAGAATCATGTCTCCGTGCGATACTTATATGTTCAGAGTACTTGCTTACATATAACTTATATCATATATGCACATATAACTTATATGTACACAGTACTTACTTGCATATAACTTATATGTACATAGTACTTACTTACATATAACTTATATCATATATGCACAGATAACTTATATGTACAGAGTACTTACTTACATATATCTGATATCATATATGCACATGTAACTTATTGTACAGAGTACCTGCTTACATATAACTTATATCATATGTGCACATATAACTTATTGTACAGAGTACTTGCTTACATATAACTTATATCATATATGCACATATAACTTATATGTACATAGTAATTCCTTTCATATAACTTATATCATAAATGCACATATAACTGATTGTACAGAGTACTTACTTACATATAACTTATCATATATGCACATATAACTTATATGTACAGAGTACTTACTTACATATAACTTATCATATATGCACTGATAACGTATATGTACAGAGTACTTACTTACATATAACTTATCATATATGCACAGATAACGTATATGTACAGAGTACTTACTTACATATAACTTATATCATATATGCACAGATAACTTATATGTACCAGAGTACTTACTTACATATAACTTATATCATAAATGTACAGATAACGTATATGTACAGAGTACTTACTTACATATAACTTATATCATAAATGTACAGATAACGTATATGTACAGAGTACTTACTTACATATAACTTATATCATATATGCACAGATAACGTATATGCACAGATAACGTATATGTACATAATACTTACTTACATATAACTTATATCATATATGCACAGATAACTTATAATGTACAGAGTACTTACTTACATATAACTTATATCATAAATGCACAGATAACTTATATGTACCAGAGTACTTACTTACATATAACTTATATCATATATGCACAGATAACTTATATGTTTGTACAGAGTACTTAATTACATATAACTTGTATCATATATGCTTATATGTACAGAGTACTTACTTAGATATAACTTATATCATATATGCACTGATAACGTATATGTACAGAGTACTTACTTACATATAACTTATCATATATGCACAGATAACTTATATGTACAGAGAACTTACTTACATATAACTTATATCATATATGCACATATAACTTATGTGTACAGAGTACTTACTTACATATAACTTATATCATATATGCACAGAGACAGATAACTTATATGTACGGAGACAACACATTTCGTAACAAGGCAGTCTTATTGACATTTACATTGTGATGCAAGGAATGTACATGTTAAAGCAAGCTCGTATTCGTTCATACCCGTTCACATAAATGATAAATGTGCATGATTTTACTACGATTTTTAAAACATGTGAATGTTCAAGCAATATTATTCAGTCAAAATTATTCCACATCAAGCTTCAATAATGTTTTGTACTTGGTGAAACGTGTTTTCAGGATTGTTTTCCCCGAATGAACAATCAACCCACGTGCTTGACCTTGCGTAGGACGTGGTGCTTGGAGTGGTGCTTGGAGTGGTGCTTGGAGTGGTGCTTGGAGTGGTGCTTGGAGTGGTGTGATATCGGTCTACAATTATGTCGGCCTACTTCAAACGAGTAGCCCTAAGTTCGATTCCGCCGCGGATGCTTCTCTACAGGCCACTCGGCTTCGCCGTTGTCATTAGTTGTGCCATTCTTCTTCTCATATTTGTCACCAGCATGTTCGCCAAGAACGTTCATTTTCTTCGCGCGCTAAATTTTCTTGGATTTCTTCCTCAGCGACTGATTTGCACTTTTAAATCTACTTCATGAATCGCAGACAATGCTAGGGTGTCAGCAGGGCTGCGGAGTCGACTGAATTTGAGCAACTCCGACTCCGACTCCGGCCTGAAAGAATCGACTCCGACTCCAACTCCGACTCCGGCCTATTTCCGTTCTCCAACCGCATGTGCTAGAAAGCAATGTCTGCAATGCCATCTATTTTCTCCGTTTGTCTTTAGCCTAAACCGTATTGAGAACAGTGCTACGCCGCCCGAGCACGGGCGCGGCGTGCCGGCCGCGCGTCCAGCCCAGTCGCGCCCGCTTGCAGGCGGCGGAACCCACGAAACGGGCACTGAGCGGCGAGCGCAGATAGCCGCCACCGGTCCAGCTCGCAGTATCTGGGCTTCAGCCACAGCTCGTTCAGCTCGTGTTCCCTGGAGCCGCTGCTGCTCCCGGATACTGCGCTGTTGTCTTATACAGCTGGCCAGTCAGTGCGCTGCTCTTCGCCACCTCGCCTCCGGCAAGGGCAACCAAGCTTACCAGTCACAGGTGTGGATTTCCAAAAATCATTGGGGGTGCTCGAGGGCGGATGTAGGGGGCATCGTGCCATGCCCCTAAACGACTGAATTCGGCCGAAAATTGGCATCTCTTCTGATTTTTTATCAAATCTAAACAACTTTTACGAAGTAAAGTTTGTTTTAAACATAGCTAAATGCACAAGCGAGCTAGATCCTTTGTGGTCGTGCCACAGCCACTGGCCACAGTGTTTGGCTGAGCACTTCAAAACTCACAGGACATAATCAAGCCATAGATACCTACGACCCTGCTATCTCGTTTGTTTATATCGGTGACCTAATGTCAGGTCAGTTTTATGACCTTCCTATTATAAGGCAACGAGAAAATATACAAATGTTTTCGTATTAGAGCCGAGAGGATACGCATTAGATCAGAATAATTATTTAAGAATATGTTATTATGGCTCATTTTTAATGATCCAAGTACAATTACTGCTCAGTGACCCCCACAAGATCGAGCGAGGTCATCTGAAGTGACCAGCACTTCTTTGCCAATCACTTTTGATAGCATAAAATGAAGATAAGAACGTGAGACCGGCACCACTGTGTATGTCTCGCCGAGACGCGTCCGACATTGCGCAGCACGACATACCTAGTTCACCACATAACCTTAAATTACCTTGACCTGAGGTCAAATTTTGAATTTGACTTAGGTAACCTGGTCACCATGGTATGATTATAATCTTCTTGACGAAACGAGCACAATGCAGACGTTAAAATGGGCGTCGTGTGACCATAAGAGTCGGTGCGTCCAAAACCGCAATTATCAGGTGACGTTAAAATTATTGTCCTATCTTCATCAGGCGGAAATCTACCGATTGATGTGTAAACTAGGTATAGGTTTCATTTTCCACTCATTTTCTTTCGAAGGGCTGTAAAGTTAATGCCCCCTAGGCCGACGACTATTCTACCGACCTAAGTAATCGCCAATTGCCAAAAAGTCGACTCCGACTCCGGGCTGGAGTCGGAGTCGGTAAGATTTTAGCGACTCCGACTCCAACTCCAACTCTGGCCAAAACTGCCGACTCCGACCGACTCTGACTCCGACTCCGACTCCGCAGCCCTGAGGGTGTGCATCTTCTATAACGTATATTTTGCATACACTACACTTCAATCCTTTGAGGTATTCTGTCGAGATGATACTTAGTTAGCTGATGTTTTTTTCTTCTCATTGATTGACTGTAGACGTTAAACGTTGTCTAGGTTTTAAACGTGGACCTTTCCATGCATTGTAGTTGGCAACAACCACGCATACAATACGATGTTTCACAAATACATTTTAGAGGATTATCCTGGAAGAAAAATATATAACGAATCAAATGTTTTGTTGGCAACAGGTGCTCTAGGTTTTTCTAGTGCTTCAGATCTTGATTTGATATTAATTCAGCTGGGAAAAGATTGCCAGATGAATTTCCCATAATAAAATGATGAAAACTCAACTTACATGCAAGCAATGGGAGTTCTTGCACATTTTATTGTATGCAATATTTTATCTTCAATTTAATAATGGAGACTCTTTGAACGTCCATATTTTGGCATTTTTCCGCTATGCTGACACTGACAATGCATGAATTTGTAATAATTTTACTGTTATGCTATGTTTTATAGATTTCTAGGCACGTCACGTGCACCATATCTGATGCCGATTTCTTAGATGTATTCAAAAGGACTAGAGCATGGCATGGCATCTACCCGGGCTGCTCAGAACCATTAGCAGTTTCTTTTCTGTTTCTGCTGTTTCAAATTCGTTTAATGAAATTTGTCACATCCCCTTTAACCGCCCGCAGACAGCTATGTTTTGATTTCGTCGCGCGGATGCTGTATTACTAAAAGGATATCTATATATGGGCTTAAGTTTTTTTTAGAGGACCTCTGCGTGCATTTCATAACGTGTATGAATGTCAATCAACGATAAAGGCATCTGCAGTGGAATATATCACGGTCTTTGGACAGCCTAAGTTTGGCAATTTTTACACATGTACTTTGGACTACCGGTATGTTCTTTGTAACTCCCATGGCGTTTCCATGTATCCAGTATCCACAATGGCGACAGCTATGTCATTGGCCATTCATTGCAGCCTCCGTCCACGAATCGCAGCCTCCCTTCACCAAGACGTCACCTCGGGAGTAGAAATCCCTTTACCCAGCTTGATCTCGTGCTGGGTATGCTTTTAAAACACGAACTTTACCGAAGGATGACGACATAATTTGAGTACATAGAGGCCTAACCATCCGTTCCACAGATTCAGCCTTTCTATTGTTTGGTGAAACGCACCTGATGTGGCGAAAATATTTGTATAAGTGGACAATTTGAGATGTTAAAAAAGAGTTAAGCCTGCAAATTGAGAGAAAGGGTTTATTTTACCATAGGGAAAAATGCCATAGTATTTTGTATAAATAAAATGGAAACCCTTTATCTTTATCCTGCCAGATGCTACCAAACAGGCATTGTTTATTTCGTTGCGCAGCGAGGGTACTTAGTGTTTCAAACCTCTAAAACCGTGGTATTTAAGTTGTTTTGACTTCGAATAATCAACAGGAAAGAACATTAGGCTGGTGTCATTACATAATTCAATCAAGATATGTACTCTTGATTTCCTGCCATGCTGCTACTATCAAATCTGTGACGGTCTTAAAACCGGACATGCGCCAAGTATGTCGATATTCCTGAAGATGAATGGCGAGAATCGCCGCGACATTAACGCCTTTGTTTGTTTGCCACCACATTGCAAAATATTGATGCCAAATGCTCTGACGTCACCCCGGGAGTCGTTTCTCGCTCGTGGGTAAGCCTTATTAGTAAAGGAATCTTGATTCATTGGACTAAACATTAGTCAACGGCACATGTTGTATTTCAATGTTTACAGGCTTGCAACATTCACCTGACACTTCATTCGTGAAAGTTATTCTGTGGTCTTTAATGGAAACGTTCAATATTGTCTTGGTGGATGCTTCTTCAGTCTTCAACCTTTTTAAATTTAGATATTGTTTGTCGCACTGTATGAGCTATTCGTTTGTTTTGTATCATTAGCGATTCTCTATGCTCGTATCAAAGTAAAATATGATATTACATTTGATATTACATTTTAAATGTTAATTTTTTAACATTTATTTCATCTATCTACCTGATTCACCGCAAGACAAATCGGTCCCACTTCCAGTTTCCAAGCGTGCCGTATTACACGGTTGTCTTACTCGGATTTTGTTTTTACATGAAAGCGTTGCTGGTGCCACTACTAATGAATTACCCCCTAACCAAATTAATTCGAGTCCGTTCAACGCTCGCGATTTCTCTGTGACTGAGATGACCTGCAGTTCAGGTATTCACGTCCTCGGTGTGTAGGACCCTGCACCGAATTCTGCGAACTTTTGCCATCGGAGACTGAACTAAAATTGCGTCATCCTGTCCTTGTGTTTAGGAACTCCATCAACAACAAACGTACATTTAAATATTAAATATACGTACCTTAGCACTCGTCCAATAAAAAGAGGTTGATATGACTTATATCTTAATTATGTATGGTATTCAAAATGTACACAATGTTAAGCGTTGGTACTGCTGAAAGCGAAATAAATTATCAATAATGACCTTTTACCCTTACGAGTATGGCATGCAACAACGAATTACGTGACTATTTGACATTCTTCCGTGCAAATAGAATGTTCTCCAGTCCTTGAAAAATATAGTAGGAGATGCAATCACTTTCACTTCTATATCCTTGATGAATTTGTGTCTGTGACGATATCCATATTTGTGAAGTACTGGATCATTTCTTAACACTACTGAATGTTTAGTTCGTAATTCATTCACAACACTTCAGCAGATTGTGGTAATGCCTTTTACTTTCAGGCAATAATATCACAATTTTCCATACCAATTGCTGAGTCAAATTCGATGCTTAAAATATCTCACTGAGGCATGCAAAAAATCTGCTCTCAATTGTGTCTCACACCGCAGCATCCATCTGTAGCTGCTACAGCAGATCAGAGCTCAGCATCTCAACTCAGCTCAGCTCAGCTCAGCTCAGCTCAGCTCAGCTCAGAGCTTTGCTCTTGACACAGCTCTTTGTGTTGCCATGGCGACCCAGAAGCCGTGCATGTCATCCAAAGCCAGACCGTTCACTCGCAAAGCCACATTCCACGGCCAGCAGGTGTTCTTAGAGAGCGTGTTGCATCTCATCAACAAAGATAACGTGACCAAGCAGCTCTGAGGCAGGAAACCACACTGGCCTTGCGGGTGGCGAGCTGCGTTCGCTGAACACTTCACTAGCCGACGGTTTTCGGTCGAGAACATTGTTTTTTTTAAACTTCGCTCCCTTTTTTTGGAGAGAAGTTATCCAGAAATAAAGATATTCACTGGTAATAGTGAGGAATGCATGCATGCATCGCCTGGTAAAATGTGTCGCTTAAAGACTTAACATTGCAAAGGCTTGATATTGCACTCTGAACCTGAAAGCTATCATGCAAACCATTGGGCTATGTTTTGTTATATCCTACCAATTCGCATTTTTCATGTGCCGCTTGGGACCCCCCGCTGGGCCAAGGTCAACCTTTCCTCCCTACCAATGACAGTCAAACCTTATACCCCCACCTGGTCAGGTGACGTGCCCCCCCCCCCCCCACCCCCACCCCAGCCGAGCACCCGCCCATCGTGGCTGGCAACTGTCAAAATACCGTGACATCTCCTTATAGGCCGGGCGACCGGCGCGCGCCCTCGGCGGCACAATTAATGAGGCAGCGATACAATCGATCTTTTATCCAATTTCGTGGCATGTTAAGACGGGCGATGTTCGGCGGCGATCACGCGGCTGGCAGTGGCGACGCCGCCCACTGAGTCCACCGTACCAGGGGGCAGTGCAGCCCCGAATGGCACATACAGTACAGGCACAGACACTAACGCTGCAGTACTGAACTGGCACCGGCACAGGCACAGGCACAGGCACAGGCACCGGCACCGGCACACGGCACACGGCACACGGCACACGGCACGCGGCACAGGCACAGGCACCGACACAGGCACCGGCACCGGCACCGGCACAGGCACAGGCACAGGCACACGGCACAGGCACACGGCACACGGCACACGGCACAGGCACAGGCACACGGCACACGGGTTAATAGTCTTACATTATATGATTCAAGTGCATTGTAATACATTGTAACTGTGACATTGTAACTGAACATTAGACCAACTGTGGCAATATGTGCCCGCGTTTATTGATGTTCAGTGTGATAGGGGCCGTTCGATTTCGACTCGACGTCAGCATTATTGATCAGTTCACCGCATCAGAAATATGCCGGTCACTGGCCACCGTGGCCAGTCAGGTATCAGTTTATCTGTTCAATTCGAACTGAGCCTGATCAGGTAGCATAAAAGAGGCTTTACGTGTTTAGAATCAGCTACGATAAGGCGAGATATGGCTAGATGCATCGGAAGGGTATTGGTGAATATATCATAAATCATTGACCACAGCAAGATATGCATTTTTTTGGCGCCGCAATGCATCGTATAAAATAACAATCCTCGACGTGCAGTGCTTTGCAAGGTATTCGATCAGTTTTGCGAGCAAGATGGAATCTGCGTGAGCTGCGGTCTTTGTCGGTCGATGGTCATGAATGGTGTTGGGCTCTATAGATCGGTTATGTCTAGGAACGCCTTAGAATATTGACGAATAACATTTTGGATCGTGGAATCATTAGCGAAGTTATCGTCACTGGTCCTCGCCTGGTCGAGTATGTCAGTTCAGCTGATCAAGAATGTTTGGTCTTTGTTGGGCTTTTGCGTTCCATGAGATGTTACTGATGTTACTTGCAAGTAGCACCAATACCCCCCCCCCCCCCTCCCCTATTAACTATCACATGTTTCGCGCTTAATTAATTTCGCTGTCATCACCAGATAAAATATGATCCTTGTTTTACAGAACATTATAAGCCTTTTCAAGACAATTCATTTCGCTGAATTTTCTCGTCAGCCTCAAACGCTACCGTTCCCGGCACGAAAGCTGCTCTAATGTCGGCGCGTTGCTTTGGCACAGCGTTCAGCACAGCTTTCGGTTCGATTCGATTCGGAAGCATCATGTGGTCGATGCCCATGTTGATCTCGCGTGAATCTTATTTCGTCAGAAGATATAAGGAGAAAGTAATGCAAAAATGACTGAGAAACGTACGCCAGTCCCCATGTCAGAATGAGCGTCGGAACTTGCAACCTTGCACAACGTTCAGAGCTGCCGTCCGTTCAGGTGTTCAGGTTGCCCGCCAGGCGGAGCACCTGTTGTCAGTCTGAACACTGCCTGCCGTCTGTTCAGGCTCCCTGTTCAGCGGAGCACGGAGCCCTGTTCTGTCAGTCTACTGTTGCCCGCCGTCTGTTCAGGTTGTCCGCCGTCTGTTCAGGTTGCCCGCCGTCTGTTCGGCCTTCTGTTCAGAGGAGCACGGAGCCCTGTTATGTCAGTCTACTGTTGCCCGCCGCCTGTTCAGGCTGTCCGCCGTCTGTTCAGGTTGCCCGCCATCTGTTCAGGCTCCCTGTTCAGCGGAGCACGGAGCCCTGTTCTGTCAGTCTACTGTTGTCCGCCGTCTGTTCAGGTTGCCCGCCGTCTGTTCAGGTTGCCCGCCGTCTGTTCGGCCTTCTGTTCAGAGGAGCACGGAGCCCTGTTATGTCAGTCTACTGTTGCCCGCCGCCTGTTCAGGCTGTCCGCCGTCTGTTCAGGTTGCCCGCCATCTGTTCAGGCTCCCTGTTCAGCGGAGCACGGAGCCCTGTTCTGTCAGTCTACTGTTGTCCGCCGTCTGTTCAGGTTGCCCGCCGTCTGTTCAGGCTTCCTGTTCAGCGGAGCACGGAGCCCTGTTCTGTCAGTCTACTGTTGTCCGCCGTCTGTTCAGGTTGCCCGCCGTCTGTTCAGTTTGTCCGCCGTCTGTTCAGGTTGTCCTCCGTCTGTTCAGGCTCCCTGTTCAGCGGAGCACGGAGCCCTGTTCTGTCAGTCTACTGTTGTCCGCTGTCTGTTCAGGTTGCCCGCCGTCTGTTCAGGTTGTCCGCCGTCTGTTCAGGTTGTCCTCCGCCTGTTCATGCTCCCTGTTCAGCGGAGCACGGAGCCCTGTTCTGTCAGTCTACTGTTGTCCGCCGTCTGTTCAGGCTCCCTGTTCACCGGAGCACGGAGCCCTGTTCTGTCGGTTCACCGTAGCCCATCTGTTCAGGTTGCCCGCCGTCTGTTCAGGTTGCCCGCCGTCTGTTCAGGCTCCCTGTTCAGCTGAACACGGATCCCTGTTCCGTCAGTCCACCGTAGCCCGTCCGTACGACACCTGGCGGCCTGGCCGCTCGCTTAGCGTCATAAATCCTGGTGTCGTCAGATAGTGGCCGCTGCGGCTGCTAACCCCGCCAGATGTAATACGGCCGGCCGGGTTTTCTTCGCGGCTGATACCGGCCTGAGGCCGCTGCACACATTAATGAGAGCAATAGCTCAACGCCTGGCCGGCGGGTTGGGATGGCAGTGGGTTCGGCGAAGCCACGATCGGCGCATTTAGGGCGGACGTAGTGGTGCGAGCAATTTGAGCCGTGTGAAAAGGTTAGGCAGGTGGGGTATGGTGATTGGTTGTTTTGGCATGGGTGTGGGGATATGAGATCGGAATAAAGTCTTCTGCGGTGAGGGGTGCTTGGGTAGGCTTAAATCGCTCCGTCCAAATCCTGACTTATTCACTGCTGTGGGAAATATGTATATAAGTAAAGATTACCTTTTGGTGTACAGACATTCAAGGAATGTAAGAGTAAGCAAGATAGGTTTGATGCTCATTCTTTCCATACATTGCATCATATGTAATATGATGAAGTGATTATATTTTAATCCGGTATAAATAATCGGTAATCCACATTTCTAACTGTGCATTTGCCATGAGTCCAATGGCAACTTCACTTCTTTGTCCGTTTTTTATAGCTGAAACGCCTGCAAAATATTGATAAGATGTGAGATGATATCAGTTAATGCGACTGATGTCTATAATTTTCGTAGTTTTTTAGAGCCAAATTATGAGGTCCAGCGTTTTGTGAACGCAACGAATAACATATCTGCTTTTTATATCCAACAACTCATTTAAATACCTGTAAGCCATAGGTCTTTTAAATCGCACAAGGATCATATGCATAATCCTTCTTCTGAAATATCGTGCTCGCGAGATTCACCACCAATTTGCACCTATTCCCAACATTAAAGGGCATCTTAGGGAAGTTCCATGGAGGCTCATTTCGCTGCAAATGGTGCATTGCATAACACTTGCATTGCATCATATTCCTAATGATGCCCATCATGACCCTCTGATAACTCACCGACCGTATGCAGTACAAAACTCTACTCCTCTACTCTACTCTACTCCTCCGGGCGCAATATTCACGGAATCGGAAGCTCACAATGGACCAAATGTGCCCCCGTGCGCGGCGGACCTTTTTAGCTGGCCGTGCGGGCCCTACTTGGCGGGATCACGACTGTGATTTGCGGCGATTACTGGGGAACGGGTGGCGGAGGTAGAAACGATTATCAGGCGACGCCACCAAATTACTGGGGAACGGGTGGCGGAGGTAGAAACGATTATCAGGCGACGCCACCAACGCCCCGATAGGCGCGCGATCGAGCCAAAACAGATCTACTGGATGCTCCAATTCAGGGCTAATGCCTGTTTAGTTTGGCAGCTACCTACCAACCGGTTGTTACCATATACAAGATTAACTAATGGCCGTTTCACTGCTCGAGTTATACGGAGTCATTTGCGCCACCATAATAACCATCGCCAAAATATCTGCATTTATTGTCACGGTGTCTGGATTTGTGTTCATTTCATTCTTGATCATATTTAATGGTTCATAATCATCATGATGTCCCGTGCCGCAGACGACCAAAGAACCTTAGTCTGAGCTGACTGCTTTCCGCTAAAGGTACATACATACTTGTTTAGAGTTAACCAGCAGAGAATATGCCATCCAGCTAATCAACTAATCAATCGGCCAAGAAACCAAACAACCAACCAAAAACCAAAGATCCAACGAAATAATGAACCATCGTGCAGCCAGCAAGCCGATCAGACAACCAGCCAACCAATCCCCCTGCTGAATGTTCACAGCACCGAGTCCAGTTTTCCAGCCCACCCCTTCTGGAACGATGCTGGACGGACGGGGCCGGGCCGGAGAGGGGGAGGGGAGGGCTCTGAGCGGGGAGGGGGGGGGGGTCGGCCACAGTTGAGCGTCCGATCGGTACCCTCTATCAGACTCCGACCGGCGGATCGTCGCCGCCGGTGCCAGAGCACCCTATTTGGCGTACACAGATCTGCCGTGGCGCCGAGTCCTTATCGGTGGCCGGCGGCGCTGCAGTGAGCCCCCCCCCCCCTGGCCCCGACCCCGGGGAGGGGGCGGGGGGGGGGGGGGGGGACGAGGAAGCAGCCCACAGATCGCGGGAGCGGATGTGGTCGGCGTCCGGTATGATTCCGGGGCGGCAGCGCGGTATTAGTGGCTCATTGTTGGCGGATGGAACTGCGTGGTGCGGTCACGAGTTGTCCGTTATCGCTTGGAACGTCTGTAAGGATCATGAATCACACGTGGGTGCTCTCGCACGTGGTCAGTGATCACGCGTGGACAGCTACCGCACGTGAGTGGTAACCCCACGTGGATAGGACCCATACGTGGACAGTTACTACACGTGGATGGTAACCACATGTGCCCGGTAACCACACGTGGCAGGTAACCACACATGAACGGTAACCACATGTGGATGGTAACCATACGTGGCCAGTAATCGCACGTGAATGGTAACCACACGAGTAGACGGTAACCGCACGTGGCCGGTAACCACGTGTAGACGGTAACCGCACGTGGCCGGTAACCACGTGTAGACGGTAACCACACGTGGTCTGTTATTACACATGGACGGTAACCACACGTGGTCTGTTATTACATGGACTGTAACCACGCGTGGATGGAAGCTGCACACGTTGACTGCATCACAGGTGTACGGTAACCACACGTGACTGCATCACATATGTACGGTAACCACAGTGTACGGTAACCACACGTGTACGGTAATCGCACGTGTACGGTAACCACACGTGTACGGTAACCACACGTGGCCGGTAACCACACGTGAACGGCCGTACCGTTCGCAGTACTGTGCCTTTCAAAGCGTAAATAGATGAAGCCAGCAGCGTAGGCGCAAACAAGCGGGACGATGTTAGCCACTGGAGACAAGATGAGACCGCGTTCGGTCCGTTATTTTACCGTTTCCGACCGCGCTGCAGGATTCGGTCAGTGGAAGTTGGAAGGGAGATTTGTTATTCGGTTCGGAAGTGAAATGTGATCAATGCCCGTGTTGATCCGGTGAATGGGATTTCGTCAGAGGGTGAGAAGAGAAAGTATGAGGATGAATCAGAAGCTTAACTCATTCACTGTGTCTGGCATGAGTATTGGCATTTTCACTTGCATATGCTTTTTGCCCTCACTTCTGTAGAATTTGCACAGTATACCCTAACTTACATGGATAGATATTAATAACTTCGATGTTCTAAGTATTTGATATATGGCAGGACAAGACCTAGATATATCTTCTATTTGTATCTGAAGCGTAGACATTGTGGTACCTACATACCTCTTTAAAAGGAGATAATCACCGTTTTCCATAAAAATGGAGTTAGCACCTGAAATCGATCAACGGGGCCAAAATATGCTGTTAATTCATCACATTTTGCATATAAACATTCCTACCGAAAGATATTGGCAGTTTCCTACTGATAAGCGATCCACGCTTATATCGGTCGGTACTCAGCAAGTACTTGGTAACGAATTCAGTAAATTAGCCTCCCTACGCATTGTAATGTATCATGAAGGTATGCAATATGTTTCCTGCACTCTATCTTTTGGGAATATGTGCCAAAATTTGTATGAACAATCAACAATCATTTTAAGAAAATGCATTGAAATCGGCAGTTTAGCTTGGCACCGGCCGGCCGGCGCCAAGCTAAACTACGGCGACCTATTTAGTGTCTGCGATTTGTTTACAAGTGCCCATTCAACAACGTTGAACAGATGGATGCAAAAGCGCCAGATGTTGCGCTTTCCAATAGTGGAGGGAAAATACCGATAATTCATTTTCCCAAACTTCCAACTTTTAATTAGGGAATAATTGTATTTAATTCTTAAATTTATATAATAACCTTGTAATACCATAACGGTAGCCAAATAAGTTGTTGCTAACAAAATCAAAAGGTGATTATCTCCCTTTAAGCGACTGCTGGTCACAGTTTGCCTTAAACGTTACCGAACACTGTGCGTTTTGTAGCACTGTACGTTCGATTATGAATCCTCATGTATGATACATGTAGCGCGAGCCGCGATATCTAGGTCATAAAGCTTGCGACAGAACTACAGCGATGCAACAGAACTGGCACTTCAGATCTCGCCGGGTCGATTGCTCAAACAGTGATTTCGGACTCTTTGAGATCGCTCCTCCATGCGTCACCATAACAGATGATACGATCTTGAAATATTGTGGCTCCAGGCTCCAGCTCCTTCTCCAAAACGCAGCAAGGCAAACTCGCAGATGACCTCAGGTCAGTATTTGTCCATCATGCCTTACTGATGGCATTTACGATGTTCTTGCTTTTTGTAAAATAGAATATGAGAACGATATTAGTGAAGGTAATCGATCATTGATACAAAATAGCGCCCTTCCTCAAAGTCAGTTTTTGTGCGTGTTGTGTGCGGATCGATTGAGTTACATTGTAAGGTGTTACTCCGTTGACAGGTGAACACCAAACAGATTACACTCAACTGTCAAGTGAGATGTTGTGATCAGGACCCCTTCCCGCCGGGGGAGGGGAGGGGTGTTCCGCCGCGTGCGAACTGAAACGTCCCTTAATTGGCAGCTGGTGGGTTTTTGTGCGTGCTCGGTCACCGAGGTGTGACATATCGCACAAAAACTGGGTCCGACTCCCGACTGCGACGGCTGGGGTGACCCACCTGGCCACCCGCCGGCCGCCACCCGCCTCCCGCCGCCCGCCGCCTGCTGCCCGCTGCCTAGTACACCGCCCGCCGCCCGCCCGCCCGCCGTCCGCCGCCCGCCGCCTGCTGCCCAGTACACCGCCCGCCGCCCGCCGCCCGCCGGTCAAGCTCTACGTGCGGTCTGACGCCTTCGGTACCCTCCTGCCACGCACGTCGCACAGCTCAATCGGTCGAGCGTACGGTGCGGGGCGGCCGCCACCGGGCGCCGCGAGGGGGCGAGCTCCCGTCCAGCTAGGGACGACTATTTGCTGTTTACGGGTCAAGATGACGCGGATAGCGGGCCGGAGCCCAGTATCGGCCCGAAATCGAGCCCGCAGACATGCAACTATCGATTGGGAATTTTAATGACCAATCCGTGCCTCTCTAATTAGTCCGATATGTAATTTTTATCGCGCGGATCTGTCGCCGCGCGGGGCGATAAACCTCTCAGAAAAACCGGCCCGGCAAAAACTGGACAGATTACAAGGCCTCAGATTTATCTCTGGGCGAGGCGATAGGTGTTTGTGCGCCTGTGCGCCGTGTGGGTCTGGGAAAGCGTGTGGATGGGCGGTATCTGTGTCAGATACATGGCCGCTGTCCGTGGAAACACTATCGCCGTGTAGCCAGCCCGCTTTTCTTCAGCGCGTTGGCGTCCGAGATGTGATGCGCTGGGGAAGAGATGTTAATTTAACTACATGCGCGACCAGCTGGTGTATACTGTGTTGTGCTATGCGTCGCTTGATTTGTGTGCTGTCGCAACAAACTGCTTCTTATTCAACATAAGGCATCCGCCGGAGAACAGGACTACTGTAGGACACATTAGCAGAATACAGCGTAATACACAGCGGAGTATTAAGCTTTATTCTGCATGAACATTATCGAACGGCTACTTATCTTACACAAGCACACCTACCTGACGGTAGCATTTCACCTCTCTAAAACAGAAGTCATGCCTCCCGCAGCCACGCCGCCCAGCCCCCCCCCCCCCCCTCCTTCCTCCCGTCCCCACCCGGGCATGGCCATGCTGGGCCGAATCGACTGCGACCTCTGCGGCCGCTGCTAGCTGGCCGCCTCACCGTCTCCGGCCGCGTTGATAACGAGGCCCTCTGTGAGCTGGATTGATCACATGTCGCCGGCCGGCGTGTGCATAAATCGGCGACCAATCGGTCGGGGGGGGGGGGGGGCGACCTATCGGTCGGGGCGGCCGGCCGGCCACGGTCCGCTGGCGGCAGAGCTGGACAGTGGGGATTGACGGCTGAGTGACGGTCAGAGGCTGGCCAGAGCCTGTGTTTACTCCCGAGGCGGTGATGGCGGGGTCAGACGGGGCTGACAGCGTTGATCACGGGTTGAAGTGCAGCGGGATAGTGGACAATCTCGTGTCTGGTTAGTCAAACCAGTTGACCACCGATCGCTGGCAAGTGACGAGACGCTGGGTGCCGACCACTGACTTGTAGTAGTGATCGGTGTTATCCCAGACTCTGACTTTGGACTAGGAACCACTTGTCATTCGTACTGCTGACAACTGACCACTAACCACTAACTTCTAACCACTGACTACTGATCAGTGACGTGTGCTGTGGTCCTTTTAACCGAATATTGGTGGTGACCTGATCACGGTAGGCCTAAACAGGGTTGATCTATGCTCAAACATTTTGTGTGTGAATACACAAGACACAAAGGCTTCCAGCGTAGGGTAAACTGAAGCAAATACGAAATACGTAGGTAGCTGTTCACTGTCACGCTCCCAATCTGAGACGTCATGTTGTCCAGGAAGCGAGAATCGCGAGTACATATCAGCTCGATTAAACAGTGCGATCTGAGAGCTGCTAATGTTTGGATCCAGGCTCGCGCAGTTCCCCCAGGGAAGGATTTCCACTGAGCGTCGGGGTGTCGACTGATTGTAGCGTGTCCAGCGTCCCTGCACGGGTCGCGCCAGAACCGCCTACGCTGCGCCAGTGCTCGCCCTCCCCGCGCCGCCGCCGCCGCCGCCGCCGCCGCCCTCGCCACTGCTGACGTAGCGGCGACGGGAGAGATGCAGGCAGCGATAGATCGCCAGATATGATCCCCCGGCGATAACAGCAGCGGAGTCGGGGCCGGGACCGGGGCCGGGAGGGAGGGAGGGAGGGAGGGAGGGAGGGAGGGAGGGAGGGAGGGAGGGAGGGAGGGAGGGAGGGAGGGAGGGAGGGAGGGAGGGAGGGAGGGAGGGAGGGAGGGAGGGAGGGAGGGAGGGAGGGAGGGGTGCGACCTCGCGTCCTGCCCCGGCCTCAGTCCAGCCCCAGCCCCAGCCCCAGCCCCAGCCCCAGCCCCAGGCCCAGCCCCAGCCCCAGCCCCAGCCCCAGCCCCAGCCCCGGCCCCAGCCCCAGCCCCTGCCCTGCTGCTCAGGGATGTGTATCGGTCGTCACACCAGTGATAGAAGCACGGCAGATGGGTGCCGCGCTGGCGGGACATGCGGGCGGGCGCTCCAGCTGCCCCCTGGCGGCAATGTGAGGGTACTACACGGCTAGTGGCTGGAGAAGACACGGGAGGCCCGTCCGCAGGGCTCTGTCGATGGTTGTTTGGGGACGTCCGAGGCTGTCATGTCCGCCTCCGGCCCTAGTGGCAGCAAGCTCAGATATAGCTGTTAGCATTGCAGGCTGGTGAAAGACGTTGCACTTACACTTTGGAAAATAAGCCAACGTCATAAAGCAATTATTTTCTTTGACCACCAGGCGTCAAGGGTGTGTTTAACCCGTGACTTCGCCTGTGAAGGAGGGGTTTTCTGATTCTAATATAATTTCACAAACAAAGAAACGAACAAACAAACAAATGCACCATGTCTTTAACATTATCTCATTCCAAACTGCGTAAAAATAGCCCCGTGAGTTGATGTAACCGTGCAAACCAGTCTATTAGCAATTGATCCAAACGTGCCAAACCGGGTGGACCGGCGGCCACGTGTGAGGAGGCCGGCGTCGCGCCGGTGTAGCTGCCCATTGCGCATCATTTGCCGCGGACGCCGGATTCTGACCGGCGCCTGATATCATGCTCCTGCTATTTAACGATAAACCCTCCCAATTAGTGTCGCACTTGTCTCTGCTTACGCTCGTCTTACACACGACTGATAATTTCGGGACGGGTCGCCGGCCGGCCAGGCTGCACGGTGCGGTGTTATCTGGGCGGAGTCGATAACTGGGCGGTGGCCGTGTCTGGCCTGTCTCCAGCAACGGCCCGGCACCGATAAGCTCTCCGGTTGGTCGTCAATCGTGCGCGTATATACACGCCGCAGTTTTCCGAAATCCGGTAAATGCATGATTTTTGGCAATGGTGTGTAGGTGTGTGTGTAGCGCATCAGTTAAAGGGATATTGCCACCTCCGGAGGATTTCTAAAAAGCAACTTAAATGAATGGTAGGGATCAACAATCATGTATGCTCAAGCTCAAACTTGCTCCTGCAGCACCAAAAGCAGTGTATCGGCAAAGCATTTTGTATTTATTTCTGGCTCCAAAACGTTGGTCCCAGCTGTGCTCAGTACTATATTCATGATGGCCGTTCTCATCCAGTTTGGCTGTGGAATTGGCGCCCGCCCAAAGCCGAAGCGTACGAATTCGCCGATACTTGACCTTGAAAAGTCTCTGTGTTATAAGGTATTGGTCACAAATCTCCTACGGTCCCAAAGTCGAGCCATAGCAATTATTGCTGTTTTATTATGAAAGAGGCTAAGGTTGTTGAAAATATAATTAACTACATGCGCTTTTTAATTTTAAAGTTCACTGACGGAATGGTGATGTTGAGTTTGCAACATTCAAAAGAAAATAATAGTCCGCAAAGAAGTGATTCTAAATAGTGATGAGGCGACTTCAATTTTAGGAATGTGTGCCAAGCATGAGTGGTGCAAATTAATTTTGTATCTAATGGGGGAGTTTCGGGACCCAAATTTTGCGGGTTAAATCGGACACGCTTAATCGACAGATACACACCAAAAACTCCAAATTGGCCCGCGAGGTGGCAATATCCCTTTAACTGATAAGCATTAACTTCTCTTTCTCTAATCACCCATTTTGTCAGCTACGTCTTTCCCCTAGCTTATACTTGAAGCTGCTCTTTAGAATACTCACTACACAGTCGGCGGTGTTTGGAAATCCTCCGGAAACCTTCGGCGATAGCCCAACTGCGGATTTATGCCAGCTGGCGCACTGTGGACGCGTCTTTGTCCGTATCCGTGTATCTATCGCCTGCCGGTCGGCTGTGTATCTTCTCCGCCAGCAGTGGCGGGTAGCGGCTGCCGCCCGCCGTCGCTCCCGCCGTCGCGTCTTTGTCCCGCCTTCGGAACTGATGTCAGCCGATATGGCGGCTGCCATCTTCGGTTTCTCATCTCCCTTGGCATCAGCGTGACATGCCGTGGGAGGGGAACGCCGAGAAATCTCCGCTCGGCGCGGGAAGTGCGTGTTTTTCACTCATTATAGGACACTTCAGGGGATGTGTTTTTCTGTTCGTAAGTGATGGTTAAGTGTGTTTTAATAGTTCAGTCTATGCAAAACTGCTGTAGGTTTCCAGGCAATTAATCCATGTGTCGGTGCCCGACGAAGGGTCTGATGAGTAGTTACGCGCTATAAATCTTCATCCAGTATTTATAGCGTACAATCGCTTCCGCTCCTCGTTTCATGCAGTAGATCCTCTCTCGTAAGTCTTCATCACACGGCAATATCATATTTTCACTGGCATCCGGTGTGCTGTCCCAGCCTGGTCTGCGCTGCGGCCGACGGCTCGGCTTGTTGTGGCTGGCCCTGCCGGTCCCGCCGGTCCCGCCGGTCCCGCCGGCATAGTCCTGGCATTGTATCAGTGCTGGATCTGTTGTTTGTTTCCTGAGCTAGGCGATACGCTACACTGCGTCCAACCCATGTTGTTCGATGTCCGTCTCGAGCACCGATAGTACCCTGATGAATAGCCATTCAGCATTTCCCGGCGAAAATCGACTCCAGCGCTCAAGCATCTCAAGAGGTAAAAGCATCAAGCATCAAGCTTTTACGAAGTTGTTTAAAACCGTTAGTGGGCTTCACGGACTACTGCATGTGATTCAAGCTGATAAATGTCTGCGCCTTTTCGGCGTCAACAGCTGTCGAGCCGCTTTCAGCACTGTACCTACCCAATACCAGTACTGTGTCTTCCCACCAGCAATACTCCTTCAACCCCCCGCCGGCGTCATGTCTGTTCTGCGCCACCTTCAGTGGCAGTGCTGTGTCTGCCCACCAGCAATACTCCTTCACCCCCCGCCGGCGTCATGTCTGCTCTGCGCCACCTTCAGTACCAGTGCTGTGTCTTCCCACCAGCAATACTCTTCAACCCCCCGCCGGCGTCATGTCTGCTCTGCGCCACCTTCAGTACCAGTGCTGTGTCTTCCCACCAGCAATACTCTTCAACCCCCCGCCGGCGTCATGTCTGCTCTGCGCCACCTTCAGTGGCAGTGCTGTGTCTTCCCACCAGCAATACTCTTCAACCCCCCGCCGGCGTCATGTCTGCTCTGCGCCACCTTCAGTGGCAGTGCTGTGTCTGCCCACCAGCAATACTCTTCAACCCCCCGCCGGCGTCATGTCTGCTCTGCGCCACCTTCAGTACCAGTGCTGTGTCTGCCCACCAGCAATACTCCTTCACCCCCCGCCGGCGTCATGTCTGCTCTGCGCCACCTTCAGTGGCAGTGCTGCCCGCCGCCGCCGCCGCCGCCGCCGCCGCTGCTGCTGTGTTCTCTCTCCGCTCTCCAGCCAGCCTTATCTCAGTGGAGATAAGGCCCGGCTGGCCTTCAGGCTTCAGGCTGGCGATAAGGCTGCAGCCGAGCGGCAGCCCAGCGAGCGATAACGCCGGGGGCGGGCGGCGGCGGCGGGGGGGGGGGGGGCGCTGGAGCCGCCTCCGAAAATGTCGGTCCTGTTTGTGTCGCCAGAGGGCGCGGGGGTCGCGTCGGAGGGAGGTCGGGGGGTATCGGCGCTATCGCTCGCTGGAGGACGGACGGTGGTGGTAGCGGTTCTGGGGGACGGGTATCGGAATTCCCGGAGGATCGGCTTCTCGGACTGGCCAGGAGGGAGTCGGTGAGGCCGTTTTAAACAAAAACCTGCGTCCACGGAAGCCTGGATCTGAGTCGGTTTTTGAAGTGGTCCGTGCAGGCGACCGTAAGCGCGCTGATCCCGAGTCAGCCGGTTGAAATGTAGGAAGCCACGCTGTGACAGACCAAGGTAAAACAGGGCCACGTTTCTCGGCCCGAGTCGATCAACAGATCTGCCAAAGCTGTCGAGATGAGCATCTAACCGATCTGATTTGGGTGTAGCAACCATCGCCGGGGCATTGTGGCGTGTGATTGCTAGACACGCTCGATTCCAGCGGTCGCGCGGCGAATTTTACAGGCGCAAAATTAACAGATGTGCTGCCGAAATCTGATGACGCCCGCTGCCAAATTCCCGATGACTATCGTCATGAGCACGAAGTATGGGCCCCGGCGTCGGAGTTGACACGCAAGGAATGCCAACCGGCCGAGGATGCCGAGCGAACGCGGCAGGATGCTGTAGTGCATCGGCGCAATCACTGATAAACTGACTCGGCCATCGATAGTCGACGACATGCACATGCTGCATGCTGCATGACATGCGGCGCTGCCCGCATTACCTCGCCGTGTTGCGCAATGGGATGCATGCGTTTGCTGGTTACTATGCCGTGACAATCAAAGTGAAAATGACGGGGTAGTTTTCGGTGATGCGGTGTGAACCATCCTTGTTGCTTTATTATTGTAGAGTAAAGGTGACCAGACTTGCGCAAATTGTGCGACTAGGATGCCTTCCTACTAGTGGTGCCAGTTTCAGAAAATATGTGTCCAATGTCCGACCGATGTCCAAGACCATGGTCAGCTGTCCGTCCGAAACTGTCCGAAAATAATTGTTTGTCCGAAATTTGTCCGAAAGCAGAAAAAGTGTTCGATATGGAAATGAATTACCTGTGGCACACTTTATTTTTTAATAAAAAAAAGTAACTAAGTGATTTTCGCGACAAGCCATTCTTGGGCATTGGATGTCCGAAAATGTCCAAAGAAATATGCTTATGTCCGTCCGAAAACCGAATCGGTCTTCGGACAAATTCGGAATTCCGAAAATGATTGTACCGATTGGCACCACTATCGATTGGCACCACTACCTAGCTACCGAAACAGCCCATTGGAAAGTCTGCGCATTGTATGTTCAGGACCCTGAGTGGTTCAGACCTGGAAACTCTTTATATCCAGCCCCCCAACAAGGCCGGCGTGGACCCCACAGCGTTTCGCCGCACCAAATATAGCGTCCTGCAGTCAACGTGACTGTTATCACTGACATCTGGTGGCATGTGGAAGCAGCTATCGCGGTCTTTATCTGACGTTCAGATAGACAGACAGATGACGAGGGACGATAGGCCACGAATGACCCCGCGCACAGGGGGGGGGGGGTCACATGGTCTGTGGTGTGATACGCCCCTGTGGACTGACCCGTGGGTTTCCCGTAGGTCAACGGGTCATGGATCTCATCAGTCAGTTCCCGTGACTGCCCCGATAGGTGACCAGTCATAAGCTCATTGATCTGATCCGCCCCTTTAGACTGACCTCAGGTCTGCAGTCCTGATCTCGCAGAGATTGACCTCCCTTGAATCCTGACCCCGCGGGCGGTCGGCAGGTCACCGTGTCATGAGTCTGCCCCGTCTCCCTCCCTCCCTCCCTCCCGTCCAGCCGGCCGGGCCGGTCTTGCAGCTGCGGGTTTCTCTCTCCTCGCCCGCTGCACCGTCCTGCCGGTGAACGCCGTATCGCGGCGGCTATCTGGCGGCCGACGCCGTGGATGGATTTAGCGGCGGCGCTGGACAATAGGTGGCAGCGGCTGTCGCGTGCCGATGTCATGCCTGCTGACACCGGCGCTGCCTCCTCCGGCTCTACAGGGCTGATGTCACCAGCTGGACGCCGGCGCTAGCTGGTCAGGTGGAAAGCCGGCTCGGCTCGGCTCGGCCCGGCCCGGCCCGGCCAGCCGCCTGTTCTATTTGACTGTGTTTGGCGTTACGGCTAAACATGGCCAGCCCACAGACTAATTCCGACCATGCTGTTTCTTCAGCTGAATGTATTCTCGTGGAAACTGGATCCAATATTGCATCGATAGGATTCGATGCTAATTGCCAGGATTCAGCTTCAGCAGTAGCTTTCTCAGCTGTATTATAAACGTATATACGGTCTGCAGTGGCACTATCTCAAGCCTGCTAATGGCTTTTTGGCCTGGGATGATATCATCTTGCGGCTGCACTCGGATCATTATTAGCTGGTTGGTGGCTCCTAATGAACGTGTTTACCGCTCGTTTTTGTGTCGTTCCCCCGAAGGCCCCTTCCCGGGGGTGTCACACCGGAACCGTTGGATCGCCAGACGTGTAGCCTGCGGTGTCGTTACTGGGAGAGGGTGGAAGAGGGGTGGAAAGGGCATGATGAGGCGAGGGGAACTGCACAGAGTCATTCTATTTAATGTACAGAAGTGTCCAGTTAGAGGCAGGTATTTGCTTAGCAGAACCAGAATCGTATCGTAGAGTCAATACCGAGGTGCAAACCGTTACCAAGTCCGCAAAGCGTCAACTTTCAGCTGTAGGTCTCGAAAGATGAAAATATACTTAAGATCTCTAACGCCATGAAGGTTCCATTATGTTGTTCGAAAACGTGTATCCCTTTCAACAGACCTGACCGCTATAGAGTACATTCCCTTTACCTGACCGCTATAGAGTACATTCCCTTTACCTGACGGCTATAGAGTGAATTCCCTTTACCTGACCACTATAGAGTGAATTCCCTTTACCTGACCGCTATAGAGTACATTCCCTTTACCTGACCGCTATAGAGTACATTCCCTTTACCTGACCGCTATAGAGTACATTCCCTTTACCTGACCACTATAGAGTACATTCCCTTTACCTGACCGCTATAGAGTACATTCCCTTTACCTGACCGCTATAGAGTACATTCCCTTTACCTGACGGCTATAGAGTGAATTCCCTTTACCTGACCGCTATAGAGTGAATTCCCTTTACCTGACCGCTATAGAGTACATTCCCTTTACCTGACCGCTATAGAGTGAATTCCCTTTACCTGACGGCTATAGAGTACATTCCCTTTACCTGACCGCTATAGAGTACATTCCCTTTACCTGACCGCTATAGAGTGAGTTCCCTTTACCTGACCGCTATAGAGTACATTCCCTTTACCTGACGGCTATAGAGTACATTCCCTTTACCTGACCACTATAGAGTGAATTCCCTTTACCTGACCACTATAGAGTGAATTCCCTTTACCTGACCGCTATAGAGTGAATTCCCTTTACCTGACCGCTATAGAGTACATTCCCTTTACCTGACCGCTCTGGGACCATGGGCGGATCCAGAGGGGGGCACGGGCCATGCCCCCCCCCCAACCACCCGAAATCGGCGCAAATTTGACACCTTTCCTGGGATAATATAAAATCTAAGCAACTTTTACTAAGGAAAGTTTGTTTTAAATCAGTTATCGATGCACAAGCAAGCGAAATCCGATGAGTTTTCAGAATTGTGTGACACTTTTTGGGATTCCTCCCCCCCCCCTTCTAAACTGACCCAAACCACCCATTCTGGATCCGCCCTTGTCTGGGACCTGCATCCCTTCGACTAGACCTTCCTGATGCCCCATTCCTTCCCATTAGACAACTCTGAGACCTGCCTTCCTCCTACCAGTTCTGGGACCTGCATCCCTCCCATAAGACACCTTTGAGACCTGTATCCCTCCTACAGGTGGCACTGACGCCTGTTTCCATCCCACCAGACGACTCTGGGAGCTACATCCCTCACACAAGACAGCTCTGCGATCTCTCCCTCTAGACACCCCTGGCACCTGCATCCCTCCCGCCAGGTGGCACTGTCGCCTGCAATGTCTCGTACGCTGCCGCTGCCGCTGCCGCCGCCCGCCGTCCGCCGTCCGCCGGCCCCGCCGACGACGCCAGCCTTCATGCAAGGCGCGCTGTTTGGCTGTCGTGTCTATTCTAGATCGGCGCGATACGACTATCAGCGCCATCTCTTATCGACCCTATCAGCTCCAGTGCGCCATTGCCGTGCCAGGCAGATCCAGCGATACGTTCGTAGCGCACTCGCCCAAACGATCCTATCGCCAGGCCAGCCAATGTAAAAACCCAAGGAGAGCGGCGCATAATGGCTCCAATAATAATCCGGCCGTCTCGGGTGTATAGTTACTAGCGATTATGCGTTTCGGTCGGGCTGGCGAATCGGCCGAGACGTGGTGTGTGATGGTGGCGCGAGGAGTGGCCGATCGGAGTTCAGCTGCCATATGGAGAGCGAGCGACGCTGTCCCCTCCCCTCCCCTCCCCTCCCCTCCCCTCCCCGCCCCGCCCCGCCCCGCCGCCCCGGTCAGGGAGACTCTCTAATGGCGCAGATCGTCAAGTGCTCGGCTGAAGATGATGGCCCGACCGGTTCAGATCTGGACTAGATAGATCTCCGTGTTGATGATGGTAGGGGCATCAAGCCACATATATTTGGTTTAATTGTCTTTATCTTGAACTTGTGAATATTTTTGGCTGGCGTGCCATGAAGATTGGCAGTGTTCCCTCCAAATGTCCGTCACTCAAACCAGCGTTTAGCATGTGGCCGACGCACGGCAATACAATGCATAAGGGCAAGCAAGTTGGAATGTATGTTTTCTATCAAATTACAGAGGACCCACGCCTCACTCTGAGGGCACTTGGTACCTATCCTACCTCTGGTCCCCAAAGTTCATCAACATAGCACCGGACGCCTCGCGTCCCGTCTCATCGGGACAGCAAAGCACTGCCCGGCTGAGCGGCTGGCTAAGCGGCTGGCTGAGCGGCTGACTGAGCGGGCTGGACGGCTGAGCGGCTGGCTGAGCGGCTGACTGAGCGGCTGGACGGCTGAGCGGCTGGTTGAGCGGCTGACTGAGCGGCTGACTGAGCGGGCTGGCTGGAGCGGCCTGGACGGCTGAGCGGCTGACAGCGGCTGAGCGGCTGAGCGGCTGAGCGGCTGAGCGGCTGACTGAACGGCTGGACGGCTGAGCGGCTGACTGAGCGGCTGACTGTGCGGCTGGCTGAGCGGCTGGACGGCTGAGCGGCTGACAGCGGCTGAGCGGCTGAGCGGCTGAGCGGCTGAGCGGCTGACTGAACGGCTGACTGAGCGGCTGGTTGAGCGGCTGACTGAGCGGCTGACTGAGCGGCTGGTTGAGCGGCTGACTGAGCGGCTGCTGAGCGGCTGGCTGAGCCGCTGGACGGCTGGACGGCTGAGCGGTGAGCGAGCGGCTGGCTGAGTGCTGAGCGGCTGCTGAGCGCTGGGCGGCTGAGCAATCGAGTGCGAAGTGTCTGAGGGGCTGACCAGTCCAGACGGCTCCATTGTCTGAGGGGGCTGACCAGTCCAGACGGCTCCAGTGTCTGAGGTGGCTGACCAGTCCAGACGGCTCCAGTGTCTGAGGCGGCTGACCAGTCCAGACGGCTCCAGTGTCCGAGGGGGCTGACCAGTCCAGACGGCTCCAGTGTCCGAGGGGGCTGACCAGTCCAGACGGCTCCAGTGTCTGAGGGGGCTGACCAGTCCAGACGGCTCCAGTGTCGGAGGGGGCTGACCAGTCCAGACGGCTCCAGTGTCTAAGGACTGACCAGTCCAGACGGCTCCAGTGTCTGAGGGGGCTGACCAGTCCAGACGGCTCTAGTGTCGGAGGGTTTGACCAGTCCAGACGGCTCCATTGTCTGAGGGGTCTGACCAGTCCAGACGGCTCCAGTGTCTGAGGGGTCTGACCAGTCCAGACGGCTCCAGCCGGCGGGCCCGGGGCCGGGGCCGGGGCCGGGGCCGGGGACGGGGCTGGACCATCGCGCGCCGCCCGTCACAGTGTCATCGTACATCACTGGATAAGCCACGGTGGGAGATAGGATCGCGCCACGCGGCAGCCGCCTTCTGTGGGCCGTGTTGCGGCTCCCAGCTTATCTCTCTGCACGCCGCCGCCGCGCCAGATAGTGCGCACACGGCACTGCACGTGCATGACACCCACCCCGGGACAGCGGGACAGCGGGACCACGGACCGCGGGACAGCGGGACCATGATACCCAGGACCACTGAACCACTGGGCCATGATACCCCAGGACCACTGAACCACTGGGCCATGGAGTCATAGGATCGCGGGAATGCGGTATCACGAGAACGGCATCACGGCTAATTGTACAGCGCGTGTCCCGTTTCCCGTGTCCCGTGTCCCGTGTCCCGTGTCCCGTGTCGTGTCCCGTGTCCCGTGTCCCTCGGAGTGCAATAAATCCGGCCTCGGGATGGCCGGTGAGTGGGCTGCAGGTTGTGTAGGTTGACCAGGCTGTGTAGGTTGTGCAGGTTGTGCAGGTTGTGCAGGTTGTGCAGGTTGTGCAGGTTGTGCAGGTTGTGCAGGTTGTGCAGGTTGTGTAGGTTGTGCAGGTTGTGTAGGTTGTGTAGGTTGAGCAGGTTGTGCAGGTTGTGCAGGTTTTGTAGGTTGTGCAGGCTGTGTAGGTTGTGCAGGCTATGTAGGTTGAGCAGGCTGTGTAGGTTGTGCAGGTTGTGCAGGCTGTGCAGGCTGTGTAGGCTGTGTAGGTTGTGCAGGCTGTGTAGGCTGTGTAGGTTGTGTAGGTTGAGCAGGCTATGTATGTTGAGCAGGCTGTGTATGTTGTGCAGGCTGTGTAGGTTGTGTAGGTTGTGCAGGTTGTGCAGGTTGTGCAGGTTGTGCAGGTTGTGCAGGTTGTGCAGGTTGTGCAGGTTGTGCAGGCTGTGTAGGTTGTGTAGGTTGGCTAGGTTGCGTAGGTTGTACAGGCTGTGTATGTTGTGCAGGCTGTGTAGGTTGTGCAGGTTGTGTAGGTTGTGTAGGTTGGCTAGGTTGCGTAGGTTGTGCAGGTTGTGTAGGTTGAGCAGGCTGTGTAGGTTGTGTAGGTTATGTAGGTTGTGCAGGCTGTGTAGGTTGTGTAGGCTGTGTAGGTTGAGCAGGCTGTGTAGGTTGTGTAGGTTATGTAGGTTATGTAGGTTGTGCAGGCTGTGTAGGTTGTGTAGGCTGTGTAGGTTGTGTAGGTTGTGTAGGTTGTGCAGGTTGTGTAGGCTGTGTAGGTTGATCAGGCTGTGTAGGTTGTGTAGGTTGTGTCGGTTGTGTAGGTTGTGTAGGTTGTGTTGGTTGTGTAGGTTGTGTAGGTTGTGTAGGTTGTGTAGGTTGTGTAGGTTGTGTAGGTTGTGTAGGTTGTGTAGGTTGTGTAGGTTGTGTAGGTTGTGTAGGTTGTGTAGGTTGTGTAGGTTGTGTAGGTTGTGTAGGTTGTGTAGGTTGTGTAGGTTGTGTAGGTTGTGTAGGTTGTGTAGGTTGTGTAGGTTGTGTAGGTTGTGTAGGTTGTGCAGGTTGAGCAGGCTGTGTAGGTTGAGCAGGCTGTGTAGGTTGTGTAGGTTGTGTAGGTTGTGTAGGTTGTGTAGGTTGCGCAGGTTGTGTAGGTTGTGTAGGTTGTGCAATTTGTGCAGGTTGTGTAGGTTGTGTAGGTTGTGTAGGTTGTGTAGGTTGTGCAGGTTGTGTAGGTTGTGTAGGTTGTGTAGGTTGTGTAGGTTGTGTAGGTTGTGTAGGTTGTTTAGGTTGTTTAGGTTGTGTAGGTTGTGTAGGTTGTGTAGGTTGTGTAGGTTGTGCAGGTTGTGTAGGTTGTGTAGGTTGTGTAGGATGTATAGGTTGTGTAGGTTGTGTAGGTTGTGTAGGTTGTTTAGGTTGTGTAGGTTGTGTAGGTTGTGTAGGTTGTGTAGGTTGTGCAGGTTGTGTAGGTTGTGTAGGTTGTGTAGGTTGTGTAGGTTGTGCAGGTTGTGTAGGTTGTGTAGGTTGTGTAGGATGTATAGGTTGTGCAGGTTGTGTAGGCTGTGTAGGTTTTGTAGGTTGTGCAGGTTGTGTAGGTTGTGCAGGTTGTGTAGGTTGTGTAGGTTGTGTAGGATGTATAGGTTGTGCAGGTTGTGTAGGCTGTGTAGGTTTTGTAGGTTGTGCAGGTTGTGTAGGTTGAGCAGGCTATGTAGGTTGAGCAGGCTGTGTGGGTTATGTAGGTTGTGTAGGTTGTGTAGGTTGTGTAGGTTGAGCAGGCTGTGTAGGTTGGGCAGGTTGTGTATGTTGAGTAGGCTGTGTAGGTTGTGTAGGCTGTGTAGGTTGTGTAGGCTGTGTAGGTTGTGTAGGTTGAGCAGGCTGTGTAGGTTGTGTAGGCTGTGTAGGTTGTGCAGGTTGTGTAGGTTGTGTAGGTTGATCAGGTTGATAAGGTTGAGTAGGTTGTGTAGGTTGTGTAGGTTGTGTAGGTTGTGCAGGTTGTGTAGGTTGCGCAGGTTGTGTAGGTTGTGTAGGTTGTGCAATTTGTGCAGGTTGTGCAGGTTGTGTAGGTTGTGTAGGTTGAGTAGGTTGAGTAGGTTGTGTAGGTTGTGTAGGTTGTGTAGGTTGTGTAGGTTGTGTAGGTTGTGTAGGTTGATCAGGTTGATAAGGTTGAGTAGGTTGTGTAGGTTGTGTAGGTTGTGTAGGTTGTGTAGGTTGTGTAGGTTGATCAGGTTGATAAGGTTGAGTAGGTTGTGTAGGTTGTGTAGGTTGTGTAGGTTGTGCAGGTTGTGTAGATACAGATAGATACAGATAGTGTATTAAACAATGGGTCCACAACATGCATGGCTTTTCACCTTTGCGAGTCAGTACACTAAAACATATAATGGATACACTATAATCACCCGAGTGCCAGCCGGCACTCGGGTGATTATAGGTTGTTGTGTAGGTTGTGTAGGTTGTGTAGGTTGTGTAGGTTGTGTAGGTTGTGTAGGTTGTGTAGGTTGTGTAGGTTGTGTAGGTTGTGTAGATTGTGTAGGTTGTGTAGGTTGTGTAGGTTGTGTAGGTTGTGTAGGTTGTGTAGGTTGTGTAGGTTGTGTAGGTTGTGTAGGTTGTGTAGGTTGTGTAGGTTGATCAGGTTGATAAGGTTGAGTAGGTTGTGTAGGTTGTGTAGGTTGTGTAGGTTGTGTAGGTTGTGTAGGTTGATCAGGTTGATAAGGTTGAGTAGGTTGTGTAGGTTGTGTAGGTTGTGCAGGTTGTGTAGGTTGTGTAGGTTGTGTAGGTTGTGTAGGTTGTGTAGGTTGTGTAGGTTGTTTAGGTTGTGTAGGTTGTGTAGGTTGTGTAGGTTGTGTAGGTTGTGTAGGTTGTGCAGGTTGTGTAGGTTGTGTAGGTTGTGTAGGTTGTGTAGGTTGTGTAGGTTGTGTAGGTTGTGTAGGTTGTGTAGGTTGTGTAGGTTGTGTAGGTTGTGTAGGTTGTGTAGGTTGTGTAGGTTGTGTAGGTTGTGTAGGTTGTGTAGGTTGTGTAGGCTGTGTAGGTTGTGCAGGTTGAGCAGGCTGTGTTCTGCCAGTAGGCAGTGCAGGGTGGAGTAGGCTGGCACGGCTGAGTGGTGGATGGGGTTTCCAGTAGCGCAGCACGACAGGTTAATTCGGTCATGCCAGCGGTATTTGGGAGGGGTTTACCGTGTGGTTCATGACACCTCAGCACACGCGCGTACCACGAACGTGCCATGAGTGATTGTGTGATAGTATATGTTAATCAAGAGTGATTGGCGAAAAGTAACTCATGCGATGAGCTCCTTGTAGGTGAACTGTAAGTGCGCTGTAAACGAACCCCGCGAAACAATCAGCGGCCTGACGTATGCACGAATCAGAGTAAGTCGCCCTCAGAGTCGCAGCATCACGGTGGGTCAGTGTGTCATGCCGACCAGAGGTCAGAGCTGAGAGGAAGCACAACGAAGACCCAGGGCTCGGAGCAGCTGAAGTCACTGGTTCGGGCCAGCTCAAATCACTAAATTCTGAACAGCTAACCGGCGGAGCGCATTGACTAGTATCACACAGTACTACACTATCGGCTTCAGACCGTGCGAACGCTCCTTTTTCGCGATATTTTCTCAACCAACCGTCTCATTGCGAGGCGATTTTTGGAAGTGTAAGTTTGAGCTTTTGGGCCATTTTTTTTAAAAATATTGTCTCTTCACAAAAAGTTGAAATTTACACCACTTCTTATTGACTCGTAATGTTAAAGATCGGGCCCAAGAAACCGTAAGCCTCTGAGTAGAGGCGGTTTCTTGGGCCCGATTTTTAACATCACGAGTCAATGAGAAGTGGTGTAAATTTCAACATTTTGCTAAGAGACAATATTGACCAAAAATTCCCAAAAGCTCAAACTTACACTGCTAAAAATCGCCTCGCAATTGGGCGGTTGGTTTAAAAAATATCGCGAAAAAGGAGCGTTCGCCCGGTCTGAAGCCGACAGTAGCCATTTGAATAGACACTAGCCGCACGACGTCCCAGTGGTGACGTGACGCGTCATCTCATGTCACGGCCGTTCCGTGATGTATTATCTGACACCGTGATTCATCTGCATGGGGAGTCAGCTGCAGAAGTCCCTCTACCCGGCCTGTAAACACAGATCACCGTGATGTGCTGTGGTTGCGTGGCATTGGAAATGCCGATGCGGTTGTGCCTGGCTCATCATACACGGGATATTCTCGAGTTCTCTAGACCATACCACCACGGGATAGTTTTAGACCGCAGAGCGGAGGCCCGTGGTATGACCTCGTGTGACCTCGCGACCTCCCGACCCTTGACCGGAAGTGTTCACCCGACCCCTCCCCTCCTTTCTCCCGTGCCCCTTCTCCCCTCCCCCAAGCTACCGACGATCGGGGTCCATCTTTGCGCGGGGCGGAAAAAGCGCGGGTTCGTGCCACGTCGGACGCTTTTTACGGCCCTGCCGCGTCGGCGTCGTATCTGCCTTATCGCAGCGAGCCAGCGGCGGACGGCGCGCCAGATACGCCGCGCTGCGCCGCCATCGTCGGCCGCGGCGATTTATCCGCATTAGAGCGGCGGTTGTGTTGTCGGCCCGAGATAAGCGCGCGCCCGAGCCATTTGGACGCGTGCGATAGCCGGAGTAAAATAGAGATGTTTCTGGGATAAATCTGCGGCCCGATCGCCGGACGGATAGGGCCGAATCAATTGCCATATGCAGCGCGGCATCAGTGGCGCGGCGGCGGCGCGGCGGCGGCGCGCGGCGACTTGGTGCAGCGATCGACATTCGACACGGGTCACCGGAAGGCGGGTTTGCTGCTAGGCCAGGTTTTGCGAGAAGGCTCCAGTTGGTTGTTGAGAGGTGTGCCGGTTAAGGTAACCGGCGCCAGTGGAGTGCTATGCTTGCACTGGTAGGCCGTGGTGTGTGAGTTGCTGCCGGTTAAGGTAACCGGCGCCAGTGGAGTGCTATGCTTGCACTGGTAGGCCGTGGTGTGTGAGTTGCTGCCGGTTAAGGTAACCGGCGCCAGTGGAGTGCTATGCTTGCACTGGTAGGCCGTGGTGTGTGAGTTGCTGCCGGTTAAGGTAACCGGCGCCAGTGGAGTGCTATGCTTGCACTGGTAGGCCGTGGTGTGTGAGTTGCTGCCGGTTAAGGTAACCGGCGCCAGTGGAGTGCTATGCTTGCACTGGTGGGCCGTGGTGTGTGAGTTGCTGCCGGTTAAGGTAACCGGCGCCAGTGGAGTGCTATGCTTGCACTGGTGTGTGAGTGCCGTGGTGCCGTGGTGTGTGTGAGTTGCTACGTGGTAGCTATGCGGCTGCGGCTTTGTGTCGCTACGCGGCTGCGGCTTCGGTCCAGGCTTTCAAAGTCATTCACGTCACATGCGTTGTTGCTTTGATAAAAAAATAACGTTTGAACCTTGTTATCGAGTGGTGTGATAATGCCAATTTGAACCTGTTGAAACACAAATCCTGTGTTCATTTCCATGTTATTATGAGTAACCTCAACCCCAGGGGCGGATCCAGGGGGGGGGGGGGGCGGGGCAAGGGGTCATGCCCCCCAAAGGTCCTGAATCTATGATCCCCACCAAACGGTCGGACGTACAGTTGTAAAAAATTGCCTTTGTAGCAGTCAAAATCCAGTTATCCACAGTGAAAAACTTGAAAATTTCGCGCCGCTTCGCGGCATGACACAAAATTCACAATTGCTTATACAAATTTGGAAAATGGGAAAATGAATTCATGAAGTGTCTGGTAGAGGCTATCCTTGGCGGTACCTAATTGCTAGCCGCAAGACCCACTCCCTTCATAAAGTATTAACTTTCAAGCGGGCTACATGTTTAGCTAGTCTGCCGAGTTCCGAAAAAAAGGCGACGCGAACGCAAAGACGTGGACATCGGCACCCGGAAGCTGCTCCAGCGGTGCCCAACTTGCTGGACCGAAGAGCTAATAGTGGGACCAGGCCTGAGGCCAGGACCATCTCCCCAAGCCATCTCGCCCCAGGCTCCTCAAGATCTACAGGGACCATTTATGCGCGGAAAAGTCGTTCTGGCTCTTGCTGCTTTCGAACTATTTGCACTGTTACTAGTTGTTTGTTACAGTTCGGTACATATGTATACAGTTATTATTATCATATGTACTATTGAGCGGCGTCACATCGGTGGCCATCGTCATAACGAAGCGATCGTCATCATCTTCGGTTCGTTGTAACGGTGAATCGAATGCATAATATTTTTAGCTTCTTATCCTCTACAAGGCCCACCGCCCATATTTCTGGGTTTTATCAGGCAGATCCGTAAAATTGATTTTTTTCGTCATTTCAGCCGACCCCCCACTACAAAATGATCGGCGATGCCCCTGCATAGGTGCCTAAGCCCCCCCCCCCCCCCCCCTGCGCTCATCAACTTTTTTGAAAAATGTCACTGGATTTACCCCCCCCCCCCCCCCCAAACTAAAAAAAACATGTTTCTGGGATAAATCCGCGACCCGATCGCCTCGGTTCATCCGCCCCTGCTCAACCCATCAATATTTACTTAGCACTCATCAATACATTCTCGTTTGGTTAGGCACCGTCTGTTTAGAGGCAAGTTTGTTATCTCCGTCTTGCCAATACTGTACATATCAGCGGTGGAGCTGCAGCATCCGGTACGTTAATCAGGCTCTGATGCCACGTCTTATCGGAGTTTACTGCCGCTGGCGCCACCAGCGCCCTGCAGGCTGTCTGGCTCCAGCTTCCGTACAACCCTAAACTGTAAACAACGGCAATTTTGCCGCAGAAATGCCAGATTGTTTGTCGCAGAAATGCCAGAGTGTGTAATGTGTGATGTAGTCAGTTAGTGGTGTACTTGAATGCTCAGGAGAGACATGAATGGGGTATGTTAGCTGGTGGGATGTTTTCTTACGAAGTGGAACGATGAGATGCTTTGCTTTGGACATTTGGTATTGGCAGTGGCGGATCTAGGTTTCTATTGGGTTTTTTTCTGGGGGGGGGGAGGGGGTGGAGAGGGGATTTCGCTCCGTTTCGTCAGCGAAAAGTTGTTTATCGGGGGGGGGGGGGGCAGTGGCGTCAGGTCGGCAGCGCTAAACAAAAATGAGAAGGGGGGGGGGGGGGGGTAGCGTCGGGTCTTCAGCGCGAAGAGTCGTTCAGCGTGGAACCCGGAACAAAAATCACCACCTCTCGGAACGGTTGGGGGGGGGGGGGGGGGCAAAAACATACGTTTGCCTACTGATTTTGCATTTGGGGGTCAATTGCCTCTTTTGCGCTAACGTATATCCGCCACCATGGGTAGTGTTAGCCTCTGTAAGAATAGACATACCAAACCTTGTTAATGAGCTTTTGGGTATGAAGGTCGGATTTCGTAAAATTCGCTACAGTGTATATCAAAACCGTTAAAGTGCTTATACGGAAATGAACACAAAACATACAATCAATGGTCCTGGCTACCCCAAAGCTTCGTGACTAGAGCATACGAGCACCATATGACCCCAACACAGACCAATGACACTTGTTAAGTTCCGTGGCATCACCAATGCATTTTACCGGCCGATTTGTGTCAGATCTGAAATATTGCTGTCACTCACTGTCGCCCCTCAAAACAAACGTCGTCCTTTCCCTGTCGTAAACTGTTGTCGAACACAGCCAACTCCCGAACACAGGCAACTCCCGAACACAGACAACTCCCGAACACATGCAACTCCCGAACACAGGCAACTCCCGAACACAGACAACTCCCGAACACAGGCAACTCCCGAACACAGGCAACTCCCGAACACAGACAACTCCCGACCACGACAACTCCCGAACACAGGCAACTCCCGAACACAGGCAACTCCCGAACACAGACAACTCCCGAACACAGACAACTCCCGAACACAGGCAACTCCCGAACACCGACAATGTGCCGAACACAGGCAATGTGCCGAGCGTCGCGCGGCGGGTGGGCGCCGGGCGGTTCCAAGAACCACAACACCGCTGCATGGTGCGGCTAAAAACGTGGGCTCTATCGCGATATCAACTGAATGGTAATTAGTGACGATACCATCGGAAATTACGAGGGCCTCGGCTCGGATAGCCATCTTTGGCGGCCGGTATGCGACGTTTGATATGGCTGGGTCGTCGCTGTGTTCCACCATGACGTGTCGCTTTACATGTGGAAAGGGGCCCAGTTTGCCGACCGGTGACACGCGCGCGCATGCCTGCCCGTCACCGGAAAGCAGGGTGGCCTTCTGTCGGTAAACGGGCGCAGTTTGGAGCTCCTCTGTCAACCTGTCAACCGCCGGCTGCCGCAGACCACAAATAGAGACATGAAGGCACGCTCCTGTCCGTGTCTGTCCGTGTCATGCCCGCTACTCTGCCGCAGCCGGCCGCGCGCTGCTACTCCTTTGTCTTGTCTGGTGGCGGATTGGCCGATGTGATGATCCGGCGATCCGGCGGTCCGGCGGTGCGGCCGGCTATCCGCGGCTGAGCTCCGCTCACCGCCAGCGCCTCCGGCTTTGGCTGTCATGGTAGCGGCCGGCGGGAACCCGCTCCAGCCGGGAGCCTGCGAAACGTGACGGTCATTAAAAACTGGCCGATACGGTGCCAGATACCTGCGCAGATAGAGTCAGACATCTGACCAATGCTGCTCGCACGGCCCGTCTTCCCGGAGTATCGGCAGCCGACTGTCGGGCTGCTGGAGGTGTCTCCGGAGGCGCGCTGGCCGGGTGGCGACGCTTCAGCTCAGGTGGCGCCACCGTCAGGCTGGGTCTGCAGTTACAAACCGTCACAAGGCAGGCAGAGAGGACGCTATATCCGATATGATATTGTGGCCGTTCGTAGATATGTCACGTTCTTGAGTCAAGATGGGTACGGTGCAGTTCTTTTTGCTTCCTTACGACACATGGTCATCGTAAGGTCAGGCTGCGTTCGTAAGGCGAAATACTCCCGCCGAGTGATATACCTGAACGATAAGCTATACCAGCTATTTGTTTACCATACGTGACTCGTACCATGCGGCGTCGCTCCTCCGTACGTTGCGTAACTGGGTATTTACCTGTATTCCCCTGTACTGGCATTTGCATACGAGTGCCCCTCTTGCAGCGATGCTTGTCACGGGTGACAAGAACCGTGGTGCCTAACTACGCAGCCAGGACCGACCGGTAGTGTAACTAGGACATGGGGGCAACCTTGCGGGATTCAGAGGAGCGTGCCATCCTCTGTGGCCTCTACTCTAACCAGGGAGCATGTCTGGGACGGTGACAATAGTGGCCGCCTCGCACTGGCACCGGTCAGCAGCAACTGAAGCGCACAACACTTGAACGCGAAACACTGCACACACTCGACAATATGGGGTGGTGATGTACATTTACAATGACGGACGCCGTTAAAGGGAATAGTTCACCTTTAGCATGGGGTTTTGAACTGAGATAGCAGATTTGAAGAGCAGATCGAAAAACAGGTTGTGGTGAAATAATTACCTCGCTACGCTAAGTAATTTCGACGCAGGACTAGTGGGCCCCTTTTAGAAGAAGTTTCATTTCCCGAAATTTGTTTCGGGTCCTCAACGGTTCTTTACGTTGCAAGCAGCCTGCGTGTATATGAAGAGATATTAAAATTAGCCTGATGCTCATTGATATTTCAAAAAGATCAAACAAATATGCGTATATATGCAAATATGCGTATACATGCGTATATATGCCTAAAGTCCGTCGTTATTGTGTGTAATAGTTTCCATATCCAAGCTACCATATGCATGACGTCATAATTGTCATGAAGTTTTATTGCCATGAAGGAGAAAAGAGAAATATGCTCATTTTTCGACGGACATCCAGCTATCGTCCAAACAAATGCGATATTCGTTTTTTCAGCTCGAAATACCCCGTATAGCCAAATTTCAAGACAACTTTCAAGGTGACCTATTACCTTTACCTTTAAAGTTGTGACGATGCATACTCATTGTGTTGGCTGTCGGGTTATTCCTAAGTTTAGCACGCGATTGGAGGAGCATTGGGTAAACGGTGGGTTACTCCCCGCTTCCTTTCGTGTTAGTGGGAGGCGCCAGGGTGACCGCCGGGACGAAGATGACTAGGACGAGGGGCGAATAGGAGTGGCCATACATAGCTGGATCTCAAGTTGAAAAATAATGAGTTGAAGAAGAGAGAGTCCAACCGGTTTGAGGTTAGGCGGACAGCAGCGTCTGAAATCTCATCACCAGTTGTGGGAGTGGTGAGTGTATCAGTTTCAGTTGGTCGAGGATGCCGGAGTTGATGGCAAAGGTCTCACTCAGTATGCACCGTAGAGCTTCTGGAGCTCTGTGTAGAAGCAGGTGCAAATACTTGCTGGACGAGCTTACATGCATTATATTGCAGTGATTTATGAGTTTTATCTCTGCACGACATTGATTAAACAGAGACAAAAATAGCTGCACTATTTACGCTGGTTGAACGATAATGTTTATAATATGCATCGTAGATAACGTTTCAAAGGTTGAAGTCTCGAACGTTGGAAAAGCACAGTTAATTTTTATAATTTTGCTTTGCACCACCGTCTCCGAAAACGCCCCACATGAACTAACCCTCGGGATGGCCCAGATCAGCCCGAACCTCGATTCAAGACATTGACCAACATGACCGTGGGCCACATGAGCGTATCCGGCGTGGCACGTGACAGTAGCCTCTAACCGGTCAGCGACGGTAGCCTCTAACCGGTCACCGACGGCAGCCTCTGGTCTAACCAGTCACCGCTAATGTGCTGCGCTCTGTTATCAGCGGATCGCAATGACCATGGCATCACAAAGCGATGCATGCAGTCGCCGCCCGCGGTCGAGCCACCACACGCCAGATACACATCGTGTCCGCACATTGGACACGGAATTTTAATCGCGCTGCCCTTTTCGGGCCATTAACAGGGAAAATGGAATCTGCCTGGCGTCACGGTGAAGGATAAGATGGTATCAGCTATTCACCACACCCACAGACGGCATCAAAACAAAATGGCTTCGGCCTCCAGCTCTTTGAGCTGCGGGCTGCGTCTCGGATTTGTTCGAAGAGGAGGGAATGTGACCTCTGTTCCGGCCGAGGCCGGTCGGGCGCTGACAGCTTGATTTGCTGAGCATGCTCACGGTGCCTCCGACAGTGTTAGGTTTCCTGGTAGAACTGGGGGGCCGCGTTAAGCTGACAGCTAGTCTCGAGTGGCCGTACAGTCGGAAGAAGCTCCCGAGGGATTTTACGAACGCATGGGATTAACGGCAACGCCTCGGCTATTAATATTATAATTCGGATTTGACGTGGTATTTTTTGACGGCATTAAAATTTGCACCTTGTCATGTGTACAATGTTAACATGCAATACAAACGTGTCACGCCAGTCATATTTATCTGATGCATGAAATAAGCAATAAACACATAGTCAATCACCCGACTTACTGATGAAGCAAAATTATCACCTGCCTGGACTTCTAAGTAGGTACTTGTGGAGGATCATATTCACAGTCGGGACGAGTCGTATGGTCAGATATCTTTTCTCGCCGAATTGCTTTGCCGATTTGCCGTGCCGATTTGTTTTTGGTTTGAAGTGAGAGCAAACGGCGCAGTTATCACAAAGTGATAAGCTTAAGTTGTAAGTTGCATACATGACGAAATTTACGGCGATTTTGTGTTGTTGGCGGACGTGTTTGCTGTTTGAGCAGGCGTCTGAGCTCAACTGCAACGTAAGCATCATCTCGTTGGCGTATGCGTCTTGTGCTATCTAATCTCATATGTGCCATCGAATTTGCCATCGGAGCCGGTTTACCCAAAAACCTCTTCACATAATATTCATTTTGAAAACTGGAGCAAAACGGAAGCGATATCTTTCGATCAATTCCGAGTAACGCCATTCCGTCAATAGCTTTCACGATCTTTAAATATACTACTTTGGAGTATTTACCACTTTACCTGACTTATGCGAGGCGTACGCTTTGCGCTTGCGCTGTTTTAAAATGTCCTGAATATTTAATTAGCGCCAGTTAAGCCAGTAAAACGTGTTTTGATATACCTTCTTTCACAGTCAGATTGTACCAATATGTTATTAGGCACCTGACCACACCGGTCTGATAAAGCAATAGTCGCATACATGAGTTTTATTACTGACTGCAGGTTTCAGTTATCGACATTTACTATTTACTTTTCTTGAGCGTGGCACATGTTCAAACTGCTGTGCACTTTTGTAGCCCATCCATTTTGAATAAATCCCTCCGGGGAAATAAAGCGCAATGACTCACATTTATTCCGAAAATAAATAGCATAGACACATCTGGAATCATGAATTCACTTCCTTAACCCTATTAGTCGCAGGCTCCTGGCTACCCATATTAGTGGCAGGGGGAGCGGATTCCGCCCCCCCCCCCGTCCCCCCCGAGATCTCGAGATCTACCGGTCCGATTTTAACAAATCAAACGGCGTTTGATTCCCCTCAACACGATCTACATTTTGAGGAAAAAAATCCTACATTTTTGATAGGGGGTCAACAGGGGGCAAAAACTACAAATATTAGAGGTATTTGTGATCCAACACAATACACAGCTGTCATGTTTATCGACCGATTTTAACACAACTAATGGGGATCGATAGAGATTGAATTGGGGATTGATATAGGACGGTGACTTTGGAAAATTCAAAAATCATAGACGTTTTCAGGTCACTAAATTTGGGGGTAAAATTAATGCCTTTTAAAACCGTCTTTTTTCTCTCTTTTTTGCCTCGATATATGAAATGGTGCGCTATTGTGACATCGGACACAACAGTTATAAATCATATTTTCATCCATAGGCGGTGCCAGGCTAGCGAAAAAGGGAGGCAAAATATATACAAAATAACTTCCTGTAAACCTCCCCTTTTCAAGTCCCTGAAACCGCCTCTGCCGTGCAATATTTATTATAGTTCACTAAAATCAATTAATTTGCACTTGTTTCAATCACCGTAAACCTATGCAACTCCTTTATACTTCAGGCAGTTAGGAAGAAGCCGTGAAGTTCGCATCTCCGTAGTATCCCCAAATGTCACCGAAAACAACAACTCAAAACCGGGTCCTGGAACCGCCTCTGTTAAGGTTAGGAACTCAAAATTTTGACTACTTATGTGGGATTCAATTCTAGGAAAAGTCCGAAAATTGCATGGGTATGCTCCCAGCCGTTTGGGAGATATCTGCGAAAAACATGGGGGGGGGGGCGGTGGAATCCGCCCTCCCCCCTGCCACTAATAGGGTTAAGTTAAACATAAATTTATTGACAGTAGATACAACTCGAAGCACACAATGTGTAAGTGCAGAAGACCAGACTTGTCAATTATTCATATTTGTCATGAATCGATTCACAGTGATTCACGGGCCATAATGAATGATTAAATCATGATTCAATCACTATACATTACCGTAATGAATGATTCAATCATGATTCAATCACTCAACATTACCATAATTAATGATTCAATCATGATTCAATCACTCAACATTACCATAATGAATGATTCAATCATGATTCAATCACTCAACATTGACATAATGAATGATTCAATCTTGATTCAATCACTCAACATTAAAGAGAAGTGTCGACTCCTTTGTCTAACTCCTTTGATTTTGAATGTGCGACTCTAAGATTTTATGAGCGTGATAAGGAGGCTATGCTCTACCTGTGTGCCATTTGTCATGCAAACCAGAATAGTCTGCTGTTTGACCTTAAACATATGACCTGCTCTAAATCCTTTGATTTTGAATGTGCGACTCTAAGATTTCATGAGCGTGATAAGGAGGTTATGTTCTACCAGTGTGCTAATTTCCATGCAAATTGGAATAGTCCGCTGCTTGACCTTAAACCTATCTGACCTGCTCTAACTCCTTTGATTTTGAATGTGCGACTCTAAGATTTTACCAGAATGATCACTAGGTCGTGATCTATCTGTGCTCCAATTTTGAAGCTAATCCAAATAGTCCGCGACTGTGTTTCCGAATGTGAATGTGAATGTGAATGTGAGCCAATTTGACACGCGTGTTGTTTATTTTGATTATAAAATTATATTTATAATATGCATTTTAATTGCAAATTCCAAGTTCCAAAATAATTAATGACTTTACGTTTCGCCTTTTTAAGCGAATAGAACATTTATTTTGATTTTGCATTAGGTATTATTTTGTATAAAGCATGATGTGGAATAAAGCGGCGCCGATGCGACAATGATATTTGGGACATCCGGAGGTCATGCAAATGTTTGTTTATGATTTAGTTTTTGATATGGTATAGCCTAGAAATTAGGAAAAGGTGGGTTCCTTTTGATAATTTTACGTGTGAAAAATGTGTGCGTTTACTGTGTGGTTTATGAATCGAAGTATGAGTTACTTACCTTTTCTAAGTATTTAGGTGCCTACCCCTAACCCTACCAGTACCAAGGTATGTACCTAGTTAGGGCTGATTGAACAGTGGCTTTGTGCCCACTGGAGTTGGACACAAAGCCTCGCTTTCTTCACGCATAGATGAATTATAGGCTACAGCTCAGGACACAGAGCTCATATAATTGGCCATTAAGTCCACAGGGCACAGAAAAATGCTGGGCCGCTGACATATTTTTTGGACAGTTTATGCTGTTCGACCAAAAAAGAATGATTCTTTGAGCAATGAATGATTCAATCAGCCTATTTTCTCTGTATGAATGATTCAATCAGTGACTCACAACAGGTTTGCGCATGAGGTGAATCGATTCATGAATCATTCATTTGAAATAAGAATGATTCAATCAAAAGTAGTCGATTCACATTGAATCATTGACAAGTCTGCAGAAGACACAGCTTGATTAAATCACTTGTCAAAGAAAGCATAGCGTAAGCGTTCCATGAAACAGGATGTCATGCTTGGCATATTTCGAATGAACGAATTTATTAAATGTGCCAGAACATTTCAAAGATAAATATGTTTTAAGTTTGTTAATGTCTGACGTTTGTCAAATGTCAGAATTGTTGCCTCGTTATGGTCTAACTTGCTTTCCCCTAAAATCGTTAGTGTTGACAAACCTCCGGCCTTACATGCTATTGACAATATTGGTCGTCCAAAACCAGGCCATACATTTATAATAAGTTGGCTATCCCCAAACTGCTTTGAAGTCAGAATTGGGAATGGTCGCATCGCAACACACATCAAACTGGCATGCTTGCAACACAATCCATTAGAGTGTCTCTTGAAGTTGAGACATGCCACTGTTTATTCTGCGCAGTGTAGCGCGCATCACGTCACAAGACAAACGGCAGTTCTCGCCTGGCGGGGAGTGCCCCTGCGCCACACCGAAAGAGGCCTGTGTCGTCAGCTGCTGGACAGAACACCAGCGGGTAAGGTAGGCGGCCTCGTGGGTGGTATTACATTGAGGGGCACTGACACGGGATACCGGCGGGCAAGGAGCGACACCCTGCTAACTGTTTGGTGGGCGGAGCCACGGCTTAGAAGCTTCTCCGAGAGGCAGAAAGAGCTCAGTTAAACGGAGACGGGTTAAGTTCGCGTGGCTTGCCGTCGTCAAACCGCGGTAGATGAAGGCAAAACGATGTATAGCGCACATCGGGGGAGTTTAGGTGACCATAATTGCATGGTGATTAAAATGCAATCACATTGTTGGCCGGGGTTGATAGCGATTGCAGTCACGAACCTCCGTGCGGTCCTCGGGCGTGCCATTTTTGAGTCGCGATAAGCTAGGACGTTTTGCACATTGCGATTCGCATCTGAAAAAAATGTTGACGATTGCGCATGTTGACAATCAAGGAGCTATTCATGAGTGGTTTGATGTCGCGGGTTTTGTGGCATGCCTGCCATGTAAAGGGACACTGTCACGCTTTTCTAGCATAATTAACCTCGCTTGAAAAGGATTTTTGTCCAGCCAGCGTTTGATTATAAAGCCTAAATTGGCCTTCGTCACAACGTTCGATATGGATTGCCCGTGCTTTGTCTGGGAGTCGTATCTGTTTCATCTAAAGCTGCGGTTCTCTGAACGTTGTGACCGAAGCCTCTCTGCGGTCATCCCATATTCACTTCGCAGCTGCAGTGAAGTAGCTGTAGCAGCAGTGTGAGCCAGAGGACATCTGTCACCCAGCTGATGTTCTCTGTACACCTGCCGGAGCATCCGAGAGGCCCCAACCAGCGCACTATGTGTTGGGGGAGAGAGAGGATGATTTGACACAGTATACTATTGGTATGATACAGTATACAGTATACTACAGTACACTACCGTTCACATGACGGCTGGATGATTCAGCGGCTGCAGGCTGTGTGTGTGTGTGTGTGTGTGTGTGTGTGTGTGTGTGAGCTGTGCCGTCCCGTCCCGTGACGACCACTTCCCCTTCCTGGTGGATAGGCACTGTTGCGTCACAGATGATCTGGTCTCCCCCCCCCCTTGTCCCCCCCCCCCCCCCCCCTCGTCCCCCCCCCTCTCTCTCTCTCTCTCTCTCTCTCTCGCTCTCGCTCTCGCTCTCGCTCTCGCTCTCTCACTCTTTCTTTGTCGTCCCTTTCTTTCTTTCCTGCTCTTTCTCTCTCCCGTCTCTCTTCACTCCTCCTCCAGCTAGGTCTCGTGTTCTATCAGTTCCCTCCTGATCCTGATCTCGCCTGTGCTCTTGCTCCCTTACTCTCTCGTCTCTGCTCCCGTCCTCTGCCACCACTCTGGCTCTCATTCATCCGTTCGTTTCGTGTTGGTCCGGCGGCCGGGCTATCAGAGCATTAATCGTAGCCTCTTGGCCCTATCAGCTTCCTTATCGGCCAACTGTGCCCATATCTCGCTTTATCGCACTGAGTGGGGCCGTATCTGGACGGGCCGGTAATGTGGACACGACGCCGACTGTCCGACCGTCCGACAGTCCGACAGTCACAGTCACAGGCGCAGGCACAGTCGTAGTCGCAGGCGCAGTCGCAGGCGCAGGCGCAGGCGCAGGCGCAGGCGCAGGCGCAGGTGCAGGCGCAGGTGCAGGCGCAGGCACAGGTACAGGCGCAGTCACCGTCATGGACACAGGCAGAGGCACAGGCACAGTCACAGTCAGTCACAGGCACAGGTGCAGTCACAGTCACAGGCACAGTCACAGTCACATGCACAGTCACATGCGCAGTCACAGGCACAGGTGCAGGCGCAGGCACATGTGCAGTTATGGGCGCAGACACAGGTGCAGGTGCAGTCATGGACACAGGCACAAACACAGGCACAGGCAGAGTTACAGCGACGGTAGCAGTAACAGGCCCATTGGCAGTGACAGTCACATTAGTTATTAGCAGCCCTGTCGCACACGCAGGTACACACAATTCACAGCCAGAGGCACGGCCACAGTCTTACTCGCAGTCATATTCGCTGTCATTCACTGCCCAAGTTAAAATCACAGTCACTGTCGCAGTCAGAGATCAAGTCTGAGGTACAGTCGCATGCGCAGTCACGTTCAGTCATGCTGTCATAGTCAAAGTCGCTGCACAGTCACTGCGCAGTGAATTACTCTGCTGGCCGTTACTTGTTGCTTTGTTAGCCGGCTCTTCGCTGTGCTCAACGTCCTCCGGGCCTGTTGGCGGACAGACACTGGACTAACGTCAACCCTAAGATTCATCCATTTATTCCGCCGCGTTTTAGGACTTGAGGCGTGAACCAACAACGAAACGTATAATCGCGGATGGTGGTAGCTCTCCAGATCGCGTTCATATTAGAATGACTGAGATTGCGTTTATATTAGAATGACTGCTTCTCAGCCATAACCGTGACCGTTCCCGATCGGCATAGCACGAGCAGTTACTGACCTGCCCAAGAGGGCGAGGATCGCCTCCCGTACCTGGCCATCAGCCACGCACTCCAAGTGCCGATACATTATCCTGCCGTCCTATCTTATCAGTCGTTAGGGACTGGCCGCAGCTCGGCCACGAGGCTCGTACGAGAGATAGGCGCTGAACGAGCCGCGCAGGGAAGGCGGGAAACCGGCTTTAGCTGCCGTAGTGCCGTATGCAGAGCCGAGTAAAACAGTATTCACCGCGATGCTCAGGAAGATAGCACCAACCGGTGTCGTTTATCTGGTGACCCGGTCAATGCCGGCCACGGGGCAGTCATGCAGAACTGGAGGCACAGTCGCTATCGGTGAAAAGCACAGCTGCTGCTGCTTAACCGCCGAGAGCGTCCGCGAGAGCGTCCGCGATGGCTGACAGTTACCTTAAACTCCACCTGAGCCGACCGCGTTTCGCGTCGAGGCCACTGTCCACTGTCCAGCGGGCGTCCCTCCGTCAGCTGAATCATGCATGGAAAGACGACCTGATGCGATTGCAGTGTTTGTTTGGCATCTTTGTTTGCCAGGTCGCAACCTGGCAACTGCGCGTCGCCGCGACGGCGTCGCGCCGCGGCGGTGCGATCAGTGATGGGAGGGTGACATGTGGTTCGAAGGAGGGGCGTCCAGCCCCCGTCTTGATCAGATAGTGCCGCCTTGTCCGTTACAACAGGACAGTCTAGCGCTGGGCCGACACGCTGGTACATTTTTAATGGCTGGATGGTCGTACATGGAACGACAAGCAGGCATACGCACATGAATAATGCATGTCGGGCACGTGCCGCGCGATATCTGGGGCTTAGTTTGAAGTAAGATGATGCAAGGCATTTTGGTGCATTTCTTCCTCCCGATATTGTTGACCTGACGTCGGTTGATCTACCAGTGGAGTGTATGGTGGTCGGTTTTTGGGCTCGCGTCTCGATGATACACACATATTATATATATATATATATATATATATATATATATATATATATATATATATATATATATATTGCTAGTCAACGTCATTGCAGAAGTCACTGTAGAAAGAAATGTTAATATACTTTCTACCATGGCGCTCACTAATTTACTTGTGCAGGAATGCTTGTTTGTGTTTTGTGTGACATGCCATGTCCACAATAATGGCTGACTCATAATTATGATTATCATATGTATCAGATAAGGAAGCTTTGCAGGAACACATTTAACTTTAAATGTGGCTAAATATACATGCACAAGCGCTGCTCCCTTCGCCGTTACTCACTGTCATTTCCTGCTCGTCGGCCTTTACCCATCGAAGACACTATGTGGTCTCATATGTCCATCATTGGCGCCTTGAGACAACCGATAGTCATATCGCGGTCGTGGCTCTTGAGGACGGGCTTCGTAACAATAAGGACGACTTGAGTTTAATCGTCGTAGTGGGGCCTGGAGAGCTGCCTCGCCGTCCGATAGTGCCCTGAGCGAGCCACTCGATAGTGCCCTGAGCGAGCCACTCGATAGTACGCTCGCTATCCACCATCCTGCCGTGTGTGAACCATTATATCGGAAATCGTTGTCGCTGCTGCTTTGAAACTTGAACGGCAGATACCGATCGTGGCCGTACCGTATTCGTAGATTGGCGGCCATGGCCTCTCGCCGAGAAAACGTGACGGTAGTTTCGTGCCCGCTCGGGAGGGATTCTGCTTGTTGGAAATGCATACCAGTAACGGTACGCGGTATTTACGCTCGGTAAACAATTTTACAGTTTTGTCTCGTTCTGTTTCGTGCAGTATGCCGGCTGCATGTTTCAGCTGTAGTTTCTGTGAACTTCCAGCAGCACAGCAGGTGTGCCGGCGGATAATATCTGGATAATATCTGGCAGCGTTCGGGCGCCGCTGTGGGCACCTGGTCACACCTCCCACAGCCGCGCCGTACTCGCCCGGCCTCCGTCGCTTCGGCCGCCGATACTAATCACTGCGCCGCGATTGCCGCAGCCCGCCAGCCGCGCCGGGACCGCCACTTCCCACGACAACAGAGCAGCGGGCTCTATCGGTCCCCTATCACCGCCGCAATCTCTGCAACTGTGTGCAACTGTGCAACTGGCCGATACGCGGCCCGGCTTCGGTCAACTTTTCTGCGGCGAGTTTACTCTGCGGACTGATAATGGCGCGCACCTGGTGTGTATCTCACCGTATCAGGCCATGCGCGGGAAATGGCGTCAAGTCCGACCGCTGAAGACTCATGTAGGTTCTGATTTGACCTGGGCCGTGCCCTCGACTTTGACCTACAGCCACGGCCTGCGCAGGGGGCCCCGACTATATCTTACAATCGTGGAACGACGCCTGACAACGGCGTGACATAAGGCCTGTGGCGCAAAACCTTTGACTTGAGCGTCGCATGAACGCCGCTGAATAGAATAGTGCTGGTGACTGGTGTCCGCGGGGTTGGTCTACACCACTCACCTGTCAATTAAACATGGCAGTCAATTTAAACTAAGTCAGCGTAAAATTATATTCTTTAAACAAAACGGAAAAAACTTTATCTGGAATGTTATAACAAAAACCGGCATGCCTTGCTGTCATAATCGGCCGCTCACCAGCGATGCCAGAGGCACTAAGCAGCCTTGTATTGCCTCGTCCAGCCAGGCAGAACGAGTATCCCTACCGGTCTGCAGGGCTGGTAAAGAGTCTGGGGGCGTGGTGGTTGTAGGGGCGGTGCTGTGGGCGTGGCGGGGCGGAGCAGGGCGGGGCGGGGCGGGGTGGGGCGGGGCGGGGCGGGGCGGGGCGGGGCGGGGCGGGGCGGGGCGGGGCGGGGCGGGGCGGGGCGGGGCGGGGTGGGGTGGGGCGGGGCGGGGCTGCCGGTGTGTGGACGCCTCTCCGCTCGACAGGTGTGCCGCTATCGGCGGGGCGATAGTGGCGCGCTATCGGCCAGTCGGCAGATATGGCGCGCCGTGTTGTCGCCTGTCGCACCGTGTGTCAGTCGGGGGTGGTACCGCGACGGGGACACGGGTGGGCTCGCGGCTGTGGACGCGGACACCGCGGGAGGACATTGTAGGAGGACACCGCAGGACACCGTAGGAGGACACCGTAGGAGGACACCGTAGGACACCGCAGGAGGACACCGCGGGTAGACACTGCAGGACACCGTAGGAGGACACCGCGGGAGGACACTGTAGGAGGACACCGCAGGAGGACACCGCAGGAGGACACCGCAGGAGGACACCGCGGGAGGACACCGCGGGAGGACACTGTAGGAGGACACCGTAGGACACCGCAGGAGGACACAGCAGGAAGACACCGTAGGCGGACACCGCAGGAGGACACCGCAGGAGGACACCGCAGGAGGACACCGCGGGAGGACACTGTAGTAGGACACCACAGGACACCGTAGGAGGACACCGTAGGACACCGCAGGAGGACACAGCAGGAAGACACCGCAGGAGGACACCGCAGGAGGACACAGCAGGAGGACACCGCGGGAGGACACTGTAGTAGGACACCACAGGACACCGTAGGAGGACACCGTAGGACACCGCAGGAGGACACAGCAGGAAGACACCGCAGGAGGACACTGCAGGAGGACACAGCAGGAGGACACCGCAGGAGGACACTGTAGGAAGACACCGTAGGCGGACACCGCAGGAGGACACCGCACGGTCTAAGGAAGAACGGACTGACACAGTGCGGTTACTGACAGGTGTCACGGACAAGACGAAGCAGACAACATCAGGTAGGCAGACGATTCTCGCCTCAGAAGTTCATTTCATTACTCATTGTTCCCTGGCGCTTACGATGAATGCAAAATCAGCACAAGTTTCGAGATGAGTTTTGTTAAAACAGTCGAATATCTTGATAACACCAACGCTGTATAAATGTAATGACGCACATGAATCCCAAATAGTTGTTTGTTATTATAATGTAGAAAGACGTCTATCAGGGTTCATGCATAGGTGCAGCATGTTGATGACGTGTTGACTATTGGCTTAATTACTGCAGTCGTCCCCATTCTGGGGCACTTTGCATACACGACCAAACAGCCCCCATTACACGATACTGACACTGCTGTTTCAAGTTTGTCCAATGCAGCATATGCCTACTTAATTAATGACTGCGTATCTGTGTGTACGGTGCCGGGTGATAGCCCCGTATAAATTAAGTAATTACATGAGTCGTTTGGGTCTCGTCATTTGGTATGCATGGGTCGATCTGTCTCTGCTTACACCACCTGAGCCTGGCGGCTTGCACTGCGGTTAGTGACTGGCAGCCAGTCGGCTGTGGTGGTGTACTCTGTACTCTGTGGTGGTGTACTCTGTACTCTGTGGTGGTGTACTCTGTGGTGGTGTACTCTGTGGGGGTGTAATATGTGACTGTGGTGGTGTACTCTGTGACTGTGGTGGTGTACTCTGTGACTGTGGTGGTGTACTCTATGACTGTGGTGGTGTAATATGTGACTGTGGTGGTGTACTCTGTGACTGTGGTGGGGTACTCTGTGACTGTGGTGGTGTACTCTGTGGTGGTGTACTCTGTGACTGTGGTGGTGTACTCTGTGACTGTGGTGGTGTACTCTGTGACTGTGGTGGTGTACTCTGTGACTGTGGTGGTGTACTCTGTGACTGTGGTGGTGTAATCTGTGACTGTGGTGGTGTACTCTGTGGTGGTGTACTCTGTGACTGTGGTGGTGTACTCTGTGACTGTGGTGGTGTACTCTGTGGTGGTGTACTCTGTGACTGTGGTGGTGTACTCTGTGACTGTGGTTGTGTACTCTGTGGTGGTGTACTATGTGACTGTGGTGGTGTACTCTGTACTCTGTGGTGGTGTACTCTGTGGTGGTGTACTCTGTGGTGGTGTACTCTGTGACTGTGGTGGTGTATTCTGTGACTGTGGTGGTGTACTCTGTGACTGTGGCGGTGTACTCTGTACTCTGTGGTGGTGTACTCTGTGACTGTGGCGGTGTACTCTGTGACTGTGGTGGTGTACTCTGTACTCTGTGGTGGTGTACTCTGTACTCTGTGGTGGTGTATTCTGTGACTGTGGTGGTGTACTCTGTGGTGGTGTACTATGTGACTGTGATGGTGTAATATGTGACTGTGGTGGTGTACTCTGTGACTGTGGTGGTGTACTCTGTACTCTGTGGTGGTGTACTCTGTGACTGTGGGGGTGTACTATGTGACTGTGGTGGTGTACTCTGTGACTGTGGTGGTGTACTCTGTGACTGTGGTGGTGTACTCTGTACTCTGTGGTGGTGCACTCTGTGACTGTGGTGGTGTACTCTGTGACTGTGGTGGTGTACTCTGTGGTGGTGTACTCTGTGACTATGGTGGTGCACTCTGTGACTGTGGTGGTGTACTCTGTGACTGTGGCGGTGTACTCTGTGACTGTGGTGGTGTACTCTGTGACTGTGGTGGTGTACTCTGTGACTGTGGTGGTGTAATCTGTGACTGTGGTGGTGTTCTCTGTGGTGGTGTAATCTGTGACTGTGGTGGTGTACTCTGTGACTGTGGTTGTGTACTCTGTGGTGGTGTACTCTGTGACTGTGGTGGTGTACTCTGTGACTGTGGTTGTGTACTCTGTGGTGGTGTACTCTGTGACTGTGGTGGTGTACTCTGTGACTGTGGTTGTGTACTCTGTGGTGGTGTACTCTGTGACTGTGGTGGTGTACTCTGTGACTGTGGTGGTGTACTCTGTGACTGTGGTTGTGTACTCTGTGGTGGTGTACTCTGTGACTGTGGTGGTGTACTCTGTGACTGTGGTTGTGTACTCTGTGGTGGTGTACTCCGTGACTGTGGTGGTGTACTCTGTACTCTGTGGTGGTGTACTCTGTGACTGTGGGGGTGTACTCTGTGACTGTGGTGGTGTACTCTGTGACTGTGGTGGTGTACTCTGTGGTGGTGTACTCTGTACTCTGTGGTGGTGTACTCTGTGACTGTGGTGGTGTACTCTGTGACTGTGGTGGTGTACTCTGTGGCGGTGTACTCTGTGACTGTGGTGGTGTACTCTGTGACTGTGGTGGTGTACTCTGTGACTGTGGTGGTGTACTCTGTGACCGCGGTGGTGTACTCTGTGGCTGTGTTGGTGTAATCTGTGGTGATGTACTCTGTGACTGTGGTGGTGTACTCTGTGACTGTGGTGGTGTACTCTGTGGTGTTGTACTCTGTGACTGTGGTGGTGTACTCTGTGGTGGTGTTCTCTGTGACTGTGGTGGTGTACTCTGTGACTGTGGTGGTGTACTCTGTGACTGTGGTGGTGTAATATGTGACTGTGGTGGTGTACTCTGTGGTGGTGTACTCTGTGACTGTGGTGGTGTACTCTGTGACTGTGGTGGTGTACTCTGTGACTGTGGTGGTGTACTCTGTGGTGGTGTAATCTGTGACTGTGGTGGTGCACTCTGTGGTGGTGTACTCTGCACTCTGTGGTGGTGTACTCTGTACTCTGTGGTGGTGTACTCTGTACTCTGTGGTGGTGTACTCTCTGACTGTGGTGGTGTACTCTGTGACTGTGGTGGTGTACTCTGTGGTGGTGTACTCTGTGACTGTGGTGGTGTACTCTGTGACTGTGGTGGTGTACTCTGTGACTGTGGTGGTGTACTCTGTGACTGTGGTGGTGTACTCTGTGACTGTGGTGGTGTACTCTGTGACTGTGGTGGTGTACTCTGTGACTGTGGTGGTATACTCTGTGACTGTGGTGGTGTACTCTGTGACTGTGGTGGTGCACTCTGTGGTGGTGTACTCTGTACTCTGTGGTGGTGTACTCTGTACTCTGTGGTGGTGTACTCTGTACTCTGTGGTGGTGTACTCTGTACTCTGTGGTGGTGTACTCTGTACTCTGTGGTGGTGTACTCTGTGGGGGTGTACTCTGTACTCTGTGGTGGTGTACTCTGTACTCTGTGGTGGTGCACTCTGTGGGGGTGTACTCTGTACTCTGTGGTGGTGTACTCTGTACTCTGTGGTGGTGTACTCTGTGACTGTGGTGGTGTACTCTGTGACTGTGGTGGTGTACTCTGTGGTGGTGTACTCTGTACTCTGTGGTGGTGTACTCTGTACTCTGTGGTGGTGTACTCTGTACTCTGTGGTGGTGTACTCTGTACTCTGTGGTGGTGTACTCTGTGGGGGTGTACTCTGTACTCTGTGGTGGTGTACTCTGTGGGGGTGTACTCTGTGGTGGTGTACAGAGTACACCACCACTCTGTGGTGGTGTACTCTGTACTCTGTGGTGGTGTACTCTGTACTCTGTGGTGGTGTATTCTGTGACTGTGGTGGTGTACTCTGTGGTGGTGTACTCTGTGACTGTGGTGGTGTACTCTGTGACTGTGGTGGTGTACTCTGTGACTGTGGTGGTGTACTCTGTGACTGTGGTGGTGTACTCTGTGACTGTGGTGGTGTACTCTGTGACTGTGGTGGTGTACTCTGTGGTGGTGTACTCTGTGACTATGGTGGTGTACTCTGTGACTGTGGTGGTGTACTCTGTGACTGTGGTGGTGTACTCTGTGACTGTGGTGGTGTACTCTGTGACTGTGGTGGTGTACTCTGTGACTGTGGTGGTGTACTCTGTGACTGTGGTAGTGTACTCTGTGACTGTGGTGGTGTACTCTGTGACTGTGGTGGTGTACTCTGTGGTGGTGTACTCTGTACTCTGTGGTGGTGTACTCTGTGACTGTGGTGGTGTACTCTGTACTCTGTGGTGGTGTACTCTGTGACTGTGGTGGTGTACTCTGTGACTGTGGTGGTGTACTCTGTGGTGGTGTACTCTGTACTCTGTGGTGGTGTACTCTGTGACTGTGGTGGTGTACTCTGTGGTGGTGTACTCTGTGACTGTGGTGGTGTACTCTGTGACTGTGGTGGTGTACTCTGTGACTGTGGTGGTGTACTCTGTGACTGTGGTGGTGTACTCTGTGACTGTGGTGGTGTAATCTGTGACTGTGGTGGTGTACTCTGTGGTGGTGTACTCTGTGACTATGGTGGTGTACTCTGTGACTGTGGTGGTGTACTCTGTGACTGTGGTGGTGTACTCTGTGACTGTGGTGGTGTACTCTGTGACTGTGGTGGTGTACTCTGTGACTGTGGTGGTGTACTCTGTGACTGTGGTAGTGTACTCTGTGACTGTGGTGGTGTACTCTGTGACTGTGGTGGTGTACTCTGTGGTGGTGTACTCTGTACTCTGTGGTGGTGTACTCTGTGACTGTGGTGGTGTACTCTGTGACCGTGGTGGTGTACTCTTTGGTGGTGTACTCTGTGGTGGTGTACTCTGTACTCTGTGGTGTCGTACTCTGTGACTGTGGTTGTGTACTCTGTGACTGTGGTGGTGTACTCTGTGGTGGTGTACTCTGTGACTGTGGTGGTGTACTCTGTGACTGTGGTGGTGTACTCTGTACTCTGTGGTGGTGTACTCTGTACTCTGTGGTGGTGTACTCTGTGGTGGTGTACTCTGTATTCTGTGGTGGTGTACTCTGTGACTGTGGTGGTGTACTCTGTGACTGTGGTGGTGTACTCTGTGACTGTGGTGGTGTACTCTGTGACTGTGATGGTGTACTCTGTGACTGTGGGGGTGTAATATGTGACTGTGGTGGTGTACTCTGTGACTGTGGTGGTGTACTCTGTGACTGTGGAGGTGTACTCTGTGGTGGTGTACTCTGTGACTGTGGGGGTGTACTCTGTGACTGTGGTGGTGTACTCTGTGACTGTGGTGGTGTACTCTGTGACTGTGATGGTGTACTCTGTGACTGTGGAGGTGTACTCTGTGGTGGTGTACTATGTGACTCTGGTGGTGTACTCTGTGACTGTGGTGGTGTACTATGTGACTGTGGTGGTGTACTATGTGACTGTGATGGTGTACTCTGTGACTGTGGTGGTGTACTCTGTGACTGTGGTGGTGTACTATGTGACTCTGGTGGTGTACTCTGTGACTGTGGTGGTGTACTATGTGACTGTGGTGGTGTACTATGTGACTGTGATGGTGTACTCTGTGACTGTGGTGGTGTACTCTGTGACTGTGGTGGTGTACTCTGTGACTGTGATGGTGTAATATGTGACTGTGGTGGTGTACTCTGTGACTGTGGTGGTGTACTCTGTGACTGTGGTGGTGTACTCTGTACTCTGTGGTGGTGTACTCTGTGACTGTGGTGGTGTACTCTGTGACTGTGGTGGTGTACTATGTGACTCTGGTGGTGTACTCTGTGACTGTGGTGGTGTACTCTGTGACTGTGGTGGTGTACTCTGTGGTGGTGTACTCTGTGACTGTGGTGGTGTACTCTGTGACTGTGGTGGTGTACTCTGTGACTGTGGTGGTGTACTCTGTGGTGGTGTACTCTGTGACTGTGGTGGTGTACTATGTGACTCTGGTGGTGTACTCTGTGACTGTGGTGGTGTACTATGTGACTGTGGTGGTGTACTCTGTGGTGGTGTACTCTGTGACTGTGGTGGTGTACTCTGTGACTGTGATGGTGTACTCTGTACTCTGTGGTGGTGTACTCTGTGACTGTGGTGGTGTACTCTGTGACTGTGGTGGTGTACTCTGTGACTGTGGTGGTGTACTCTGTACTCTGTGGTGGTGTACTCTGTGACTGTGGTGGTGCACTCTGTGACTGTGGTGGTGTACTCTGTGACTGTGATGGTGTAATATGTGACTGTGGTGGTGTACTCTGTGACTGTGGTGGTGTACTCTGTGACTGTGGTGGTGTACTCTGTACTCTGTGGTGGTGTACTCTGTGACTGTGGTGGTGTACTCTGTGACTGTGGTGGTGTACTATGTGACTCTGGTGGTGTACTCTGTGACTGTGGTGGTGTACTCTGTGACTGTGGTGGTGTACTCTGTGGTGGTGTACTCTGTGACTGTGGTGGTGTACTCTGTGACTGTGGTGGTGTACTCTGTGACTGTGGTGGTGTACTCTGTGGTGGTGTACTCTGTGACTGTGGTGGTGTACTATGTGACTCTGGTGGTGTACTCTGTGACTGTGGTGGTGTACTATGTGACTGTGGTGGTGTACTCTGTGGTGGTGTACTCTGTGACTGTGGTGGTGTACTCTGTGACTGTGATGGTGTACTCTGTACTCTGTGGTGGTGTACTCTGTGACTGTGGTGGTGTACTCTGTGACTGTGGTGGTGTACTCTGTGACTGTGGTGGTGTACTCTGTACTCTGTGGTGGTGTACTCTGTGACTGTGGTGGTGTACTCTGTGACTGTGGTGGTGTACTATGTGACTCTGGTGGTGTACTCTGTGACTGTGGTGGTGTACTCTGTGACTGTGGTGGTGTACTCTGTGGTGGTGTACTCTGTGACTGTGGTGGTGTACTCTGTGACTGTGGTGGTGTACTCTGTGGTGGTGTACTCTGTGACTGTGGTGGTGTACTCTGTGACTGTGGTGGTGTACTCTGTGACTGTGGTGGTGTACTCTGTGGTGGTGTACTCTGTGACTGTGGTGGTGTACTATGTGACTCTGGTGGTGTACTCTGTGACTGTGGTGGTGTACTATGTGACTGTGGTGGTGTACTCTGTGGTGGTGTACTCTGTGACTGTGATGGTGTACTCTGTGACTGTGGGGGTGTACTCTGTGACTATGGTGGTGCACTCTGTGACTGTGGTGGTGTACTCTGTGACTGTGGTGGTGTACTCTGTGACTGTGGGGGTGTACTCTGTGACTGTGGTGGTGTACTCTGTGACTGTGGTGGTGTACTCTGTGACTGTGGGGGTGTACTCTGTGACTGTGGTGGTGTACTATGTGACTGTGGTGGTGTACTCTGTGGGGGTGTAATATGTGACTGTGGTGGTGTACTCTGTGACTGTGGTGGTGTACTCTGTGACTGTGGTGGTGTACTCTGTGACTGTGGGGGTGTACTCTGTGACTGTGGTGGTGTACTATGTGACTCTGGTGGTGTACTCTGTACTCTGTGAAGCCTGATAGTCAGCCGGCTGTGGTGGTGGTGTACTCTGTGAGCACTCTGTGAAGTGCTCTGTACTCTGAGAAGCAGCCACGCTTCATTCCCCGCGGACAGAGCGAACGGTAAGGTCACCGGTTATCGTGGCTTCTGGCAGTTCGCTCAACATTATAGATGTTTCCCAGATGTCTGCTGTCACAACAGAACACACAGTAGATGAACATTGAACATGTTACTGGTTGTAATAAGTTGATCTGCATGCTGTCGCGTCACTAATGTCGAGAGGCGCCTCCCTTTGTCGCCGCCGGTGTCGGCCGCCAATCACCATCAGATCCAGTGTCGCTAATAGTCCGCAACTAACCGCTCCCGAAGGAAGCCGGCCGGGGCTCGGTTAGGCGCGGGAGGACGAGGAGAAGTGAAGGAGCGAGTGAGAGAACACTGAAGTGAGATTTCGTTCATCTCCGACTAGCTGGGCCTTCGCTTGGCTGTCGCAGGGGGCCATGGCAGGCTAGTGCAGCGAGGATATAGAGATCCTGCAATCACCACCTTTGCTGTTTGATGACGGTTCCCGTTGAAACAAGACCGTGCATTTTGAAGTCGGTTAACACGCACACGATGTCTCTGCGGCCCAAAGAATGACAGAAACGGTCATTGGCTGTTGACGGCATCGGAGACTGATGTTAATGTATCTGCATTACGCCTGACGTCTCCATTACATCCAGATTACGTCATTCACGTCATCTGCATTACGTCATTCACGTCATCTGTATTACGTCATTCACGACATCTGCATTACGTCATTCACGCTATCTGCATTACGTCATTCACGTCATCTGCATTACGTCATTCACGTCATCCTGCATACGTCATTAGTTAATGTTTTCCGGTATCGTTATTTTGTGAGCCAGGTAACTGGCGAAGATATCGATGGGAGAACAGTGATTCGGTGGACGCTAATTTCCTGCTCTAAGTTACTAATTACATTTCACCATGTAATTTTTTTTTTTTAAAACTCATATGGATCTTTTTTCTCTCCATCCTTACACTGTTAAATGGCATGTTTCGGAGTTGTGATTGTGATCAACGTCTATGAATTTTGTCACCTTTGTTTCCAACCTGATGAATTTTTACGGACTTCAATTTTCGTATGACGAATTTTCTTGCCTAAATATTTCACGTCACACGTATATTAGAAACCACAACTTCAATTCAATCTGTTCAGGATTTTCCCACTGGCCCCAGACACGCCATTCTGAAGGCATGCAATCGAAAGGCGACAGATTTCCCGCCGCCCAAATGTTAATGAAGATGACCAAAGAACCCTTGAAATATGCATCCTTCTGAGCATCTCTTGTTCATTGTTCCTATTAGGGATGTATTGATGACAAACCGTGTTGTAAAGTGGGATCGGAAATGAACATCTGTAAGTTCTTCGAAGTCCCCACTGTGTGGTGATTTTGGCGTCCAAGTCAACAAAGAGATCGGCTGTCGAATGTGTGATGCCAGCATGTGCTTACACAGGCGACACTTCCACGAAGCCTATCTGGCGGCGGCGAGCGACACGCCTTGTTTAACATTAGCCGTATCATAGGCTGCCATCTGTGCCATGTTGGGCACTGTCTATCTCCGGACAGGTGCGTCATGCGTCACAGGTGCGCCATGTGTGTCGCCGTGCGCCGATACACGCCACCAGAGCACGGTCGCGGCGGCAACGCCGCGTCTTCTGATACGAATTATCATGGTATTGTAGCCTCCTTATCATTGTGTACTCACATATTTTAATCAGCACTACATATAACGTGATTTATCCATATACGCAACTTATACACATTGATTCTTGACCGTTCGCCCGAGGACTGAACCCAACTGCCTGTGCTCCGCATCGGTCCGACTGTGTTATCGGTGGCGCCTCGGTTATCTCGGTTAGTGAGAAGTTCACACAGGATGGTGCGCTGGCCGGTCATGCTTTTCTGGAACGAGACGCGCCGGATGCGACGCCCCGGGATAAAATCTCGCGGAGCGGTGCCGGCCGGGAGTTGTCGGAGGCGCGGCTATCGGGGCCGTATGTGTCAGCGGCGCGGCCAGCTCCCGATCGGTCGGCCGGGGACTCGGTTGCAACCCGACACCGTGCCACGTGGCAATGACGCTGTGCAGTGCGATTGCGACTTTAGGTCGTAATTAGATGTGAGAAATCGTGCTTAAAGTGAAATGGGATTTGCATTGATAGATGATGATTTGGGAGTTATGTTTGGAGACGAAAGAACTAGAGCGCGGTTTGTGAATAGATGGCGTCATAGCTGGGTGTAACATGATGGTGAGTCCCCGATTACTGGAAAGCGCAACTCTTCTGTAGTTACATTCCGCTTCTAGTCATAGCTAAAAGCGTCGCTTTTTACATAGGCACGGCCTTGCCGTACATACTAATCCGATGTTCGTCGATTTTTGCATGTTTCTTGCGAGTTTTATTTCTGCGCGCTTTGAACTGAGGTTTGCCTCGTGACTTGGCGTTTTTCTTCATGTCAGTAGTCTGTCAAAGTAAGCGCTGCCTGCTGGCACGAATCAGGCAGCGACACTCCTATTTGCGCGAACTCGGCAGACATCACCTGTCTGACGGGTAGCATGCATATGAGATTATTGCAAACCCCGCTCAAATGTTTACTGTCAAGAACAAGTTGTGTTATCGCCCTTGATAAACATCGCACATTTAACTGCTACAATATGTTGCCGTTGTTTTATTTCTACTTGGCTACCTTAGCCCGTAGCCGTCGGCATTTTAACCATACTTTGACTGTGAGCGCTCCTCCTGCACTGCACCTGCACGATACTCAATTCCGAATCAATTCAGAAGTGTGGCTGGTCGTGCAACTGACGTACTTCGAACAGTAGTCCTCAGTCCTGCATTGTCTGCGGCCGCGTTGTCTGATCCTTTTCCACAGTGCTCTCCCCTGTCCCCTGCTTTGAGTCGCATCACCCGCGCCTAACCTCGTCTCAATATGCGACACCGCGCCGGCATTTGTCGCATGAGCGTCACAGTTGGCGCGGTCAATATTTGGTCGGCGCATATGGCGTTGGCCGCAACACAGTCCAACCACTTGTGCATCTAATCTTATCGTCTCTAAACACAGTCCTATCTGACGGACGCGGCGCACAGTTTGTGTTGGAAGGTAAATAGGGCCGCAGCCGGCCGCGCGACGGCATATATTGACGGCAGAAATCTGCGGCACTGGTGGCGCGATGGAGGCGAGTTTGGCGCGCCTGAGTACACTGTACGTCACGTGACCCACTCCATGTATGGCGTGTGCGGGATAAGCGCAGTATTGAGGAACTTCGGTTTTGCTGTTCGTGGATGTGTACTATTTTTTGCTCGAGTTTTTACCACCTCGTGCAAATCTCATATGACTGACTAACGAGAAGAAATCCATGGAGAAAATGAACGACAAAAAATCATATATTGCATGTGAATGTTTAAGTGACGTTTAGAGTCTGGACTCAACATGCATGCTATTCATACAAAATAACTGAACTTTGTGGCTTGAAGAATAACTTTTTAGACAGGAACTTTCTGTCTTGGAGCCAGCGAAACCAAGCTTCCTGCACATATTCCCTGCTGCTATTCTGTATTGAGTTTCAGATCCTCCACTGCACCGGCTCGGACTGGATCCAATACCCCTGAGTGCGTCTCGCGTGATCCAGCGACCTCTTCAATCCATCTGCTACACAGATCGACCGTCAATCCTCGATAGTCCACGACCTGACCGTGTCTCGGCTCCGAGCAATTGAGCATGAACACTTCAGAATAACAGTATGGCCTCTCAACCGCCACCTTTCTTCCCTCCTATCCTCTGCCTCGGGCCCTCCCGCTCTCTACCCATCATTGACCTCGCGTGTCACGTGCCAGCTTTGTGGCGTTGTAAGCCCCCGGGCACGGAGGCACCACAGCGAGTCACAAATGTCACCTGGCGACCGCAAGTAACCGCACGCGCTGAGGAGAGTTTGGACCGCTGCGGCAGCAGCGGCATCAGCCGGTTTACCCCGCCCCTCCCCTAGACGAAACAAAAATCGACAGCTTAGACGTCGGGCCTCTGGTTCTGGCACGTGTCGCAGACTGACCTGACCAGGCATGGCCGGACTGGTCGGGCAACTGGCTGGAGCATGGGAATTGGGACGTTCCGGCTGCCGGCGCCGGCTCACAGTCGTGGAGACTCCAGAAGCCAGGCGGCGAAGATCGGCAGCGGGGATTTCCGCCGATACGTCACGCCCAGGCGCTGGCCATGTATGTATACAGCAGCTGCTCAGTTACATCAGCAAAGTGACATTGACGTGGTTGTCTACACTGAAAAATAAACAAACATCCTTAAGGGTATGTGGTCAAAATGCATACCCTGGAATTACCGTCGAATACCCTTTTTTGACACCGATCGACACCTATAACGGCATTTGTGGGGTGTGCAAAGTTTCGATCAACACCTTCGAGGGTGTCGCTGGGGTGTCTGACACCGCCGATATCCCTGAGAAATTCCTCACTGGATTTTGGTCAGTGTAAATGTAATATTTGACGGTGGCGTTGAGGCTATTTTTAATCCGTGTTATATACTCTCTGTCTGCTCTGTCGGCTGGATTACTATGTTGTGTCGCCAAACACTGTTGATGTTGATTGTTGATTGTCAAACACTGACGCATATTCAAATTATGATGACTAATTACATCAGGACAATTTAACAATACTTCCACAATATTTAATTGAATATAATGCAAAATCATCACCATAAAGTCGGTCACCATCATAGTCAAGCGAATTGTAAACTATTCTCCGGGAGTTTGTTGGTCGCGCTCAGTCGCGGTCACAGGCACACAGCATCGTCCCGCCCCGAGCCGGGCTGGCGCGCCGGCGGGAGGCTTTGCGCCGTGTTGTGCGGTGTTTCTGCGGTGACCGCGGCAACCCCTGATGGTGTCACTCAACCGCCAAGCCGGATCCGGCGAACTGGGCTCTGGTCCGCTCTTATCGCAGTCCTATTCGGCGACCGATACCATCGCCGCTCAACAGATCTATAATTTAGTGGGACCGGGGTATTTTATTCGTGCTATCAGCCCATTTATCTCGGGCTGGTCCGATGCTATCGCGGATTTAATCAGCGCCAGTTTGCCAATAGCATGCTTTATGACCCGGCACAGGGTTCCTTGTGCGTGTGGAGGGGCGTGGCTGTCGCCCAAACACGGATGGAGCCGCCGCCTAGCGCCTTGCGGGCGCCCCGCGGCAGATGCATGCGCTGCGGTACAGCATGATCCCAGGCGGCCCCAGGCGGCTGCCGGGAGACCGCGACGCCGGGTGCGAGCGTAGCAACCGCTCTCGTAGGAGGGCGCGCGCCGCGCCATGCCGTACTTTTTGCGGCTCTCGGCCACGCGGAGGCGATCCACCTTTGGTGACGTCACTAATCAGCTGACTGCGGATGGATATTGCCCAGTGTCGGCCCCTGACTGCAACTGGTGAGGAGGCGCAGAGGGTAATGCCCGGGTCGGTAGCCGGCGTGTGCGCGTCTCATGTGACCACTCGTGCTGCAGGGCGGCACTGAGGTCCGGCGGCGCGTCACAATCCATTCCAGAGAGCGATGCTATCTCACTACCGCGTGATTTGTTATGGCGGGCGTGATTATAAAAGCGAGATGCGCCTGGCGCGCCACCACTAAATCAACTCGTTTTCAAATAGATTACCTGCATGTCGGTCCCGGTGGCGATGGCTATCGCGACGGCTGATTCCAATGTTTTATCGCTTATAAAATACCGCGATGGAGCCGGCCGATAGGCGGCGCGAGAGGCGCGCTGATAGTATCGCACTGATCTGTCAATTCCAGCAGGCGACTCCCCGATGCCATTTTAGATAACGGGGCGCGGCGGCGCAGCGCGAGGCACCGCGGCAACGTTGAAGGATCGCGGCGCCTCGCGAGGAGGCGGCTGACGGCACGCACGTGCGCGTGAGGTGTGCGCGTGAGGTGTGCGTGACGCGACCGCCGGCACGCGGAGCGGCGGACTGAGAAGAAAGGGCACGCAGCTCGCTCAGCTGTCAAGTGGAGTGGCGGAAGGGTTGGCACAAGGCTACGCCTGGGTGGCTGTTTAGCATGTCAGTTTTGAAGGAGTTTGAAGCTCGGCGGTTATCGTATCATGTAAATGATGGGATGTTCTCTTGTTGAATGCATACACCGCATATCGCTGGTGTTTTGTGAATGGTCTAGGTCTGAAGGTGCAAAGGGAGAGCAGCTTGATGAACATTCCTAACCATTTTGACATTCCATCTATCATATTACTGGTGAATCATGCCAGAAGTTCTGAAGGCCATTCTTTTTCTCTCATTCCTTGCTGTCAAAGGTAATCGTGTTCCGAGTTTAGGTAAAAATGATTGTATTTTGACACGGCAGGCTTAAGCTTGTCTGAATATTCACTTGATATCGAGTTTATCCACTCTTCACGCCCACTGATTCATATTGGCATCGCATTGACTGCGCAGCCGGTTACGCTCCGTAACACACCTGTGGCTAATCCGGGTCATTGCGGCCTATTTAGTTGTTTTGCTCTTCCGGCCGGCTGCAGCTGGTCGGGTCGCCGTCGCTGTGCTGATGAAGTTGTTAACCGTGCCGCCGGAACGTCACGAGCCACGCCGACCGTGCACGACTCAGACCGTATTTCGAGTCGGCCGCCCAAACCGCTTGCGCAGAATGCATGCTAATGCCACTGGTGTCCGTAGAAAGCTTGTCACGTGGTTGATGGCCGGTGCATCTTTCATTTCTGACGGGTCATGTTTCTCAAAATGATCGTCTTACCGCCGGCCCCGTAATCCAGTAGAGCCTTGCCAACAGCTCGGCGGCGGCGCTCATTTGCATTGCCAATAATATATCTCCTCTATCTGCCGGTGCAATCAGCGCCCGCGCCTGCAACCAGCGCCCGATTGAAAACCAGATAAGCATTGCCCTCGGAGATGGACAGATCGCATCTGGTATTTATTACCGCACAGCGGGTAGCCTCATAAATCGATGGAAACAGCAATGCTTTTTTAGATACGGATCGCACAATGCGCCCTGGGTGCAGATGGGTGCAGGTGCGGTGTTGGCCGCGCCGCTGCTGCACGGCTGGCGACAATGGACGAGGCCGGTCGGCGCCGCTCGTCGGGCCATATACAGCCGAGGTGGACGGCTACCGGCTGCCGATGTGGCCGCCGATAGGGGCGCCACCATCGCTCATGACGCGTTGCGCCGGCAGAGGGCGCGGAGCCGCGCGGACCGCCCGGTTTAGAGATGCCCGGAGGCGGAGACGAGGCGAGCGGCGCGGGTGTGAGGTGTTTGGGGGCTGCTGGCTGCTGACTGGCTGCGATGGTGGGCCATATCGGCTGGCATCGTAATCTGGTGGCCAGGCAGGCCGCCGCTTTTGGCTCGGGTGGTGGGGTTTTAATCGGGTTTTGTCTGCACCGACCGATACCGGCCCCAGCTCAAGATGTATATCTGCTGTAACTAATCGAATATTCGATATGCTGGCGAGGATTAGCGCGACGATACGATCGGACAGTCATCTTAGAAGACGGTAATATCACAACTCGTTCCAGGACTCTGCAGGGATACGGCGTTTCGCGGAACGCTGCCTCATTCAGGATCAGAAACCCATATCCGTTTGGTTAGATGGCGAGATGGCAACTGCATAGCGTGATTCAATCAGAGGCATGAACGTCATAAGTTGGGTTTCTGACATGCCTCCGAAGGGCGATGTGGCACAGATAAGTCTGCGGTGGCAGTATGTAATGCCAGCCATGTTTCTGCCACTACCTGGGTACATACGAGCGCAGCGCCGCGATTAAGATGCACATGTCAGCTGGCTGGCGTCTCCGACTTAACTTCAATTAAGCTCGGCCGGAAAACCCCACTACGGTATTTACACATGACGTTTGAATCAGAGATAGGACAAAAGTATGCTGTGATACGAGATTCTCTGCTTTGGAACTGATCATTGAACATAAAGAGGTGGCTGTGGGCCGATTCTCTTGAAGTAGGTACTTTGAAGCCCTTGAAGTTAATTCCCTAGTCAGTACTTCATCAGTACTTCAATAAATACCTGTCATGCTCAACCTAATCATGGGTGCACGTAGCTCATTTGGTCACTGATCGTCTCATTTGGCCTAGGGTCAGTCAGTCTAAAAAATCATTAAAACTTTTCTGCACCGCACACAGCAAGCGCAAACGACACACTTTTACCCTAGAATGGCATCGCTCAGGTAAATTTATCTTTGTTTTTATTTTTGTGGCTAGGACGAAGGCCTCATCCGCGAGGTTTGTACGTGTCATTGTATGTGATTATTGTACGTGATCAACTATAACGCCATCGCCACCAGACCGACACACCCCATTTCCTCCACTGGCCCACCTGGTCTGGACAGCATTCCACCCGGAGAGAAGCCAGCTCCCCACCTGACCCCAACCCGAGCTCGAACCAGCTCAGGCACTGCGGTGGCGATCAAATCAACCATTGGCTTCATGCCGGTTGGCGGTTACGATGTTCCTCCGTCTGTTGGCACAGTTCACATTCGACAGTGAACACGGTGTGTTTTTTCGCGACATTGCCGACTTTGTCCTTATCGGCGTGCTATCGCGGTAAGGTGTCACTGCTTGTCGTCGGACCGGCAGTGACGGCGCAGGCGCCATACGCTTCACTAGGTCAGATGAGACGCCATTCCAGCGTAACCGGTCCACAGAGGAAGGTCCTTTGGCTTATCGGAGCCGTAGACGCAGAATATTACCTCAATTAACGGTTACATCCTGCAGCTTCCTTTTTCCATGGCGAAATAAACCTCTGTCAAACTTTGGTGAAATACCTAGAGAAGTCTCTGGAAGAGTTGTTGAATGAGTTTCTAGTCAAGCAGCGGTCGCTAATCGTTAGTATTCAGCTGATTATCTAGCCTAGAAGAAGCTTCTAGCTGAGGAGAAGTACCTAGCCCAACAACAGCCTCTAGCCGAGCTGCAGTTTAGCCTAGCCGAGCCTCTAGTCGTGCCTGTATCCCAGCTGCACCCTCTAGCCGAGCCCTGACCCGAGGACCGCCGGCCGACAGGCTGCCGGTGCGGTGCGGTGCGGTGCGGTGCGGTGCGGTGCGGTGCGGTGCGGTGCGGTGCGGTGCGGTGCGGTGCGGTGCGGTGCGGTGCGGTGCGGTGCGGTGCGGTGCGGTGCGGCGGAGGGCCGTATCGCCGCACTATCAGCAGGCGGTGCGGCCATCGGCGGCCGGCTCACTTCCTGTGTCATTTCCGCACTGTTGTCATTGTCATTCCTGTCGTCTGGGGTCTGTGTGGCCGCCCTGGTGTCCACCTTGGAGCCCTGACCGCCCTGACCGCCCTGACCGCCATGACCGCCATGACCGCCATGACCGCCATGACCGCCATGACCGCCATGACCGCCCTGACCGCCATAACCGCCATAACCGCCATAACCGCCCTGACCGCCCTGACCGCCCTGACCGCCCTGACTGCTCTGCCTACCCTGACTAAGGGACAGCGACACAGGTGTGATTTGGAGAGTGGTGAGGAGTTAATTGGTTTGACATGTGGATGGTAATCTTAGGACAGTGTCCAGGGTCGCGAGCTGGACAGGCGGTGGTCGTGACGATCGGGCTGACGGTGTGACTCGTGACGTGCTCGATCGCTTGCCGCGTTATTTTTCTGTCAGCCTGAGTAAAACGTCCGACAGAGATAATGTCGAAACGAGATAGTTGGGAGCGAATCTGCGCCATCATTTGACGGTTAAATACAGTGATAAGTGTCGAGGGATCGGTTGTCGATCGCGGCGGTAAAACAACACTTTTGATCCGAAGTTTCGAGCTCTGTTGTGAAATTCTCATCTAAGAAAAATATCCATCGGAGCTCCATCTCTACGCAGGGGTTCGGCGCTGTCACACGTTAACCACCAAACAAAGCTGCGCGGTAGCCTTATCGAAACACGTCTGACAGCCCGGCCGGGCATCCAAGATCTATCGCGCAGCCTTCCGCTTTCACTGGCATCCATCATTCCCGCCGGCTGGCTCGAGCCATGGGAACCGGCGCCGGTGAACGCCACTCGCGAGACACAGACCCTGCCGACGCGGAGGACATCTGTCCGCTGACGATAGATCGGCGGCGATTCCGGCGCGCGACGATCCTGGCGCGGCGATCTTCGCGCATCATTCGCTGTCACAACGCCAGTGTGGCCTCCGCAGGGCTGCTATGCTGGGCTGCCACAGGGCTGCCACAGGGCTGCCACAGGGCTGCCACTGGTGTTACCGAGCGCTGCCATATGACCGATCGGCGTCGGCGGGCGGGCGGGGCTGGAGTTACGCAAGACTTGACATGGCCCCCGTGGACAACCGCGGACACCCGGCGGGCATCCCACAGACATCCCGCAGACATCCCGCAGACATCCCGCGGACATGAGGCATACGCGGCGGGGGTGCGACGCCTCCGACTCCGATCTAGACGCGAGCCATCGTTCACCATCGTTCACCGTCTTTTACCATCGCTGGCGATCGCCTACAAACGACGGCCATCGGACGATCGGAACGAAGGTTTTTGCGTCATATTTCGTGGTTGTGGCTGCCCCCAAGGGTCGTTTGGACAGCGGAAGGTCGCATGTGTATCTCGGCGCCCCACCCGCGCACATTTGTCCCATCGACGCCAGCGCTGTTGCGCTAAAGATGGCGACCGATGGTTATATATGTGAGGGAAGAGAGGCAGAGCTGACGGAGGCTCCACGGTAGCAGGCACAGTAGGGCGGTTCTTTTTTACACGAATGTTAAATTTTCTTGGTGGCACACGTTTTTCCCGTTATTTCCACTACGCTGAGTCCAGTGGTATCAACAATTTTTAAATAAATATTTAGGGGCCGCGAAAAATCGCCGAAATTTCCATTTTTTGTTATAAATTCCCTAAAATCGTCCATCTTGTATCCGCGATTTTACGAAACGAATTCAAAATTTTCCTTGTGGCATACTGTTTTCCTGTTATTTAAACTGGTGATTCCAGTGATACATTTTTTTTATCGGAAGATATTTAGGGGTCGCAAAATAACGTTAAACAGTTCAGCTTTTTCTTCAAATACCCCCCAAATCGCCCATTTCGTAACCGCGATTTCACGACACGAATATAATATTTTCGACATTGCACACTTCTTCCTAGTTAATAGGATTGTGCTTATTCCAAATATAGCAATACATTTTTAGTATACAAACAAAAAATATTTCGGGGTGGAAAAATTGCCAAATATTTTCACTTTCCTGTAACCATCCCAATATCACTTAATTTGCCCCGGCGATATTACATGCCTGCACTGTTTTGGTTCTTCCGGAAATGTAAATTGGATATATTTAAACGGATACAACATAATCTTCATGTATTTCCCTTGTATTTAATCAGTTGCATGGCTATTTTATCTTGTATCGGTATGTTTAGTTCTTTGGGACTCCATCACTATGTTAATTTTGATGGTACTTTAAGCGACGTTTCCCAGCTCAGCCCCCCCCCCCCCCCAACTTTTCTGGAGAAGCTACGCCGCTCAGTACTCCATACACTACCTATGAGGTGGCGGACGAAGAGGTGGTCATAACAACACTAGCCGAGCTGAACAAGTATCTTTGGTAGCTGCGGACTTATACCCTGGTGCTGGCTCTTTGCGGCGATATTCTTACTGAAGGTGGGTTAGTACCATCGCAAGCAGGTGCCCACGGTCAAGAAGTCAACCCTAATATGGGCCTGTAAGCGTATGTGTGACGTGTCCAGCACTTCAATTCGAAGTCATTTTGGGAGGAAACTTTTTGTCAGGAGGCTATGTGTTGAAACATGCAATGCCACGACGACTGATGTTTTACTCATACGTTACAATTTGCTTTGTCTTGATGCGACAAACTCATTAGAAAGCCACTTGTGTCGGTAAGGGTTATGCGTCGTGCATAGTGATGGAGTCCCAAAGAACTAAACATACCTATACAAGAGAAAATAGTAATGCAACTTATTAGATAAAAGGGAAATACGTGAAGATTATGTTGTATCCGTTTAAATATATATAATTTTCATTTCCGGAAGAACCAAAGCAGTGCAGGCATGTAATATCGCCGGGACAAAATATGTGATATTGGGATGGTTATAGAAAAGTGTTAAATATTTGCCGATTTTTTCCGCCCCTAAATATTTGTTTAATTAAAAATGTATTGCTATATTTGGAATAAGCACAATCCTATTAACTAGGAAGAAGTGTGCCATGTCGAAAATATTATATTCGTGTCGTGAAGCCGTGGTTACAAAATTGGCGATTTTGGGGTATTTAAAGAAAAAGCTGAAATGTTTAACGTTTTTTGCGACGGCCCCTAAATATTTTCCGATTAAAAAAAATATATCACTGGAATCACCATAGTCTAAATAACAGGAAAATAGAAGGAAAATTTTGAATACGTTTCGTAAAATCGCGGAGACAAGATGGGCGATTTTAGGGCATTTATAGAAAAACATGGAATTTTCGGCATTTTTTGCGACCCCTAAATATTTTGTTATTTAAAAATTGTTGATACCATTGGACTCAGCATAGTGGAAATAACGGGGGAAAAAATGTACCACCAAGAAAATTTAACATTGTGTAAAAATGAACCGCCCTAAGGCACTGTGCATCGATCGGAGAGGCAGAACTGACGGTGGCTCCACGGTGGCAGGCACAGTGCATCGATCGGAAAGCGTCATGCTGTTCGAATAACCGTATGGGTTTTTGTCATCTCATTTTGAAGGAACATGACACCTGACATCTCAAGGGAACGAAATGATACGTGGTTGACTGGTGTGTCAAAACGCGTTTTTCCACTGCTCGGGTGCACCAGCGGAACGGAGCTGTGTTGTTCGTGCTCAATTTGACGCTAACCATAATTGCAAATATGATAAGACATTCGATGTAGATGTACGCTAGTTGTGGATGACACTGGTTGCAGTTATTGCAAAGGAATTATTTTCGCCCATAATCCTTTGAGAAGATTGGATGCTGTGACAACGCCACCTGCTTCCTTAGTACATTATTGGACACTTTTTCATACACCATGGATTTAGCGATACTGAAAACACAGCCAATTCTTAATGTCCATCCTATCTCCATCCTGGTCTAACATATCGATAACCACCTTCATCCCCTGCAATCCCAAGAAACATCCCGACTGATTAAGCCGATCCTGTACTCAAAAACCGAACCGAACATCGCACCACCGATCCGCGCCGAGCTGAGTACGGCACAGCCCCTGTCCGGACGCCCAGCGCCCGGCTACACGGTGCACAGCATTGCACGTGCACGTGCACAGCGTGGCATTCCGCTGCGCGCGGCGCCGGCGACACCGACCGCGACAAGGGCGGCCGACCGCTCTTGCTGTTCTGACAGGTGCTGATTTGGACATCATCGGCGGTGTTGCGGCCCAATCGCGCGATCGGCACCGGCTCCGGTCAGGCCGGGCCGGTCGTCATCCTCCGACGCCGCGTCGGCCGCCGATAGCTGGCGACGATATGCAAAGCGTCGCGTCGTGGCCCCTCTGACCGGCTGCGGCGCGCTCCCAGATCGGGCTGGGCGCCGCGCCGCTCCGATCCAGTCGATAACGACGGCAGGGCACCGTCCGAGAGGCGCGGCGACCCGGGCCGCGCCTCGGGCGAACGTACGACGCCTCGGCAGGCAGGGCGAACGTAGACGGTGACCTGATCAGTGGTCTTAGGCGGTGACCTGACGCTGGGATCTCAGACGATGACCTAAGATAATTACACCTGACCTGAGCCGGTGATTTCGGACGGTGACCTGACCGATGATCTGACCGATGACCTCAGACGGTGACCTGACCAGTGACCTGACCGGTGACCTATGACGTCGATCTGACCGGTAACTTGAGACGGTGACCTCTGGCGGTGACCTGAGACAGCTACGGTCGGTCAGGGCCCGGCCGGGGGCCGGCAGATGGCGGAGTGACAGATCAGGACGGGCCTTAATCGGACCGAACAGGGGTGCAGCGGCCGCGCGAGAGATGGACGGACCGACGGCGAGAGCGCTGCAGCGCTGCGAGCTGGCGTTGATGGCCGCCAGACAGCAGTAATGCGGTTTCCTTGCTCTAAGGCAGATAAGCGCCACCGGAGTGCCCCACTGCTCACTGCTCACCATCTCAGGGGGCGGGGCGGCCGCTCAAAAAACGAGCACGCGCAAAACCGATCCGCGAAACTGTGTCGGAATGCAGTCGGAAAAGCAGGCGCAGAAGTGGCCGGTACCGATTTCTTCGCACCTTTCACATCTGATTTGGGGAAATCCGGGGCAAGATAATTCGCGGTCGGGCGCTCGGGATGCCTTGTGGTTCGAGAGAGCCGGCGTTTCAGGTGATGCCCGGCTTGCATGTAATTATCGGCTTAGGCCTCCAGTGCTTATCACTTCCAGAGCCGGTGGTAGCTCTATCAGTGTTTCACAACGTTTGCATCACACTTCGGTCTTCGATTGACGTCACATTTTTGCAGGTGAGCCGTTTTCACACTTGGGTCAATGTTTCGGTAGACAGATAAAATGCCGCTCTGTTGAGAGACAGTAAGCTTAAAGGTTTGATCATCATGTTTGTTTCTGTTAGCTGCGACGTCAGAAGAAAGAAGTCGGTGATTACCAACAGGCAGACCTGGTGACCTTGCTAACACCACCATGTGCTGGTAAGTCGCTATGTGAACTGACCTCACGACTCTGAACTAATATGAATACCCTTTTATCCTCAGTCACCTTCGCACCGCTTGGACGGCTGAGTTGTAACTTGTCATGAGTCGGTAGGCGAGTACATCGGGGTATTTGCCACTGGGAAACCCTAAACACATTAAGCCCGATTGCCGACGCTGTAAGTACGTGGCATAAATACGGGATTGCTGATTCCACGTGGCATGCAAAGATGTAATCGCTAGCGTCTTGTGACGTAAGTATATGACGGGTCAGTGTCCACGAGAAGCATTAGAAAATTAACTGTCCGTTATATTTCACATTATGCTATGAAGCACTTTTGGTTCTCGGCAATGCCTCATAATGTAATCACACATCTCATATGCAACACCGGACGAAGTGCAAAACCTTGCATTATTTTACGATGTCATATAATTATTTATACGGCGCCATTGAATTACAAGTCTCCTGCATTCCAGTATTTCCGTGCTGACTGTGGCGTGTAATCACGCGGCGGCCTGCTATCGGATTCTGCCGTGTTTGGTGGCCTCCGGACTGCGTGCGCCGAGATCTGCTGCCATAGATATGGCAGCTCTCTGGAGCACAAGGTAGCTCCGTGGCGCGGCCAGATCAGATCCGGGCGGCCACGGCCGGCGGCAATCGGGTCCAAATTACAGGGGCCGCCCTGGGGGCCGGCCGCGGCGCTGGCAGCGTGTCGTGTCGGCAGCTGAAGGGTGAGGGAAGGCAGGTGAAGGCGCTCTGGGGGCAGCGTGTCGTGTCGGCAGCTGAAGGCACACCACGCCGCCGCTCCCATCCGGCGGCCATCGGAGATCCGGCCATCCCCGGGCCCGCTCCACCGGCCACCGCACCAGTGCGCGCACCATCGCAGTCCGGCTCAATCGACCTTCCTCTGGCCGCTCGGTGCACGCCGCGTGCACAGCCGCGTCACCCTCAGTGGCACGCCGCGTGCACAGCCGCGTCACCCTCAGTGACACGCCGCGTGCACAGCCGCGGCACCCTCAGTGGCACGCCGTTCTCAGTCTGTCGGCACCCTCAGTGGCACACCGCGTGCACAGCCGCGTCACCCTCCCCGGCACGCCGCGTGCACAGCCGCGTCACCCTCAGTGGCACGCCGTTCTCAGTCTGTCGGCACCCTCAGTGGCACGCCGCGTGCACAGCCGCGGCACCCTCAGTGGCACGCCGTTCTCAGTCTGTCGGCACCCTCAGTGGCACACCGCGTGCACAGCCGCGGTACCCTCAGTGGCACGCCGTTCTCAGTCTGTCCCCGCTCGAAATATATGAACAATCTAAAATGAACAAGACAATTCCTGGCAAGAATTTAATTTCTTGAGTTAATTTTGCGAATGTTAATCAATATCCGTCTAAATCTATGTGAATGCTATTCAACTCTTATCTGATAAGCAATTGTATCCGAAAATATTGGTGTTCTTTTTCCGCATTAATGTATATGTTTCATTCATAAGCAATTCATCAACATCGTGTCGGTCCAGTCCAGTCCGTCGGTTCAGCTGCCGACTCTGTTTCGTCTAGATATGATATTTATGTGACGGTGGCGCTTTTCCAGTGTGTCTTCTCTGCCACATGTCGCGGCTGCATCGCTCCGGCTGCAGTGTGTCGTCGCGCCGCGCCTGATTTCACCGGCTCATTCTAATGTCCACGTCAGCATCCTTATCTCCGATAGGTGTGGACGCTTTCCATCCTCCTGTCGATGGATCGGAGTTGGCACTCCTTCGTCACATAGTTAATCCACAATCTAATTAAACGGTTTGCATTCGCAGCACGAGCACAGCTTCGAACAGGTAGATAAGACATCTATAAGGCCCGCGCCTGATTGCATGGGCGTCCCTATAAACGCGGAATATTTATGTGCTGTCAGGCCGGCCGCGGATGATAAGTCATACGCTTGCCATACACGGATGCCACGGCAGTTTACATGGTAGCTGAGAAATGATGCAAACTTATTCATATCTTAGCAGCAATGCAGAAATACAAACAAGTCACTGCATCACTTTTACTTTTATTTAATTATTTCCCAACATTTATGGATAATTCAGTTTATTTTAAGCTCATGCATCATGAGATAAAACGAACCGAAAAACTAAACAGACAATGGCACTGCAAGTTCCATAAACATAAGTTTAGGCTAGATCACAAAATACAAATGTCACGGGTGTAAAATGAAGACCCTCCGTTGGCTGCCAGCTCCACTAGCATTGTCGTTCACGCATGTATGTTCGCCGCTCGGCCTCCTCGATGAGGCCCAGTAACTGAATCGATTGTCGGCCTTATCTTATCGACGCTGCGTCTGTGGTGACAATGGCGGGACAATGGACACTGCCAGTGTTGACACCGGCTCCGACTTCGCTCTCCGAGGCCATCACTCGGCTGAGACGCGACTGTTCGAACTCAGCGCACTGTCCGAACTCAGCGCACTGTCCGGAATCAGCGCACTGTCCGAACTCAGCGCACAATCTGCCATCTCTCGACTGGGACGCGACTGTCCGAACTCAGCGCACTGTCCGAACTCAGCGCACAATCTGCCATCACTCGGCTGAGCCGCGACTGTCCGAACTCAGCGCACAATCTGCCATCACTCGACTGGGCCGCGACTGTCCGAACTCAGCGCACAATCTGCCATCTCTCGACTGGGACGCGACTGTCCGAACTCAGCGCACTGTCCGAACTCAGCGCTCAATCTGCCATCACTCGGCTGAGCCGCGACTGTCCGAACTCAGCGCACAATCTGCCATCACTCGACTGGGCCGCGAATGTCCGAACTCAGCGCACAATCTGCCATCTCTCGACTGGGACGCGACTGTCCGAACTCAGCGCACAATCTGTGTCACGTGCTCGGAGCTAGGAGGCTGTCCTTTGAAGGAGTAATGCTAAGCAGTTTGAGCAATGCCAATCTGCGCCTCACGTTGATAATGTCTCTATTCGATGGCTAAGAAGAAAAAAAATGATAGATGAATTCGATGAAAAGGTAAAATTATACAAAATTCCAAGATTCAGAACCTCGCTGGCCCATTTTCTCTATATCGCAAGCACAACACATTTATTTTTTCGAAGATTGAACTTAATTGTCAAGATTGTATTGTACTCCACCCATTCATGTTAAAGGGAATGTTTGACCTTTGTATTGGTTTTCAACTGAGATAGCCATTATCTTTGGCCGTCATTGAAATGTCTAAATTATTAAGGTCATTTTCCCCAAAACTTATCCGTTTTAAAGCAATTTAATTTCGAATTTGCAAAATGGGGTCTATGGTAATGCCACTGCTGTTTGGCTGATAGCCACTTCAAGATTGTTGGTCCTGCAAGTCAGACGACCTGTATTTCTCGAACCTTGGCTGGATTACCAAGTACGATGTAAACAACGGCCAACGCGATAGGTTGCGGTCCAAATTGAAGTTTTTCGCGTTGTTTGAAGTCTCAGTTATGGATTGGTTGTTTTTTAAATAAATATTCAGCTATCGCAGTGCCTCGCACTCGTCATTGTGTTCTGTGCGGGAGAAGACATAGTTCCACGATGTTTGTATTTAAGTCGCCAGAATTGTCTGATACGATTGTGCCATATTTTGGCAGCTAAAGGTTTTCTCTATAGCTCTCTATAGCTCAATAATGACGTCATCATCCCAAATTTAACAACTTCATTTGTATAAAGTTAAGTGACTTTTCGAGAGAAAAAATATCACCATCGTTTTCAGCAGCACTTACTTCATATTTTCGACTACAACCAGCGTATATTTGACAACTTTCGAAATGGTGAAACATTCCCTTTAATATCAGTGTTGGAACCGTAACTCTGCACTAATATTAAAGCAGAACTATAATAACTCGTAGCATAATCCAATGGCAACGAATTTGAACCCAATGTTAACACGAAGAAGTCCCTCTTAAAGCATGGGATGACCGCCGAGCAAAGAAGCTAAATTGGAAATCACGAACTTGGTATAAGATAGGTACTCGAAATTTTTGAACACAACATATTTCTTGTTCTTCCATCTTACCGCTATCACGGCTATCCGCATTCCGGTAGTATTAATGGCACCCGAAGTTAATTTTCTGCTACAACGACGACCATCCATATTTCACCTTACTGACCAGAGGCGGCAAGGAAGAAGAGCTCCTCAGCGTGACAGCGTGCGGCCGATTCAATGAAACGACGCTTAGCGGCTTCCAATTACAGCGAAATTGAGCGACAAAAAACGTAATCTCTTGCCGGACGAGATATATCAGAAATGCCTGTTTCTCGTGCCACTCGGCAGCTGTAAGGATGCCGGGCGTGATCAGAAGATAGCGCGAACATCACTAACACTCTGCAGACAGGTAGCGCGTCCAATCAGCGGTCTCTGCCCGCGGCTGGCAGTCCGTACCGAACACAGCGCTCGGCCTGAAGATGGCAGGCCCAGTTGGTCGGCTGCGGGCTAGCTTGTTGCAGCAATGCATCAGCCAGTTGAGAAGTCTCTGGACGGGATTCTGAACGGACCCGAGACGACAGATGGGCGAGAGCATCAGTGGCAAAACCAGATCACAGATGCACAGAGGTCGCGCTGGAGTCGAAAACCGCCAGGTGGCTGATGCTGATGGTGCCAGATATATGGCCGCCTGAGCTGGGTTTTACCAGTTCGGTGTCCACCGTCGTATGTAATGCCGGCTTTGAAGGCCTGTCCGAGAGTGCTGGCGCTAATCGATCACCGAATGGCATGCTTCGACATGGGCTCTGAATATACTCAAGAACGATCTGAGGAGATATTCATAAACTGCGCTCACCATACAAGTCATGACATTTTAACCACATTCTTATGTGCACTTCGTTTCGTGCGTGATATGGGTAGGAATAATGTCCTTGGAGACAAATGTGTCTTTATATATATATATGTCTGTGTACAACACACACGACCTGAGCCAGATTGGAAGGGTTCTTTTACTTTTGAAAACGATTTATCCATTTCCACCTCACACTAGAAGTGTCCTCTTAATTGAGGTGGATATGCAAACTGTAAGGCTCTAAGATATGTGCTGAAAATCAGGTAGAATAGCCCTTCTGTCACTTCTGCCTGTCAGTACCGGCTGCACCCGGAGCGAAGGGGCCGGATCGCCAGCCGACCCCAATGTTCGCCCGAGCAGAACATGTAAATCGAGCGCGAGCAAAATCGACCGGGCGGAAATCGTTGACAGATCGACATCGGTACACCGGGCGATAACTTTATCGCCCCGAGTGCATTCAGAACTGGGGAATGGCGACGCGGATCGGACGCGGGTCGAGGGAATGTCCTGCATGCTAACGTGTCGGGGCCGCCAGCAGGCGGGCATCTGTGGTCGTCGATTCCAAGTCAGTGTTCATTCCTAGATAGAAGCACGCTGAGTCCAGTTGCTAGCAGGTCACCAGTCAAGTGCAATACGCCTCTCAGCGTCAGGGCTAGGTATGCTCGCGAAGCATTGATTGCCGTATGAGCTCACTGATCAGTGATTTATGTGGCAAGTGTATGCAGGACAGAGGTAGTATAACAGCGCCTTACACACTGGTTTATTGTCGGTACAAGATTGCCAAGTTCAGGGATTGATGGAGTACAGGGAGCGACAGTGACCGCGAATAAATGCGTGAAAAGTAAAGGTCAAGTTAGTTGAAACTTAAACAGGTCTCCACGGTATTACCATTTCCGAAGTGAATGCATCCAAACTGCATTGATGTGGACTGTCGTCTAAAACTGATCGGAACGTGAACGTTCTCTTAAACAATGCAGCGCAGCTAGTAGCAGAGTTTAGCAAGTATAATGCATGATATTTGCTCACGATGTTGTACTATTCTGCTCATATAACTCCATTGTCGGCACCATCCACGTGATTTGCTCGTTCTTCCACTGCTTTGGTCTGACGGCTGCCGCGAAGCAGCGCCGCCACCGCCGCCACCTCCCTGTCCAAGTCCTGGCGATGTGTTCTGGATGCCCCAGGAAGGGGGAGGACTGGATGGGAGGGGCGCGGGCGCAGCGGGCGCAGCGGGCGCAGCGGAGCGTCAGTCGCAACCGCTATCGGCTCGCTGCACCCTTCACTCGTCATCGACGTCGACGCGGCCGACGTTATCGCGCCGCAATCGGCGACGCGTCGGGGAGCATCGACGCTGCGGTGGCGAGGCGCTCTTATCTCCGCTTCCACCAGGTTGTGCCGCCGTCCACGCGGCCCACGTCGCCCACGTCACAGGACTGCAAGATGGTGGCCGTTCCCTGTCGGTCCCCTGCCCGTCCCCTGCCCGTCCCCTACCGGTCCCCTGCTGGTTCCCTGTCGGTACCCTGCCCGTTCCCTGCTGGTTCCCTGTCGGTCCCCTGCCCGTCCCCTGCCCGTCCCCTGCCCGTCCCCTGCCCGTCCCCTGCTGGTTCCCTACCCGTCCCCTACCGGTCCCCTGCTGGTTCCCTGCCCGTCCCCTGCCTGTCCCCTGCCCGTCCCCTGCCCGTCCCCTGCCCGTCCCCTGCCCGTCCCCTGTCGGTCCCCTGCCCGTCCCCTGCCCTCCCCTGCGACAGGGGCAGGGGTCCGCGATCGTCACTGAGTAGCATTCAGAATGACAGCGATCGGCTGTTCGGTTGGGGATTTCGTGTGGGGATGGGCTATTAATGATAAGGGTGGAAGTAGCGGGGCATGAACATGATAATATGGTGACGACTGAATTAATATTAGTGAGGAGCGGGTCTCGATAGCGAAACCGTATATTGCGGTATAGCCGTGTTGCCAAGTAGCTTCCTCTGACACTTGTCTGCAATGTTTCTGGTGACTAAGACAACGGTAAATGAGGCAGTTATACACACATTTACCTGAACTTACTATGCAAGCTTGGCATGTTCGTTAAGCCGTTCAAATAGTCTACTTGCTGAGGAGTCGATGTTAAACAAGTCACGTGACTTGGATGGTTTTAAATGTAGTCAGCATGAGTCATTGCTCTAGTGGGCTATTCTGTGTTGGTTTTTGGAAGAACTTGATTGCAGCATTGTCAGCTTTATTTGTCTTCAAATAATTGATTACCCGCTTGTCTATATATTTTGTTTATTTTGTACTAAACATTTGCTTTGTGTCTAATGTATGAATATCCTACCATGCAATATCAGATGCAGCAGGATATATTAAAATAAATGTTTCATCTTTTACATGGAGTAAAACTGATGTAGTATTTTATAGAGCAGGATGGAAAACATTGAAACCTACCTTTGCTCCTAATTTTTCCGATTGTTTTGCTTGAAAATCTGGGACTAAAAGGATCCGAGACCATGGGTAGAGAAACGTTTTCAAAGTTGGTGTGGACTGGCAGCAGACCCAAACACCCTAGGGGGGGGGGGTCTTTTTGTGGCAAAAAAGTATCCCCATTTTTTATCCGCCGATTTGGGTCAGTCACCTTATTTTGGTATTCGAGCTTAATATAAATTCACTTTTCAAATTAACAAAAATTAATTAAGTGGATTTTTTTTTGGGGGGGGGGTCAAAAACCAGCGTTTCGAAAATAAGAGATTTCCATTTTAAAGAGAATGTAATTTTCTTTCTTTTGACGTTTGTATTTGCAATTTACTATAAAACTCTATTTTCGACGATTTTTGAAACATTTATCGTTTTTCCACCAAAAATAGCATGAAATGACGTCATTACAACGTGATTATTGCCCAAAATCCTACATCAATTTAATTGCAATTCGGTCAGAAGACGTATAATTGATGCAGCATAATGTACTGAAAGTTTCACGTTGATATCTATTCATAGTTTTCAAGGTATTGAGAAAATCCGTGAGGGGGAAGATTCTGCCCCCCACGCGGGGCGCGGGTTAAGTGTCACCGGGGCTGCTTGAATTGCATCAGGTGCACTGTTTTTTCTATCATTGAAATAAAGGGATACATAAAAACTTCAAATTCAATCACTAGAGAAAAAACTTCCGTTTAACATGAAGTTTTCTCCTAAGATCATTGTTTTTCACGTTCAGTGCAGAGATCGCGCGGGGGGGCATACTTGTATTTAATGCCCCTCTCATATTCCGGGGGGGGGGGCATTTGCCCCTGATGCCCCCCTGGATCCGCCAGTGTATGTATAAACTGTCTGTTGACTTTTTGAGAAATTGGAAAGCGGAATATGCTAATCCCGTCACCAAAATGACTATTCTGATCACCGAAATAACTGAACATATCACCGAAAATAAATACAACCAAAATAACTAAATCTACACCGAAACGCTGCTTTCATCACCGAAACGTTGTTTTCATCATCGAAACAGATAGTTTCGTCACCGATGCTATCAAATCAACGTATTCAGTAATAGGGTATAACCGGGATGTCTTTGGAAATATACTATTTGCGTAACCGATCAATTCTACGTAACCGATATTTGCGTAACCAATTCGATTATGTTATTACAATTTGTCCTGTCACACCAAGCCGCCCGCCAGACTCTGCCACTGCCAGTGTCTGTTGAGGCCACAGCTGATTAAATATTATAACTAGTTGTCACTTGTCTACGAGATGGTCTGGGGGGTCCGGGCGCGACAGCCCCATCCCCCCTCCGGTGGGCCGTAGCGCAACTCGAGCAAACGCGAGCGGAGCGTTCTAAACGTGGGTCCCTGCGACCGTGATTGTTGGAAAGGTTAGGTAAGGTTTGATTATGTTATTATAATTTGTATTGCCACACCAGGCCGTCCGCCAGACATCAGCCACGCCCACGCACCACGGCCAGTGTTCACCAGACTGGTTATTGATTCGACTCTGATTGAATCGATTGGAATCGTGCAATCAAAATCCCTTGAATCAAAGAAGAATCGATTCACCACCGGATTTTTTGTATTCATGAATCGTGATTGAGTCAAACCCCGCATAGAAACAAGGCTGATGTAATCAATAAAAAAGACTATGCAATGCTATTTCAATGGTGAGTCAAACTCGATTTGATTTTAAAAAAAATCGATTCTTTGAATCGGAAATAATCATTTCTCACAAATGGTTATCCATGAATCAAACGGTGACTGAAACATTCATATTCCAAAATGAATCGTGATTGAATCCTTCCAAAAATAATAAATAACCAGTCTGGTGTACTGGTGTGCCTTAGCGGCTCCAGCGTAGTAAATTTTATAATTAGTATAGTAATTATTAAAGTCAATCCGGTGATGTCATAAGACATTTCGGTGTCATATCAGTCATTTCGGTGATATCAGCAAAAAGGTGATGTTTAAGTTATTTCGGTGATTAATTGGTCAAAACGGTGATGTATAAGATTTCGGTGATTTCAAATTATTTTAGGTTATGGAATAATACTCTGCCCTATTTTATTGGAAACATCCAGCGCATCCACGCTTTCTGACGCTTTTGAGACATAGCATCGCACATCAAAACAACAACAACAGTCTTCAGCCTGTAGGTATCGACAGTGCCGAGGTTCTAGTAGATATTACGTGTGCTACTCTTAACCAACAAATATCAATATGTGGATCAGGAGAGCTCTAGTTTGGGTTCAGCAGAGTTGGAATTGGTAAATGTTTAGCGGATAAACGTTAGTTTTGAATCAATCATGTGCAAAAAGTGACCATTCTCAACGAGATATCATCTTGTTGAGTCAGGGCTGGGAAACATTATAGTATGGGGCAGGTTTGGAGGTTTGGGGGTAGGGATTGCTTACATTGGATGGCTCAAGTTAAATGTGACTTAAATTACTGAAAAATAACGTGTTGGAGTTGGATAGGTTAGGATAACCTAGCCTACTTACCACACATCTTCATGTGCCCCATAGCCCATTCGGGACAGGATTTAGACTGCCCCAAACATATTGACATCTTTGCTATGGTTTGGAGATTGGATGGTGAATGGGCGTGTGAGTTTGGTGTGCGCTTGCCTACCAAGTCCAGTCTGCATACATTGCAGCTGCCAGGTTTTAATTTAACATATTTTGTGCCGAAGATATATGCAAAACCTGAAGGTATATTTGAAAGAAAATTTGAAAGGTGATTTTTAGAATTGGGTGCTTGTGGTTATGTTCGAACTAGCGATGTGGATTTAGATGGGATTATATGGACGACATCTCTAATGTTTGTAGAATAAGCTGTGTATGCTTTTATGTATAATCGATAGAGTGGGCAGCGTCCCTATCATGTGCGACAACGTGTGTGTGGGGTGGTTGTTGTGTGTGTGTGTGTGTGTGATTGCAAATACATGTGTCTCTCTATCAAAAAACTGATTAGTAGATTGTTAGTAGATTAGGATGAGGCAATTAAATATGATTAAATTAAACTATTGATAATACCTATACTTGTATGTTTCTTACAATTTATGGCTTACTGTATGTTGTCCAACATTTGTTTGGGGGAACTATTGCGGAGAATGTCATAGCAATAAATACTATCTAAAAGTTGGTGTGTATTTTCCACACCAACTTTCAAGATGGTGTGGAGCTTTCCACACCAACCACATACAAAGTTCCGCCCATGTCTGAGACTTAAAGCGGGCTGAGGCGCTATTTGTTGGGACGCTGTTTTAACATCACAGGCTTATCTCGCATTATTGTCCGGTGGGCTCTGTTTGACTTTACTGGCAAAATCCCAGATCAGTGCTGCCATAATGGGCGAATTCACAAATGATGCAAATTTACATTAATTTACGGTAGTCCGATTGTTTTAAGTTTGGGTTAAGAAACTAAGCCTGATAAGTAATCAACAAAATGGGTGTGATAAGACGTTCAAAGCATAAGGTGTTAAATGTGCAATTTGGTGCTGGACTGTCATGCCGCAAAGTTACTGTAAAAAGTTCATAGTGCGGCATTGTTGGACGCCATACGACCAGAGCAATCCATTCGCCCATTAGCCCCAGTTATCATCATTATAGTGCGGAAATAGTGTTTACTTAATCCGCTCATTTAACCATTTTGCCTTATTTTTTGCAAAATTAATGACACATTCGTGATATTTTAGTTTGACTTGCATAGCTTCACAGCGTTTGACAAGGCGCTAAAAAATTGGCGTTGAAACGTTGAGGGCGCTAAAATATAATGATTATGCTGCGCAGAGCTACGCAGATAATTCAGGCAACTTAATGAGTGAGAAGGCCACATGATAGTTTCATATAAATGTGCTCCCTCCATTTGTCAAATGTCAGATGTTTACACTGTTAATTCGCTCCGTGTCAACCAAGTTTGTAGAAAATGAACGAATGTTTTCGTATGTAATGACACCTGAACTCATCTAAATAAATTGCTTATAAACAGGGCGAAAATTTTGGCGCTATTTCCTATTAGGCGACACTGCGACAGACACCTTGCAAGATAAAAAGCAAATTGGCTACACAATTAACAACTTTGCCTCTGTTATCTTTGCAAGTCTGACTTTTGACACTGCACGGAGAAAACGATAGATTGCACAACTCAAAATCCACCGAGATCAATCCTGCTTCCCCTAGCAATCCGCTCTATCTCGAGATCCGCTCAATCCACTCGATCCGTGTATTGTGCCTCCGATTGGATCGCACGCCGCTCGCTGCCTTTCCCAATGCGCCTCTCTTTCTCTCTCTCTCTCTTTCTCTCTCTCGGTTTCGCTCGAGACACCGCGACATAGGGCGACACAGGGCGACACAGGCCGCGCATGCGACACAGGCGACACAAGGCGACACAGGCGACACGGCCAACACGCGATGCTCCCATCGGCAGACTGCATAATGCTGGAATAAGCCGGCGCGCGCGGCCGCTGCGTGCTGATAAGATACATATCTAGCGCACTATCGAGCCGCATCCGCCGCCAAACGTGATCCATCAGCCGGCTGTGGCCCAACACGACAGCTCTCCTCCGAGCTCACGGCGACACACCTCCGTGGACGCACCCTGGCCGCCTCCTCCGCCTCCTCCGCCTCCTACCGTCTCCCCGCCTCCCCGCCTCCGCCTCCCCGCCTTCGCCTCCCCGCCTCCCCGCCTCCGCCTCCCCGCCGCCGCCCACCGCCCCGCCGCATCACCGCCCCACCGCCCCGGCACCGCCGCGGCGCCACCGCCTCGCTGTAGAATCCCGTCGGCGGCCGGCCGGCCGACTGACATCTTTTCAATTTTGTGTCCCGTTTATCGGCCGGGCGCATCTGGCAGCGAATGTTTAAGTCTATTAGGCGGTTATCAGTGGCGAGCACCCATCGCTGCCGCTTTTTGATATCGCGCCGACGGATTCGCAGCGTCGCAGTCGGCGCACATTGCATTGCGGCGATAGGCGGTGGCCATGTTGATTTAGAGGCGGCAGGGAAGCCGGCCGCCGCGCGATAGAAACATTTTCCAATTTACAGCGGCTAAGTATAAATTAGGCTTCGCCAGTGGGCTGGCATCATTCGTGCCCGGGGGCTGGTGGCGGTGACATGGCTGCTTGGCGCGGCCAGCCACCGCGACCTGACCTGACCTGACCCGACCTGACCTGACCTGACCTGACCTGACCTGACCTGACCGGGCGGGAGCTGGGAGGTGACTGCACGATCTCACGCTTGGAGGTGAACCCGATCTACGGTTAGTGGTGAGTTGGATTGGTCTTTGACCGGTATGGCAGAGTCCATAATATGTGATATGCTTCATAATGGCATGCTTAGCATGCATAGGAAAACTAATTATGTCCAATGCGGTTACATGCATTCAAAAGTCGATTATTTGTGTCATGCGAAGTGCAGCTCATCCAATGACTCGTTCGATAACGGGTCAGACTCGTGTTCGTTGTGATGTGTTACCATACTAGTAATCAACAATTCAGCAAAACATTTACAAATTTGCAGCCAGATGCGCGAATATTTTGCTAACATTGACACCTGAAATGCGTCTCTCAAAATGGTATCTGACAAAAATATACGATGGATGCTTTTTCCCAAGGCGATATAAATATATAAGGGGGGGGGGGGTCTGAGCTCGGTCACGTGACTCCTGGGTCCAATCCAAATCCACATTGGTCACGTGACTGACGCCCGTTTTCCCATCTCTAGTAAAAAGAACACCTTCGCTTGTTCACTGCTCGTAAAAAGGAAAATGCACTTACCCTAAGCATACAACACAACACATTCATCAAGAGAGCACAGAGCACACATTTGTCGAAACATTAATGCATTATTTATCATCTTAGTCAAACAAAGAAACTTGTTTCACGCCAAAAATTATTCGGAGTCCGTAATGTGTAGTAACGGAGGATCACGTTATGCGAATTATCATGGCGCTTTATCGTAAGAAGATTATTGTGTTATGGTTTAGCACAACCACAGGGCCGCAAACCACGGGGATAAAGGGTGTGTCAGGAGAAGTTTCCCTAATTTAAAATACTTAAGTCGAACATGTCAACGTGCGGGTCGGTCTGCAATAGCCCTCCCTCTTTCTGATACTCACCTGATGTTACCCACTTACTTTATGGAATAATTTTATCTTCTGTTATGTAAAAACTTTTAAAAAGTTGTTCTAACCTTAACCTTATATGCACCTTGAAATTTACGGATACCACCAAGTTTACCTATTCAAAGTGTAAACTATGTATTTTATATTAGTCATTAGACTTATCATAAAGTCTGGTCCAACAGTTTAAACCGCTGCTGGACAAACAATTCCAAATTAAGCTCCCTTGAGACACAACTAAGTCAAGCGTCACAGCCGTCCGCTGCCACCATTTTGTACCCGACAGGAGATCAGAGAGAAGTCTGGTGCCTTGAGTCACGTCCATCGCTAGCTCTCTCCAGCTTGGCTTGTGGTCGTGGTTGACGGACTGCAGTTTTTGTAATGTGTGAGTCACGGCGACTGTTTACCTCCAGACAATGCTCATCACACCATGCACGGCTGCACAATGTCAGGTCCGTTCTGTTTGACGGCTGATATCCAACGTAAATGAAGAGTGATAAAGAGTTCATGCTTAAGTCTTCTGAGTATTGCCTGAGTGAGCTGGTTGTTTACCTCTGTATTCTTATTTCGGC
>JAXIVJ010000189.1:0-170224 GCA_036785665.1 Chirona hameri
ATATATATATATATATATATATATATTATATAATATATATATATATATATATATAATATATATATATATATATATATATATATATATATATATATATATATATATATATATATATAATATATATATATATATATATATATATATATATATATATATATATATATATATATATATATATATATATATATATATATATATATATATATATATATATATATATATATATATATTTATATATATATATATATATATATATATATATATATATATATATATATATATTATATATATATATATATATATATATACATAATATATATATATATATATATATATATATATATATATATATATATATATATATATATATATATTAATATATATATATATATATATATGTATTTATGCTATGCCGCTATAACCTACCACACAGTATGCAGAGGCCGAGGGGTGTACCTAACCTGTATTTTTTGTGGTGGGGGGGCTCAGGTGGTTGCCCCCTCCCGCTCCCAAAGAGCAAATGTTAAAATCTTGCTAATCTGGGGGCCGGAGCGATTCTGCCCCCTCTTCCCGGTGACGACGCCTCTAGTAGGTAGGCTGGTATTCGGCAGATTCAGTCTTTAGTGCGGACCGTGTTCTGCTGGAGGTGCCCCGATGAAATGACATGTAGAGTCAGGGAATTTAAATAATCACAGTTCCGTTACCATATAGGTGCATATAGGTTCCATATAGGTGCATTACACAAAATGGGTTCAAGGTCGTTATTAGGGTCAGGCTGTAGGGAATCGTGGGAACGGAGTATTAGCGACAGCAGCGACATCTGATGACCAATATTAAGAGCTATAGTTCCTAACAGAACTATAGGACTGCCGTCAGAGGTAGTTAATGGGTGTCACTCATCACAGCACCAGGTGAACCTAGGATTTTATCATGTTCTGCATACGTGGGATCGATGCTGCGCCATTCATTCTCACCTTTCTTTAACCGCCATCCTGCGCCGAGCGAGCAAAGGTCTCCTATTGTTTAAACATTAGCGCGACCCTAGCGTCACCCTGGCGGCCAATGCGGAACTATGTCCGTCGCTGTTTGTTGGCTATAGGATCTTTTTTAAAGCAAATAAGCCCGTCCAAATGTAATATTCGTATTCCCGAATGTCAATGCTTTTATTTAAGCAGCGATATGAACCATATCTGCGTCGACATATCAAGCGAACGACAAACGCAGCCTAAAATGTGAGAAGTATAGGTAATCATCTCCCCATGAAAAACTCATTTGCGTCAGCATAGCGGACGGACTAGTACCTAATCTGGCCTGGATGTCGGGGGATCAGTGGTGAAAGTCAGCGCAACAGCCTGCTATCACAGGTTTAATACCCGGATAGGTGTCCCCTGAGGATTAATTTAATACCGTTAAAGTGACGAGAGGAGATGCATGCGCTTGTTGTTTGACCGCAATAATGTAAGTGCGACCAAAGTTAACTACTCAATCAACGATTTTGGCCTGGACGGGCTAAATAGCCGCATGGAGAACAAAATATGATAAATGCATTGGTGGGCACAGTTTATTAAACAAAAGCAAACTAGATGACTTTATCGGTTACATCTACAATCCAGTCAGTCTCGATACCCGACCTTTTGCTTGTGACGGCTGGAAGCATGCTCCGGTGGCTGAGTCGACTACAGATCCAGCCATGCCGCTGTGACTCCCCTACCACTGTGGTCGCCGCCTCCGTTACCATCTTTACAGCTTGTTCTACAGCGACTGTGTGGACGGGGTACGGGGGCACCTCCAGCGGTGCGCTCCGAGGCCCTCCAGCTCCGCATCGCTGAGGCTCCTCGTCAGCGGTGGCTCCGAGGCCCTCCAGCTCCGCATCGCTGAGGCTCCTCGTCAGCGGTGCGCTCCGAGGCCCTCCAGCTCCGCATCGATGAGGCTCCTCGTCAGCGGTGGCTCCGAGATGAGTTCCGCGTCCCAGTCCAGCAGATCGGTGTAAGCTCCTGCTGCGAAGTTCAGCGCAGGGAGAGCAAATGGTCGGACGTCCTCCTGCGACTGTTCACGGCACTGCTGGAATGTCGCGACCGCCCGTGTCCGCACCTGTGCGTCTGAATCAGCGACAATCGCCAGTATGGGCGTCGACGGTGGGGGGGGGGAGGGGTCACGCCCCCCCCCCCCCCCCCTCCAACATTTTCAGGTTTTAACATTACACAGGGTATTGAACATGGGATAGCAGGCTGTTGCGCTGACTATCACCACTGATCCCCCGACATCCAGGCCAGATTAGGTACTAGTCCGTCCGCTATGCTGACGCAAATGAGTTTTTCATGGGGAGATGATTACCTATACTTCTCACATTTTAGGCTGCGTTTGTCGTTCGCTTGATATGTCGACGCAGATATGGTTCATATCGCTGCTTAAATGAAAGCATTGACATCCGGGAATACGAATATGACATTTGCACAGGCTTATTTGCTTTTAAAAAGATCCTATAGCCAACAAATAACAGCGACGGACATAGTTCCGCATTGGCCGCCAGGGCGGCGCTAGGGTCGCGCTAATGTTAAAGAATAGGGAAAACTTTGAACGCTCGGCGCAGGATAGCGGTTAAAGAAAGATGGGAATGAATGACACACACTGAAGAAAAAAATGACACCGTCAAAAAGTCCGCCCCAGATGGGTGTTTTGCAACACCTCCTCAGGGTATCGAACACTAAAAAACGGTGTCAAAAAAGTCACACTCTACAAAATGGTGTCTGACACCTTCTCAACGGGAGTCCTGACTCCTTCGAGAGAGTCGTGATTCTCTTGAGGGTCCCATAAAAACCATTCTGTAGAGTCTGACTCTTTTTTACACCGTTTTTTTTAGTGTACGATGCCCTTAGGAGGTGTTGCAAAACACCCCTCTGGGGCGGACATTTTGACGGTGTGCCAATCCACGTACGGGTGTCATTTTTTTCACAGCAGTATCGTTCCTACGTATGCAGAGCATCAGGGACTCGTCTAAGGAAATTTGACTGGGGGAGGCTTAACCCTCGCCCTACGGGAGCTTTTTTCACCTTGGCCCCAAGGGGAGGGGTCCTAAAAAGACGCCCCCTTGTTAACTTTCAAACCAAGCAACATAGAGCAACGCGGTAAGAACCAACATGTTTCCTGTCATGTTTGGAATCTACCGGTGTGCAATTTTTTTAGGTTTCGGGTCAACGAGTAACCTTCCAGGTAAAGTGAATGACCTCGATCTACGACGTCCAGAACAGCGATTTTGCTCTGTCAGAAAACCTCAAAATTATAAATTGGTAAATGTAAATAAAAAGGCATGTTCCTAGACCAGTTTTGTCTCAGTAATACAGACAAGGCAATTATTTGTTCGAATCTGGTAAAAAAGTCAAAAAAATGTATTAACAAAATGACGTCATGAGTTTCTTACACTTAGGGAGCCATCACTCAGTAAAAAAAGAGATAATTTTGTTGGTTTAGGTATTGTCCATACTCAGTTCTCTCACATATATTCCGTTTTTTAACATCTTTGAAAATGTTGATTTTGTGGTGATTTTTAAAAAAAAACATTTTAGGGGTCAAAAACCCAAAAAAAATGTAAATCCGAGATTGCCATTTTAAAGACAATAACATTTTCTATCTTTTCTGAATTGTGTTTTCAATTTGCTTTAAAACTCTCTTTTCTACGATTCTTCAAACATGTATCGTTTTTCCACCAACATGACGTCATCAAAACATCATTATCTCACAAATTACTTAACCAATTTCAATGAAATTTGTACAGCATGCGTATAATTGTTGTACACTCAGCTACCAACAATTTCAGTAAGATTTGCCGCATGTGTAAAAAGTAAAGCAAACAAAACTCAGATGGGGGGTCGTTTTCGGACCCCCCACCGTAGGGCGAGGGTTAAGATGACTTATTTTAATTTCACCCGTTCTTGTCCACGAACAGTCACACTTACTCTGGTTTTTCCCTAGTCTATTGATATAGTTAAAACGGGCAGTAATATTCATAAAATAAAAAGTTGTGCATTCAAACAATTATGTTGAGATGATTGATGAGCAGCCAAATTATACATTGTTATTAACCCACCATTGACTGGGGGACGTTTAACGCCACCTCCACGCGGGTTTGGAAATAGCAACAAGTTAAAGGGATTATACGGGTTTCCGTCCTGAAAGTAAATACACTCTTTTGCAGTTGTATGAGCTTTAAACACGTTTAAGACATATAACAGGGACCTCAATGCTCATTTAGTCCATTATTTCAGAAATTATCAGCGTTAAAACTTGGGCGTTTTTCGAGACTAGTATCAGATAACGAGTACTTGATCGGCACTACTGTCCACCACTTTTATCTTAAGATCAATTTTAGAGTTTTGAATTATCTGCAAGTCCTACACTGGATCACAAAATTATTATGAAATTCAAAACTCACGGGACTTTGTATTACTACACACTGCTCGTTGAGGTTTTGTGTTTTTGTGGTTTTCTTTTCTCTGGCCTTTAGCGTTGAGAATTTGGTGGTGGTGTATTAATTTTTTGGCATGAAAATTCATGAAAAATATCGCATTTTATGGGAAAACTAGGTAACTGCTGCTGTCGTTGGAACAAAACAAGTTTATTTTCTTTCCAATATTGCTTATTTTACCGGAAATATGCCATACGTGAGGTGTGTTTATTAGCATAAAAGAGATGACTGGCTCTGACTCAGCCGGTCCTGCAGAAAATACGCGGTGGCATCACCGCGCACTTCGGAATGTCCTTACGTGCAGAAGAGGTCATTTCCAGAAAAAATGTGGCTACCGTGGGACTTCTACCACTTTTATAAGTATGTTTTACTATGTAACTCAATTATTCTGGGAAAAACATGTTTAATCCCTTTAAGGAGAAGGCTAGTACTCAGGGAGATATAAGTCAGTCAAAAATATAGATACTGCTTTGATGGGGGGGGGGCATCTTCCATACTTGGGTCTCCATATATCTTCCGGTTTTTGAATATATTATATAAAAAAATTATCTTGGGATTTTTAAAAAAAATGTTTTGGGGGGAACAAGCCTCCTCCTTTACTTGGTTGCTATTTCCAAACACGCCACCTCCCAATTTCCCCCACCCCTCCCGACGAACTTTCGCAATAGCTAAAACAATTTAAAAAGCGCTATCAACGTGAAACTTTAAGCACATTTCTCACATCAATTTTACGTCTTCTGTGCAAAACTGAAGCAATTTCGTCGAACAATCTTTGAGGTATAGCGCATTCAGTGGTGTCACTACACACGAGTTTGACGAAAAAATCAGCTAAAATGTAACAGACCGTACAAAGGTCATATTTTGAGAAAAATGCAATCAAAGACCTCAAAAGATAAAAAAAATATGGGCCACAAAATGGATGTCTTGGAGTTTCAAATTTGGCTTTTTTGCCCACTACCCCCAACAAAACACAAATTCATTTTTTTTAAAGATATCTAAAAAAACGTGAAATATATTAATAAAACACATGGGAAATTCCTAAACAAAATGTTAAAACAATATCACCATTTTTGACTGACTTGTGGCTTCTAAAGTACTTTGGTAACTCATGACGTTTTTTATGCACCCGGTTTTATGTATGACCGGGTGCGAACAAATTAACGTCACCGCTGCATTTCTGAGGCAAAACTGGTCCAGAGACATGTTTTTATACTAATAAATGTCACATTTTGACCTTATGTGACCTGACCGTGACCTGAGTTTTACACTAACTTCACTTAAATGAAGTCAGGTGGTAAAATGACTATCACAATCGTATTATACGTGTAAAATAACCCATAAAACATATGTCGCATGACTTTCGTATATATTTTGCACATGGTGACCTGTGACATTGACATTGACCTTGACTTTTGCCAACAATCTTATTTTAGCTCATGCGGGATGTATATTATACCTTCGATAGCATTTTGGGTGATCATGGTCGCAATCGAAGGCTTTGGATGGAAAGTACTTATATCCCATACACTCAAATACCTCGATTTCGACCGTTGACCTTACCGTTGACCTAACATGTGACCTCAACGTAATCCTATTGAGTATGCTTCATATTGTTTTCATTGAGAGCTTTCGAATGCCGCATTGCGCGTCTCGCTGCGATCATTGGTTCGGAAGATCGTTCCCCCTCCCCACCTATCCCCCCCCCCCCCCCAATCAATGGCGTTCGGCTGGGACCCCCATGGCAAGGGCGGTTTAATTGTGTTGACAGATGACAGTCAGAATGGACCAGTGTGGCTTAATTTCCAAATTTAGCTTGGAAATTACATCTGTAACTACATGAAATATATATCATAGTTTAAAAATGCCTACATAACTATTAACTATTCATCACTTTATTGGCGTTCCTTGCAGGAAGTTTCAAATTAATATGACATGACATTCATGCATTACTCATTTACTTGGTTTAAGGTTTTGGAGTAATGTCCAACACTAATCCATGCTTTTTCCATTTCATCTAAGTTCCAAAATATATGCTGAAAACTGGGTAAGTGAATATCTTTAAAGGGAATGTTTCACCTTTGTAATGGTTGTGAACTGAGATAGCCACTATCTTTGGCCGTTATTGAAATGTCGAAAATAATAAGGTCATTTCCCAAAAACTTAGGCGTTTTTAAGCAATTTAATTTATAATTTGCCAAATGGGGTCTAGGCTAGTGCCGCCGCTGATTGGCTGACAGCCACTTTGCCAGCCAATCCCACTTTGTCAGCCAATCAGCGGCGGTCTATAGCTCAATAATGACATCATCATCTCAAATTTAAAACCTGATTTGTATAAAGTTAAGTAACTTTTCGCGATGAAAATATCACCATCGTTTTCAGCAACACTTACTTCATATTTTCGACTACAACCAGCGTATATTTGACAACTTTTTGAAAGGTGAAACACTCCCTTTAAGCTGTGCGATTTTTAAAGATGGGATCAATTCGGCAAAACTAGCAGTGATTGTGTCATATAAAAATGTGCATGTTTTTATTGAGAAATAGGCCTATTTGACCTGCGTCGGTTTCCGCTACTGTGTGTTTTCTTTCATTTTCAGCATCTCGCAGTGATCATAATACTTGTCATCGAAAGCTTTGCTAATACCTATAATATAAAACATCGTTTGAGTTCTTATTGTCATTATACACCATCTGTCATGGATCAGTTACAATAACTACATATGTATTGTATATGTCATGTGTCGTATGGCCTATAACAGGGATGTAGGCTGTAGCTTCTCCAGAAAAGTTAGGGGGAGCTTGGAAGAATATCTTAAAGTACCATGAAAATCCACGCAAATACAGATTTATCCCCGGACTTGACCCACTTCCTCATCCAAGGGGGGGGGGGTTAAAGCCACCTCAACTGAATAGGATTCTACATCCCTAGCATATAACTTGCACAGAACAGTTCAAATGTGCATCTCGCCAACAATTATCACCTGTTTAAACTCCCCCCCCCCCCCCCCTGTGCCCGTTTTTTGCTTTGAATGGGGGGCAGAAGCCGTGACTGGGGGGGAGGGTTGCCCCCTAGTTAACATGTTAGACGAGTCCCTGTAGAGCATGATAAAATCATAGGTTCACCTTGCGTTGGAAAAAAAGTTTGCCAGTGACACAGACTCTGTTATCTTACAAAAAGATGCCTCGTTCAAAAACAGGCTGTTTACGGAAGAGAACAAATACTTGAGAGATTCCTGTTTGCAGCAAATTATAATAATTAAGATCTTTGAATTTATAAGCACCTGGATTGGATTTGCTAGGACTCGAAGAAGCAGCTGAGTACGGTTGCAGACATAGGGGTTATGTTGATTGGAACATTTGGAGGGGCCGGTATGAGTAATCCGACGCTTATAAAAATGATTTATTAAAAATAGCGTTTGTGTGGTAGAGCTCGGCTGCATCTGTCGACAGTCACCATCAGTTATGCCGTGAAAATAAACATAATCAGCAAATAGGTACATATATTCATCTGATTGGAGGGAATAGTTCACCTTTTGCATGTGGTTTTGAACTGAAATAGCAGATTTGTAGAGCAGATCGAAAAATGGGTTGTGTGAAAAAATATCTCCCTACGTTAAGTAATTTCGACACAGGACTAGTGGGCCCTTTTAGAAAAAGAAGTTTAATTTCCCCGAAACTTGTTTCGTATCCTCACAACGGTTGTTTACGTTACAAGCAGCCTGTGCATATATGCCCAAAGTCCGTCGTTATTGTGTGCAATAGTTTCCATATCCAAGCTACCATATGCATGACGTCATAATTGTCATGACGTTTTTTATGGCCATGAAGGAGAAAAGAGAAACATGTCCATTTTTCAACGGATATCCATATATCGCCCAAACAAATGTCATATTCATTTTGTTTTCTCGAAATACCCAGTATAGCCTAATTTCAAGACAACTTTCAAAGTGACCTATTCCCTTTAACGTTTTGCTTCACGGTGTTGAGTTCTGGTTTACACTAGAAGTGGCTCAATGCGAACGAGGAATAAAAACAACTGAACGAGCAGCTCACTCTGATTTGCTCGCCGACTGCGTGTGGTCGGCAGAGGCGTGTGTTTATATTTCTTCTACAGCACACGAGAAGACGTTCAAAATTTGGTAATTACCTGTGTAGGTACCTATGTAGGTGCCTATGTAGGTACCTATTTAGGTACCTATGTAGATATACTCGAGACGATTGTTGTTATGTCTGGGCCAAGTATAAATTACTTTCACGTCTCATTAGATATTTAAAATGGATTAAAACATTCATTTTGAAAATTACAGGCCAGAAGTATACCAATCATTCTGCGGCTATTATAATGTAAAATCAAATCAAAACAAGTGGACTACTCTCTCTGTTGAAAGGTCACATAGGGGAAGATGGGGGAATTTATACCACAGGGGGAATTTAGACCACCACACTTCCGGCCACCAGAGCTGCGATGCATCTCAAATCAGGATACTTAAAAAATCAGATCGCTAGTGTGTCATCAAATTTGGGATCAAGTCAATAGTTTAAACTACAGAGGTAAGCAAAGATCACTTATGCTGTTTTTGGCAAAACGTTTACTTTTTCGATAACTTTTTATTTAAGAAATAGGCGAAAGATTTTAACATCATTGTGTTTGTCTCGTCAAAGTTTTTCGAACCATATACCAATATAGTATATACCATGATGATCAGGTTATGTCAAATCGGGTTAAGTAAAAAAATGACCCCAGGTCAAGGTCATTCAAAGTCATTTGGTAGCCCAGGATAGTCATGTTACACTTGCCGAAAGCATTTCGATGTGACAAACACAATAACGTTAATATCACGTCTCCGTAATTATTCTAGCAAGAGTTATTGGCAGAAACGTGCTAGTGACCTCAAATGACCTAAGCTGACGTTGAAAAGTCACTGAGCAAATATTGCACTTGGGTCATCAAGAATTATTTATAATTACATGATCTTGAAAGAATCGCTCTGATCTAATTATTTTCAGCATTTAATTTGTAAAATGAAGCATTTGGAAGCATAAGGAAGCATTAAGTATTTTCCCTCGACTTATAATATGGTGGTCATTTTGATTTGCCCACTGGCGGATCTAGGGTTCAAGAATGGGGGGCTAAAATTTCGCTCCGCTTCATCAGCGAAAAGTTGTTGAAGGAGGGGTGGAGTCGGGTCGTCAGCGCGAAAAGTCGTTGAGCGGGGGGGGGTGTCGGGTTCTCAAAGCGAAAATCATTAATCGGAGGGGATTTTTTCTTCTTCCTAATTATCACTTCTTACAGCCAATGCAGGAACACGCGGGGAGGGGAACATCCTTGTATTGAATGCCCGCCATGTTCCTGTGGGCGGCATTTGCCCCTATTGCCCCCACCCCCTGGATCCGCCAGTGGTAAAAGACAGACAAACCCAATTTTACTTCTTCTGTCGCTGTCAAACATTGTGTAGCTGAGTTCATGCTGAGTCTGATCTTGACTAGTTGGAAATGCTAAAAATTGTGAGACCTCTACTCATAGCACCCATAAAATACCCCGGGATAGGTACCTAAGTATGGTGCAAAATGGGTGTCAGATTTAAAATTTGTACCTGAAATTTCTTGAGTCTGGATATGACCTGAGGCCAAAGTAGCCATCCCAATCTATAGTAATTTAAATTGACAATGACAATGAAAAATATTAACTTTACCTACACATTCACAAAGTGTTAATTTTATTTGGCTACATGTTTACAGGGAAAAGGAAAACAACGATACCCAAGTCCCAGTCCCAGTTCCTCAAATACTGTCGAAATGCGTTCCACGCACGCTATTCAGCGCTATAAACTTTGGCGCCAAAACACGACGTTTTTTTAACTTACGTTGGTTGTAGGAATCCCTCCAGATCGAAAATAGCGCCAGACGCGCCACGCATATTTGGAAATGTCGAATACAAAGTCAAGACCCATCATACTTAGGGACAGTGGCGTACCGAGTATCAACTATCAGGTCATGACCTGGTCCTTTGGACCCGAGGCGCCCATGCAAAGCTGGCGCCCCTCCGATCAGTCACGACGCTCCTCTGGCCAGTGACAACCAACACCGACCAGTGAGGACGCTCCCCCGGCCAGTGACGGCACTTTTGCGGCCAGTGACGACCACAGATTGGCCTTACCTTAGGTCACCAATAGGACCATCCGAGACATACGAATTGTAGGAACTTATGACGTTACTAATTCGGGTGAGTAATTACTAATTCGCGTGAGTAATTACTAATTCGGGTGAGTAATTACTAATTCTGGTGAGTAATTACTAATTGAGGTGATTTGCAATCCACTCGGTCAAACACTGTGGTTGTGGCCGCCAACTTTTGACCGCCAACTTTGTTTAGAGATGGGGAACGGGACCTGACCTGATAATCTGATCTCAAATGACCCGAAATAAACAAAAATGCATAGAATATGGGTAATTAATGCCCAAACAGCTGTGCCGAAAACAACGGCGCGCAGCGCCTTCATTTTTCGCTGTCCCCGAAAAACCTTAGCCGGAAACGCCCTCCCCCTTCCGGCGACGCGGGTAATATGCTCATCTCTTTCTGCTTTCATTTTGTGAGTAACATTCGACCTCGGTTACCGTCGGCAATTTACTCAACGTCACGGTCTTCGTTTGAAATATTACACCTTTTTTTTAAATGAGTGACTTTTCCTTGGATGGACTAGAAATAGTCTCGCAATGTCTTCGAAGAGCTAATAGGAAAGTTTCCCATCTAAGCCGTGCAGCGGGCACAATGTGAGGGTGGCCGACTGTTGGCAAGTTTGTGCACCTCCCGACTGGAACCGGGGCCGGCTCGCTCGCGAGGCTCACGGCTCGAGTCACTGGCACGTCACGCAGCCCGTGAAAGCGCCGCGCCGCGCAGGTCAGTGAACCCGACCGCCGCGCCGTCAAGTTTCTCCTCCGCGCTGCCGCCGCCAGCTCGGCTCGAAAGTCGCCCGCCCGAGTTAAAAGCCGCTCCGCTCAGCTAGTCCAATGTCATGCTCCTGGAGTTTATCAGGTTATGGAAAATAGAATGGTGTTAAGTATATATTTGAATTCATAAAGTGTGTCATGGAATAAGTTTCTAGGAAAAGTATGCAGTGTTACCGAATCTTGTTGTCTTCCATTTGTTAGACTTGTTTTGTGAAGATAGTCGCATACACAAATGAAATCCGATCATATGACAACATATGCTGTCAGTCGCAACATTATAAACTCTAATAACGGGAACTCAGTGTATAATGTCACCGTAAATAATGTCTACTCTTAGACTATATTATACTTTATGTATTGATGAGTCAGAGCCGTTCTAACATAAAATAAAGAGCACATCGGTCGACAAGTAAAGCATCGTATGCGTTTAAGCTGTTTTTGTTTTCTGTGCTCAAGAGATGTTAAAGGTTGTGGTATCTCATGAGTACTGACTTAAGTGGCTAGTCAAAAAAGTAAAGTTTGTGAGTATCGAACTTACGATATCGAGCCTACTAGTATCGGTAGCTATCCAACATATGTCGGTTTATTTCCTGTTTATTTCCTGTCGTTTGTATCAGCATACCGTTCCCTGTATTTGGGCAATGCACGCGACATTTTCCGGGTAGCTACGGTTCACAGGTTCTCTGTATAAACAGGTTGTGCATGTGGACAAGTTCAATGACAAGTTTGCCGTTAAGACACATACACAGGCATGCAAATAGTTACAATATTATAATAACAAGACGACCTGTGCAAGAGTGGTCATGCGCCGCTCCCAAGCGCTCCGAGGTTACGTTTTTTCCGGGGTGATATCTTAGGGTTCATCATGTGTAGGTACTTAGGAACAACGGGTACCTATTATTCTCTAAAACTTCCGAAATAACTTATAATAAATGGCTGTTTTAGAGGCTGTTGTTTTAGATTGAAGAAGTCGTGTCACGCAGAACGTTAAAGCGTTTTAAAGTTGCATTTCGGCATTACTTGTAATAGGCCGGTTTTAGCGTAATAGCGTTTGGTGACACTTGAACGCAATAGGATTGCACTCTGAAACACGAGGTTACACCCACCACCCCTTCATATCGGTATCCAGTTCCACCTCTGGGTCCCGTCTGCCTTCATATCGGTACCCAGTTCCGCCTTTGGGTCAGGTCTGCCTTCATATCGGTATCCAGTTCCGCCTCTGGGTCCGGTCTGCCTTCATATCGGTACCCAGTTCCGCCTCTGGGTCAGGTCTGCCTTCATATCGGTATCCAGTTCCGCCTCTGGGTCCGGTCTGCCTTCATATCGGTATCCAGTTCCGCCTCTGGGTCCGGTCTGCCTTCATATCGGTACCCAGTTCCGCCTCTGGGTCCGGTCTGCCCTCATATCGGTATCCAGGTCCGCCTCTGGGTCCCGTCTGCCTTCATATCGGTATCCAGTTCCGCCTCTGGGTCCCGTCTGCCTTCATATCGGTATCCAGTTCCGCCTCTGGGTCCAGTCTGGCTTCATATCGGTATCCAGTTCCGCCTCTGGGTCCCGTCTGCCTTCATATCGGTATCCAGTTCCGCCTCTGGGTCCAGTCTGGCTTCATATCGGTATCCAGTTCCGCCTCTGGGTCCGGTCTGGCGACGTTACCTACACGTGGCGACTGGTCGGCGGCCGCCTCCCACCCTCCCTCCAGGCCAGCCGGCTGGCGGGCGGCGTGGCGGCCGCTAGCGCGTGCCACTGACCCCGTTCCTGAGCCAGTGAGCCGGCCGCCAGTGGGCCGGCCCGCTGCTGTAGCCGTGCGACCTGCCCGGCCCGGTCCGGCCTCAGCCGGTACACCGCTCCGCAGGCCGTCACACCACCTCGTCACGCGCCGCGCGCCGCCCCGAGACACTTTCGCCGCCGACGCGCGGCCGAGACGTGTAGCGGCGCAAACGAGATGTGCACCGGCGCACGGCAGCCCCCCGGTGCGGCGCGGATGAGGGGGTGAGGAGGTGGAGACAGCTTCAGTAACCTGGGTCTGCTTGAAGCAGGCGCTGCCGCCACGATGCGGCTCAATCCATTGACACGAATTTCAGAGAGATGGCAGGCCGGTGGTGTCAGCCACAGTGTACCGCTTTTTTGGAGGCAGTGAGGAGAGAAATCAGCATTAGCCGTTCACAGTCATTGGTCGTCCTACAGCCTGCAGATACATTTATTCTGCTTGACGCTGCAGTTTTGTGATATTTGTCCGGCTTCTTTATTTTCTGCTGCCACTTTTTACAACAACAAAAAGTATTTGTCTGGCATATAAGCTAAAAGCTTGTATGCCAGGGCTTGTATGTCCTGATCACCCTGTATAACTTTATATACAGGGTGACCAGGACAAATTGAGACAAATGTAATTCACTTGTAGTTCCCAAACGATATGCCACAGAGGCATAATTAAGCCAGCAATCTGGAGCTTATTTAATGCTTTGTAAACTTCGATGTCTCTCGAAGAGCGAAAAAGTAGCAATCAGTAGCTTCGTGGCTCTTGATTCTGACTCATCGACATAAGTTTGGCAGTTATTTTCACTAATCTGTTTCAGCTCCCGACGGACATGAGCAATTAACATACTTCCTGGACCCCCCCCCCCCCCCCACTCTTTACAAGCCCCTGAAACCGCCTCTGCTATGCAATTTGTATGATATTTCATTAACATCAACTAATGTGCACTTGTTGCAATCACTGTAAACCGATGTAACTTCTTCATACTTGAGGCAGTTAGGAAGAAACCGTGAAGATCGCATTTCCGTATTATCGCCAAATGTCGCCGCAGAACCCTCCCAAAAACGTGCCCTGCAATCGCCTCTGGTCAGGTTAAGAACGCAAAATTTTGACTTCATATGCGGAATTTAATTTGAGGAAAATTCCCAAAATGTCATGGGTCTGGTCCTAGCCGTTCGGGAGATATCTGGGAAAACGTGAGGGGGACGGAATCCCCCCCCCCCCCTTGTTACAAATAGGGTTAACGCATTGACTGCGTCCCATTTCCAGACGCAGCCCCCATCCATCGGGACGCAGCCCCTTCCTATTTTGAACCACTGCGTCCCAGAGGTGAAATGTGCCCCTGATAAAGTTAAAAGCAACGAGTATAGTTTGAAAAACCGAAGTGTCTTGTCGCTATGCTGTCCCGGAATCGTCTTGTCCTGGTCCTGCGGCATGTGCCCTGCCCTGTGCCCTGCCCTGTGCCCTGCCCTGTGCCCTGCCCTGTGCCCTGACCTGTCCTGTGCCCTGCCCTATGCCCTGCCCTATGCCCTGCCCTATGCCCTGCCCTATGCCCTGCCCTATGCCCTGCCCTATGCCCTGCCCTATGCCCTGCCCTATGCCCTGCACTATGCCCTGCCCTATGCCCTGCCCTATGCCCTGCCCTATGCCCTGCCCTATGCCCTGCACTATGCCCTGCCCTATGCCCTGCCCTATGCCCTGCCCTATGCCCTGCCCTATGCCCTGCCCTATGCCCTGCCCTATGCCTTACCATATGGCCTGCTCTATGCCCTGCCCTATTCCCTGCCCTATGCCCTGCCCTAGGCCCTACCCTAGGCCCTTCCCTAGACCCTGTCCTAGGCACTGCCCTAGTCCCTGGTATAGGCCCTGCCCTAGGCCCTGTCCTAGGCCCTGCCCTAGGCCCTGCCCTAGGCCCTGCCCTAGGCCCTGCCCTAGGCCCTGCCCTAGGCCCTGCCCTAGGCCCTGCCCTAGGCCCTGCCCTAGGCCCTGCCCTAGGCCCTGCCCTAGGCCCTGCCCTAGGCCCTGCCCTAGGCCCTGCCCTAGGACCTGTCCTAGGCCCTGTCCTAGGCCCTGTCCTAGGCCCTCCCCTAGGCCCTGCCCTAAGCCCTGCCCTAGGCCCTGCCCTAGGCCCTGCCCTAGGCCCTGCCCTAGGCCCTACCCTAAGCCCTGCCCTGTGCCCTGCCGTGTGCCCTGCCCTGTGCCCTGGCATGTGCCCTGTGCTCTGCCCTGTGCCCTACGCTGCACTGCGCCCTGCCCTGCCATGTGCCATGCCCTGCCCGGTGCCCTGCCCTAGGCCCTGCCCTAGGCCCTGCCCTAGACCCTGCCCTAGGCCCTGCCCTGTGCCCTGCCGTGTGCCCTGCCCTGTGCCCTGGCATGTGCCCTGTGCTCTGCCCTGTGCCCTACGCTGCACTGCGCCCTGCCCTGCCCTGCCCTGTGCCATGCCCTGTCCGGTGCCCTGCCCGGTGCCCAGTGCCCTGCGTCCCGTCCTGTCCTGTCTTGTGCGCTGCCCGCTGCCCTGTGCCCTTCCGGTACCCTGGGGTCTTGCTTTCTGGTGTCTTCAAGCCTCTCTCTGACCGGCATTGGACTCTCCGAGGTCTTGCAAAGGCCCTCTCAGACTAGCATAAGACCCTTGTACGTGTCCTTAAATAAATTAGGACACACACACACACACACACACACACACACACACACACACACACACACACACACACACACACACACACACACACACACACACACACACACACACACACACACACACACACACACACACACACACACACACACACACACACACACACACACACACACACACACACACACACACACACACACACACACACACACACACACACACACACACACACACACACACACACACACACACACACACACACACACACACACACACACACACACACACACACACACACACACACACACACACACACACACACACACACACACACACACACACACACACACACACACACACACACACACACACACACACACACACACACACACACACACACACACACACACACACACACACACACACACACACACACACACACACACACACACACACACACACACACACACACACACACACACACACACACACACACACACACACACACACACACACACACACACACACACACACACACACACACACACACACACACACACACACACACACACACACACACACACACACACACACACACACACACACACACACACACACACACACACACACACACACACACACACACACGCACACGCACGCACGCACGCACGCACGCACGCACGCACGCACGCACGCTACAAATTTAGTGTATTAGAAGACGTCCGTGTATGCGTGTGTGTCCTCATTTCTTTAGACACACGCACAGCACAGATTGCAGCACTAATGGCAGAGAAATTTGCACACACGACATTTTCAAGCTTTGTGACGATCTACTGCACAAAATAAAGACGCTTCGATGCTTGTGTCGGTCACAGCAAGCGCCAGCAGGGGGGATATTTTCCGTTGGTTTAACATGCAGAAAACCTGAGCAAAATGTGTGTGTTAAATGCACAAAAAAAGCGCAAAACATGGATGCAATCCCAGGTCGATATCTCGGTAATTTAGAGTTCGATCGGCACGGAATAAACACAGGCGTATAGAGAAATTAACGTTATTTTCGCAGCACGCCAGCCCGTTCGGGCTGGCATATGCAATGTGGGTCGGCGATCAGCGCGTGGCACGTGCAAAGTAAATAGCGAAATAATTTAAACATCATGGTTTTACAACGTTGTTGACGATTAATGTCAGAACTCGGAACCTATCGCATTTAAAGCGATGAAGCATATGCAATTGTGTAGACAAATGTACCGGCTTGATAATGCATGTAAAGCTGAAACTTACCGATCAGTATTTAAGCATTTAAATCGACTGGGGATATAAAATTGGACAACTTTTGATTTTTTCCCTGATTACAGCGCTATGGCGCCAAAACCGGAGGCTGTTGAACGATATAAAATATACAGCTGTGAAGCGCAGTCATTTCCGACCAATATCTACCAAAAATGTACGTGTATTTACAAACAATAAAGTTATAGATAAAGTTTTAACAAAACGCTGTTATACCTATTTTGGTCGGCGTAATTGGGGTTGGTAAAGCTTGCAATAGCCACCAAATATTGGTTCCGAAGTAACTATTCTTGAAGAACATACTGCGCTTGAAACGCACTCCCGTTTGACGGATCACATGTTGATAAATGCAATTTTCGAACGATTTAGTTTAATCCCAAATGTGTTATTTAACTTTTGACTTTATTTCATGAAATTTGCCTCTAAAGAACACATGCTTTCGTCTCACCAGAAAGGGTACAACCGACGCCAACGACGTCGCCTCTTCGGACAGCGAAGCAAGCGGTAACCGCTTGTGATCCTCTATCTCATTTGGAGGTATGTAGGATGACCCTCTACCAATAAGAGTAACATCGAACGAAAAGTAACGGAGTAATGAGTAACGGGACTATATTTACCAAAACCCGAGGGATGGCATCGCGCCTATCCTGAACCAGCGAGGGTTAAGGCCCATTCTAGCGGTTTTTAGAGGATAATTACCATCTGTCGAAGCCGTCTATCGAAATAAGATTCTGAAGATGAATTCCACGGGACCATCGAAAAACAAACATTTCCTGTTTTTTTTTAAATAAAGAAATCGAAGTATTGTTCATAGGAAAGCTTCTTTAAATTAAGTTCGGTATTAATGCACAAGAAAGCGAACTATGATGACCTCTGCTTGGAATTTTAACGGAATTTGTTGGTTTTGACCCCCAAACAACTTGTCAACTGGTGTGCAACTGTGCGTAAAATGCCCTTTTCAGCCTATTTAGGGTGCCCTTTCCGACAACAGTGTGCCCTTTCCTCATTTTGGGACGCAGTGGAAAATCCTTAAAATATGCCCTGAGTGGCGTTCCAAGTGGCGGGGCGGATCCAGGGGGGGGGGCGGGCCATGCCCCCCCCCCCCCCCCGCAAGACTATGTTTTCTGCCATAGACTGTATGGCAGTAATATGAGAAATGCAGCGTTCACCGTAGTAGGTATCGGTTACTTCGTAGTCAAGACTAATGAGGGAACTATGTGCCCCCCCCCCCCCCGCCCCCAGGACGTGAAGTCTAATACATGCTATATTTGCGTTTTTAGAATGGTACTGGGCAAATTTGGCCAAATTTGGGCAATTTTTGCCAAATTTGGCGGCGCTGCGCGCCGCTGTTTTCCCGCTATTCTCGAAAAACCTCGGGAGGGGGGGGGGGCAAAATGACAAATGACCCCCAGCAGGGCGAGGGTAATTTATAAGTTTAATAATTATCAAGTTTACAGTTGTCCTTATTTCATTCTTTCTATCCAGGACCATTTCGGTCAAGCAAGTCTACAATAGAACAATCGGTCTAAATCCATTTTCCCTGTATGGTCCTTCCCGTCCTTCCGGTTACAATGGCGGAGGCGGAGAGGGTGTTCAGTAAGGAGGAGAAGACTCTATCCTCTCTCCGAACGACAATGACAGAGCTCCGGATGGAGGCGCTGATTATGTGCGAAGCCCACCGCGAGACCTATAGGTCTGACCTATACGGATGACATTATAATGTCATCCGTCAGCGAAGTCGTTGACTTCTTGGCGCGATCGTGAAGTCACCAGCTAGATTATTTCAGGCTGCCGCTGCCTGGCTGGCTGTCGCAGGTTTCTGCCATAGACTGTACGACAGTAATATGAGAAATGCAGCGTTCACCGTAGTAGGTATCGGTACTTCGCCTGCGTGTGTCGTATCTATGGACCCACCGAGATGCGCAAATGGCCTCGAGGTCCGGGAGCAGCGACATATTTTTTTGCAAGAACCTGGCAACGGAAGTTGATCATCCTATCCGTATGTGGTGCATAGATGGGTAGCTAAGTTTCTTGAAATGCATATTTAATTTGACGCCATGATCAGGTCATCTCACATCTGTATTATTGTTTTGGATGGCGGAAGTGCGACTGGTTCGATCATGTTTGACGTCTTCGCCTTTAGCTCTTTTTTATCGCAGCGCAACAGATAACAACGACAAACATTTGTGCAGCGAAATGCGTATTCATTTTTCCGGTCGGACCATCCCCTCGGTTTACTATCCGAGATTCGGAGCTGGAAATTCTGAAGAAAACTACCATTTATTTGATGCTCCAAGTTCTGTTTTAAATTTCTATGGTAGCTTCTTTCCACTAACATTTGTTTCCCTGACCGCAAAAAAAAATTTAAATCTAAGATACCCTTGTTTTTTTTGTTGTTGCAAGGGTCGTCGAACCCCGTAGCAAAAAGAAGTTGGCCCCGAAGACGAACGGATGGATCCGTCCTTGCTCTTAAGGGCAAAGCCGGGTTGATTCAGTACACATTTTTCATACTTTTTCCCTTTGCAGTCGGGAACGAAAACATAGGTACACCTTTTTCGATATCCCAAAAGGTCGAAAAGCTAAAAAAAAAAATCTTTAGAAATCGTGTGTTGCAAAATAAAGTGGCCCAAATCCAGGGAGATTTTCGAAATTGGGGGTAACTAGGTAAGATCCGCTCAAACTGGTTGCCCCCCCCCCCCCCTTCCCCCCCCCCCCCCCCCAAAAAAAAAAAACAGGCTGTATCCGCCCTTGCCAAGTGGCAGACTTGTCAATGATTCAATGTGAATCGACTATTTTTGATTGAATCATTCTTATTTCAAATGAATGACTCATGAATCGATTCACCTCATGCGCAAACCTGTTGTGAGTCACTGATTGAATCATTCATACAGAGAAAATAGGCTGATTGAATCATTCATTGCTCAAAGAATCATTCTTTTTTGGTCGAACAGCATAAACTGTCCACAAAATATGCCAGCAGCCCAGCATTCATCTGTGCCTTGTGGTCAAACCAGGCACTTAATGGCCAATTATATGAGCTCTGTGTCCTGAGCTGTAGCCTGTAATTTATCTATGCGTAAAGAAAGCGAGGCTTTGTGTCCAACTCCAGTGGGCACAAAGCCACTGTTCAATCAGCCCTGACTAGGTGAATACCTTGGAACTGGTAGGGTTAGGGGTAGGTACCTAAATACTTAAAAAAGGTAACTAACTCATTCTTTGGTTCATAAACCACACAGTACACGCACACCTTTTTCACACGAAAAATTATCAAAAGGTACCCACCTTTTCCTAATTTCTAGGCTATACCATATCAAAAACCAAATCATAAACAAACATTTGCATGACCTCCGCATGTCCCAAATATCACTGTCGCATCGGCGCCGCTTTATTCCACATCATGCTTTATTAAAAAAAAATACATAATGCAAAATCAAAATAAATGTTCTATTCGCTTAAAAAAGTGAAACGTGAAGTCATTAATGCTTTTGGAACTTGGAATTTGCAATTATAATAAATATTATCAATATAATTTTATAATCAAAATAAAAAACACGCGTGTCCAATTGGCTCACATTCACATTCACATTCGGAAATACATTCGCGGACTATTCGGATTGGTTTCAAAATTGGTACACAGATAGATCACGACCTAGTGATCATTCTGGTACAATCTTAGAGTCGCACATTTAAAATCAAAGGAGTTAGAGCAGGTCATATGTTTAAGGTCAAACAGCAGACTATTCTGATGTGCATGCAAATTGGCACACAGGTAGAGCATGACCTCCCTGTCACGCTCATAAAATCTTAGAGTCGCGCATTCAAAATCAAAGGAGTTAGACAAAGGAGTCGACACTTCCATTTAATGTTGAGTGATTGAATCAAGATTGTATCATTAATTATGGTAATGTTGAGTGATTGAATCATGATTGAATCATTCATTATGGTAATGTTGAGTGATTGAATCATGATTGAATCATTCATTATGGTAAAGTTGAGTGATTGAATCATGATTGAATCATTCATTATGGTCCGTGAATCACTGTGAATCGACTCATGACAAATATTAATCATTGACAAGTCTGCCAAGTGGACTATTGCTTTTACAACGACCGGGATTTGATTTTTCTTTCAGTGCTTACAGCCCATCGCCTTGCAAAGCTTGGGCCATTTTAAAACGTCTCTTATCTTATTTTAACTTTTTACCGTCAGTGGTGACTGGGACTTGTTTTCGGCGTCTAAAGCACAAGTCAGCTTTCTCTTCAGACTTTCGCTGATGCCGGACCGGCAAACACCAAACATGAGTGCAGCCTGCCACCGCGAGGTACCCCAATTTGCATGCATGTGCCACTTGCGCTTTCTTCCTTGATCAGTGCTCATTTGTGGGGCCTTTCTGTCACTTTCCTTCTTCTTTTTTCCTTCAATGTATCACCTTTATTCATTCTTCTGACTATTTGGTATGTGGTTACTTTTGAAATAACCCTATGTTTTAATGATTATACCAAATTATATTATATTGCATATTATATTGTATAAGAAAAACTTTCCGCATTGCCATCGTTTTCAAGAAAAACTGCCAAAACTGCTTCGGGGGTCCTACTCGGATACGTTCCTCATGATCAAAGATATGCAATTATCAACAAAATTAAGCACGTGGTCACGTGCACACTCTAAGCATGTCCATTTGTCACGCACTCAAAACTGGAACTTCGAAACATAGTCCCTTGCCGGGTAAAAGCCCTGTCAATTTTGTCGCAATTTTTCCCGATCCCACTGTACCACTGGCTTTCATAGGTTTTACAACCTATATTAAAATCATAACAACATTTTAAGTTTAAATGCCAGTAGAGCCAATCTGTAAATGCTTCCTTTTCGAAATTAAAGGTCATTAACATTGTTGTTATAACTTATGCAAGGGCGGATCCAGGGAGGGGGCGAACGGGGCCATGCCCCCCCCCCCCCAAGCCTGGTTAAGAGGGGGGCTAAAATATGTTTTGCCCCCCCCCCCCCCCCACAAGACGTGAAGTCTACTACATGCTATATTTGCGTTTTTAGAACGGTACTGGACATCCCAAAATTGCAGCAGTCAAAATCCAGCTAGCCACAGTCAAAAACTGTAAAAATTTCGCGCCGCTTCGCGGCATGACACAAGTTTCGCACTTGCATATACAAATTTGGAAAATTAATTCCATTAAGTGTCTTGCAAAGGCACTCCTTGACGGTAATTGCTGGCCCCAGGGCCAACTCTCTTCATAAAATATTAACTATAAAGCGGGCTATATGTTTAGCTAGTCTGCCAAGTTCTGAAAAAGGCGACGCGAACGCAAAGACGCGGACCTTGGCAACCGTAAGCTGTTCCAGCGGTCCCCAACTTGCTGGCCCGAAGAGCTAATAGTGGGGACCAGGCCAAGACTATCTCCCCAAGCCATCTCCCCCAGGCTCCTCCAGATCCACAGGGACCATTTATGCGCGGAAATATCGGTCTGCCTCTTGCTACTTTGAAACCATGTGCACCGTTACCAGTTGTTTGCTACAGTTCGGTACATAGGTATGTATGCAGACTACAGTTAGTATTAGCATATGTACTATTGAGCGCAGACCGCCACCGGTCATCGTGATTTACTATCCGAGGCTAATGTATATGAAAAACTACTTCATTTCAACATGTTTCATCATACCGAGATGTGCAACCAGGAAAAGAGGTCTTGGCTCCACTCACGGTCTGGTTCCAATATTATAATTTCGTTTTCCACAACTTAAAATTAAAATGTTCACGACGCTTCGCGGCGTCACATCAGTGGCCATCGTCATAACGAAGCCATCGTCAACGTCTTCGTTTCGTCGTAACGCTGAATTGAATGAATAACATTTTTAGCTTTTTATCCTCTACAAGGCTAAGAAGCTAAAAATGCCTATGTTTTGGGGTTTTATGAGGCAAACCCGAGAAAAAAAATTGCGCCGCTTCGCGCTGCTAAATAACAAGTACCTACTATAACATGCAAATCCACATTAAAAATGCTACAAAGGCTTCAATACACGCATAACAAATTGGGGTACATTTTTGTATCGTCATTTCAGCCGATCTCCCACTCAAAAATTATCGGCGACGCCCCTGGGTACAGCTGACAATTGACATAGTTTTGCTCAGTGTAAGGCAATGTCGGAAAAATACAAACTGCAAGCTGACAATTTTCCTTTTCCGATATCCCAAAAGGTCGAAAACCTATACAAAAATAGATATCGTGTGATTGCAAAATAAAGTGGCCCAAATCCGGTAAGAAATTATAAATTGGGGGTAGGTAAAGTCCGATAAAAAAATGGTTTGCCCCCCCCCCCAAAAAAAAAACGGCCGGCTGGATCCGCCCTTGAATTTATGGTGTGAGATGAAAAGGTGAAGGAAATCAGATCACCAATACCTCTGACTATACATAGAGTCCAGACCAGCAGGAGTCAGATCTTATAAGTCAGTTTGACTCTGGAGTCATTCATCTGACTCCGGAGTCGGATCAGCTGGAGTCGGTCTAACTCTGGAATCAGTCAGTCAGACCCTGGAGACAGACAGTTGATTCTATGAGAGTCGGATCAGCTGGAGTCGGATCAGCCGAAGTCAGTCCGACTCTGGAGTCAGTCAGCTGTGTCTCTGACTCTGGAGTCAATCAGCTGTATCTCTGACTCTGGATTCAATCAGCTGTATCTATGACTCTGGAGTCAATCTGCTGTATCTCTGACTCTGGAGTCAATCAGCTGTATATCTGACTCTGGAGTCAGTCAGCTGTATCTCTGACTCTGGAGTCAGTCAGCTGTATCTATGACTCTGGAGTAAATCTGCTGTATCTCTGACTCTGGAGTCAATCTGCTGTATCTCTGACTCTGGAGTCAATCAGCTTTATATCTGACTCTGGAGTCAATCAGCTGTATCTCTGACTCTGGAGTCAGTCAGCTGTATCTCCGACTCTGGAGTCAATCAGCTGTGTCTCTGACTCTGGAGTCAGTCAGTTGTGTCTCTGACTCTGGAGTCAATCAGCTGTATCTCTGACACTGGAGTCAGTCAGCTGTATCTATGACTCTGGAGTCAATCAGCTGTGTCTCTGACTCTTGAGTCAATCAGCTGTATCTCTGACTCTGGAGTCAATCAGCTGTGTCTCTGACTCTGGAGTCAATCAGCTGTATCTCTGACTCTGGAGTCAATCTGCTGTATCTCCGACTCTGGGGTCAATCAGCTGTATCTCCGACTCTGGAGTAAGTCAGCTGTATCTCTGACTCTGGAGTTAATCAGCTGTATCTCTGACTCTGGAGTCAATCAGCTGTGTCTCTGACTCTGGAGTCAATCAGCTGTATATCTCACTCTGGAGTCAATCAGCTGTATCTCTTACTCTGGAGTCATTCAGCTGTATCTCTGACTCTGGAGTCAGTCAGCTGTGTCTCTGACTCAGGAGTCAATCAGCTGCATCTCTGACTCTGGAGTCAATCAGCTGTATCTCTGACTCTGGAGTCAATCAGCTGTATCTCTGACTCTGGAGTCAATCAGCTGTGTCTCTGACTCTGGAGTCAGTCAGCTGTGTCTCTGACTCTGGAGTCAATCAGCTGTGTCTCTGACTCTGGAGTCAGTCAGCTGTATCTCTGACTCTGGAGTCAGTCAGCTGTATCTATGACTCTGGAGTCAATCAGCTGTATCTCTGACTCTGGAGTCAGTCAGCTGTATCTCTGACTCTGGAGTCAATCAGCTGTATCTCTGACTCTGGAGTCAATCAGCTGTATCTCTGACTCTGGAGTCAATCAGCTGTATATCTGACTCTGGAGTCAGTCAGCTGTATCTCCGACTCTGGAGTCAATCAGCTGTATCTCTGACTCTGGAGTTAATCAGCTGTATATCTGACTCTGGAGTCAATCAGCTGTATCTATGACTCTGGAGTCAATCAGCTGTATCTCTGACTCTGGAGTCAATCAGCTGTATATCCGACTCTGGAGTCAATCAGCTGTATCTCTGACTCTGGAGTTAATCAGCTGTATCTCTGACTCTGGAGTCAATCAGCTGTATCTATGACTCTGGAGTCAATCAGCTGTATATATGACTCTGGAGTCAATCAGCTGTATCTCTGACTCTGGAGTCAATCAGCGGTTTATCTGACTCTGGAGTCAATCAGCTGTATCTCTGACTCTGGAGTCAATCAGCTGTATATATGACTTTGGAGTCAATCAGCTGTATCTATGACTCTGGAGTCAATCAGCTGTTTCTCTGACTCTGGAGTCAATCAGCTGTATATCTGACTCTGGAGTCAATCAGCTGTATCTCTGACTCTGGAGTCAATCAGCTGTATATCTGACTCTGGAGTCAATCAGCTGTATATCTAACTCTGGAGTCAATCAGCTGTGTATCTGACTCTGGAGTCAATCAGCTGTATCTCTGACTCTGGAGTCAATCTGCTGTATCTCTGACTCTGGAGTCAATCTGCTGTATCTCTGACTCTGGAGTCAATCAGCTGTATCTATGACTTTGGAGTCAATCAGCTGTATCTATGACTCTGGAGTCAATCAGCTATATATCTAACTCTGGAGTCAATCAGCTGTATCTCTGACTCTGCAGTCAATCAGCTTTATATCTGACTCTGGAGTCAATCAGCTTTATCTCTGACTCTGGAGTTAATCAGCTGTATCTCTGACTCTGGAGTCAATCAGCTGTATCTATGACTCTGGAGTCAATCAGCTGTATCTATGACTCTGGAGTCAATCAGCTGTATCTATGACTTTGGAGTCAATCAGCTGTATCTATGACTCTGGAGTCAATCAGCTGTTTCTCTGACTCTGGAGTCAATCAGCTGTATATCTGACTCTGGAGTCAATCAGCTGTATCTCTGACTCTGGAGTCAATCAGCTGTATATCTGACTCTGGAGTCAATCAGCTGTATATCTAACTCTGGAGTCAATCAGCTGTGTCTCTGACTCTGGAGTCAATCAGCTGTATCTCTGACTCTGGAGTCAATCTGCTGTATCTCTGACTCTGGAGTCAATCTGCTGTATCTCTGACTCTGGAGTCAATCAGCTGTATCTATGACTTTGGAGTCAATCAGCTGTATCTATGACTGGAGTCAATCAGCTGTATATCTAACTCTGGAGTCAATCAGCTGTATCTCTGACTCTGTAGTCAATCAGCGGTATATCTGACTCTGGAGTCAATCAGCTGTATCTCTGACTCTGGAGTCAATCAGCTGTATCTATGACTTTGGAGTCAATCAGCTGTATCTATGACTCTGGAGTCAATCAGCTGTTTCTCTGACTCTGGAGTCAATCAGCTGTATCTCTGACTCTGGATTCAATCAGCTGTATATCTGACTCTGGAGTCAATCAGCTGTATCTCTGACTCTGGAGTCAATCAGCTGTATATCTGACTCTGGAGTCAATCAGCTGTATCTCTGACTCGGGAGTCAATCAGCTGTGTCTCTGACTCTGGAGTCAATAAGATGTGTATCTGACTCTGGAGTCAATCAGATGTGTCTCTGACTCTGGAGTCAATCAGATTTGTCTCTGACTCTGGAGTCAGTCAGCTGACTGGAGTCGGATCAGCTGGACTCGGACCAGCCGGAGTCGGCCGGCCGTGTCCGGGTGTCCGGTGTACGGCTGCTGACCGTCAGCTGATCGAAATGAGGCCAGCAGGTCCGGTCACCGACCGACTGACCGACCGACCGAGCGACCGAGCGAGCGAGCTACCGGGCAGCGGGATACCGGGCAGCGGGCAGTGGGCGAGCCGCGTGTCGGACCGGCCGGGCGTGGCTGCCAGATCAGCGCCACAAACTGCCAACTGGCCCGGCACACGCGGTCAGCGAGTCACAGGAAGGTTTGTTGTCGTGCAAAAATGTTCACTGCCGCACATGCGGTTTTATGTTGTGGAAAAATCCAAACAAAATACAGTAAAGAATGCAAGCAAAACACTTGCTTTTAGATTTTGGTCAATAACGTTCTCCGAAACGGATTTAGTTATTTTCAGTTGACGGAACTTTGGGCGATGAATGAGCTGAGATTGCATGCATGTTAATTAATGCGTTTAATGAGAACACGAATCCAGCCATGCACATATAAAAACGTTACGTAGCGCTCTCACATTTCAGCAGTTAAATTATACACATTTGGGTTAAAGGGAGTGTGCCTACTCACATCGCTTATTTGGGGTTATTGACAATAGTCTATAGAACATCTAGTTGCTGAGATATTCCAAAGACTCCAGGAACTTGCTGGGAGCAAAAAGTTATCGGGTAGACTCCAGAGGGCTTCCGCTACTAGAAGCACTACAACTATCGATTAAACTCTAGCATATTGTTATCGCCGGCCAATAGCAATTCAACAAAACAGCTCGTGCACGCTGATAGCAGCAGCCGAACAGAAACTGGACGGCCATCATGTTTTTCGATGATGGCCGTTTCGATGATGGCCGATGGCCATTTTTTAAAGAAGATATCAATTTAGAGCTACGAAACTTGCACATAATAAAGTTCACAGTGGCAAGAACGTGCTGTGCAAAACTTGTCTTTATGATGATTACGGTCACATGATGTGACCGTAATTATATTGTCTTAAAGTGCGCCGTTTTACATAACATCACCATAGTGGCGATCGTTTTATAGATATCGAAACAAAAAATAAACAAAAAACAATATAAGTGAAAATTCAACTAAAGGAGCACCAGATGTGAATTTCATCATATACAACAATCAAACCAATAGCTACTTACCGTATGCAAAATATTTTTGACATTCCAAAACAGTATGCACACTCCCTTTAATGTAATGTGATAAATATCGGCTAGAGTTACTGTATCAATGCAATTAATCAATATTGCATTGTAAATAGGTGATATCATTATAACTGCGTCAATATTGTTAATTTTTGTAAGTGCTCAGGCATTGCTACATTCCCAGGTGAACGGCGTTACTTGCTGCAAGCTGCCGGGTAATATGTTGTCATGACAACCACTGCCTGTCATATTGCCCGGGCTCCCACCGTGAGGCGCGAGGCATGGCTGCAGACAGACCCAGGTTTCTTTTGCCGCTTGCATGCCAATGCACCGTCATAAAGCTATAGTTAGCCGGGGAGCAGCCACATTCATTGTCAGCTTTCTCCCGAGCCGTACATCGCCGTTTCGCCCGGTCATAGGTCAGCCCAGCAGAGCAATTAGAAGGACGCCGGCAGGCCTCGAATGCTGTCACAACGTGATATTTGTGTTGACGGAAGAGTATCGATCCCTACGTTCCTTGTTTTGTTAAATGGTGATGCTGCTCTGGGCCCGGCATTTCCTGGAGATGGAGTTTTCACTCACGGCGTATCGATCCATACGTTCCTTGTTCTGTTAAATGGTGATGCTGCTCTGGGCCCGGCATTTCCTGGAGATGGAGTTTTCACTCACGGCGTATCGATCCCTACGTTCCTTGTTTTGTTAAATGGTGATGCTGCTCTGGGCCTGGCATTTCCTGGAGATGGAGTTTTCACTCACGGCGTATCGATCCATACGTTCCTTGTTTTGTTAAATGGTGATGCTGCTCTGGACCCGGCATTTCCTGGAGATGGAGTTTTCACTCACGGCGTATCGATCCATACGTTCCTTGTTTTGTTAAATGGTGATGCTGCTCTGGGCCCGGCATTTCCTGGAGATGGAGTTTTCACTCACGGCGTATCGATCCCTACGTTCCTTGTTTTGTTAAATGGTGATGCTGCTCTGGGCCTGGCATTTCCTGGAGATGGAGTTTTCACTCACGGCGTATCGATCCATACGTTCCTTGTTTTGTTAAATGGTGATGCTGCTCTGGGCCTGGCATTTCCTGGAGATGGAGTTTTCACTCACGGCGTATCGATCCATACGTTCCTTGTTCTGTTAAATGGTGATGCTGCTCTTGGCCCGGCATTTCCTGGAGATGGAGTTTTCACTCACGGCGTATCGATCCATACGTTCCTTGTTTTGTTAAATGGTGATGCTGCTCTGGGCCCGGCATTTCCTGGAGATGGAGTTTTCACTCACGGCGTATCGATCCATACGTTCCTTGTTCTGTTAAATGGTGATGCTGCTCTGGGCCCGGCATTTCCTGGAGATGGAGTTTTCACTCACGGCGTATCGATCCATACGTTCCTTGTTTTGTTAAATGGTGATGCTGCTCTGGGCCCGGCATTTCCTGGAGATGGAGTTTTCACTCACGGCGTATCGATCCATACGTTCCTTGTTTTGTTAAATGGTGATGCTGCTCTGGGCCCGGCATTTCCTGGAGATGGAGTTTTCACTCACGGCGTATCGATCCCTACGTTCCTTGTTTTGTTAAATGGTGATGCTGCTCTGGGCCTGGCATTTCCTGGAGATGGAGTTTTCACTCACGGCGTATCGATCCATACGTTCCTTGTTTTGTTAAATGGTGATGCTGCTCTGGGCCTGGCATTTCCTGGAGATGGAGTTTTCACTCACGGCGTATCGATCCATACGTTCCTTGTTCTGTTAAATGGTGATGCTGCTCTGGGCCCGGCATTTCCTGGAGATGGAGTTTTCACTCACGGCGTATCGATCCATACGTTGCTTGTTCTGTTAAATGGTGATGCTGCTCTGGGCCCGGCATTTCCTGGAGATGGAGTTTTCACTCACGGTGTCATGTTGAACCGTTGTATTGACATTAATATTTATTCTACTTGTTTTCAACCCGCTATCATGAAATGTTGATGATAAATGGAATGCGAAAGTCAGGTTAAATTAATTAATTATATCTGTGGTCTGTAGTTCTTCATCATTGTTTTAAACAAGTCCAAATCCATCGAGCAAAACTTGTGGTATGGCCCCTGGATCTTTTGGCCCCTGGACCATTTGATCTGATGATTCATGATTATTTGCAGAACGTCGGTTATAGGTAAATGTCCAAAATACTAGAATCGCTCCGTTCGACCTATGACTTCATATGTCTTGTTTAAGGCTATAGTGGTCGACCAGAGGAGAGTTCCGAAGAGATTCCAGTTCACCGGCTAATGGTTCGGATGAAAAAATGTATGTCATACATTCTACAGGGCAGTAAAATAACTTGGCCTGTATATAAATACTGGATGCTATGACTGAGCATGGTAATATTATAAAGAGATATTAAAATTAGCCCGATGCTCATTGATATTTCAAAAGGATAAAACAAATTTAAGAATTATATATTATTTCGTTCACGGTACTTCATCAGATACAGCAATAACAAAATGCCAAATGCATTTGGTTATTTCTGTATCTGATGAAGTTCCGTGAACGAAATATCATATAATTCTTAACCTTGTTTTATCTTTTTGAAATATCAATGAGCATCAGGCTAATTTTAATATCTCGTTATATTGACGTGTATACTTAGGACATGACAGTTCCGATAGTTCTCAGCAATTTTCGGGGCACGAGGGTACAATCCGTTCAAATTTTAAAAACGTCCGCCTGCTTTTTTCGTTCAGCGCCAGGCTTGCCGCCTGAGTATACTAATGTCAATACTCCACTTTGCACTCCACTGTGCGGATTGTCATGGAGGGCAGAGAGTTGGAGGCTATCTGTATTTGGAAACGAAGCTGGACTGTGGAGGAGATTGAGTATGGTGGCTTACCCGGCATTGGAGGAGTTTTAGCATCACCACTACGGACTCTCAGGCATCGTTCACTCCAATGAGAGCTGAGTACTGATTTTCTATAAATGTGTCGAACAGCAGAGCTGCAATATAAAAGGAAAAACAATTAACCGACAATAAACAATCAGCAATCAAGAAGCAACGATTCGACAGCAGCGACCCTCCCAGCCTCACGCCCTGGCCAGTGGTCAGCTGGCTGACGGGAGTGGCGCCGTGAGGTCCCGCCTCGCATAGCAACAAGTCACGTGACCTGCGGCGCCTGAGGCAGAGGTCACCGGCCGATCAGCCGGCGCACTGTGGTGCCTTTCGCCCTGCAGCGTGCCGGATTAAAATAAATGAAGGTTCACATTTTCCCTGCAAACTGCACTGCCCGGAACCGAAGTTCTCTGCATTTGTCGAATCTGGCATTGGTTTTCCCCGTTAACCTTTGCTAGCATATGAAACACGCTACCGAAACTGAAGTTTGTGGACGGAAGCGCCAGATCACCCGTTTCAGGCGAAATACATGCACAACATTTGACTGGTTGTACTATTGGTTCCAAAATAAGCGTCCCGCCGGGTTGGCCGGCACAGCAGTTAATTTGTAGTGAATACCGGGCATTTTAAACCGCCTGAAAGGTTAGGCTGTACGGTGCACTACAATGCTGCGCGGAACAGCCTATACAGGCAGTGTGTAGCGTCAGTGTAGCCAAGCTGTATAGGCTGTCCCGCCGAGCACTGGAGTGTGTCGGACAGCCTACCTCCCAGACCGACCTGGAATGACGAGAATGCAGGTATTCACTACCGACTGTTGTCTAACCATGCCGGACGCTTATTTTGGAACCAATATACGTTCATTTTCCTTGACTAATTTTATTTTAAAAAATACACTTTTCATTTTATTTCATTTCATTGCAAATCTTAACAAGCCATGCAAAATCTCCTGAATCTTGCATACACTGAGCTCTGCTTTAAAATGAGGATTAACATGTAACATGTACATACATGTAAGTTTATATAAAGTTTGACAGCGAGTGACGCTTCGAGACTCATACCAGCGTAGTCGCCAGAATGTTCTGATGTTGTCCCAACCCGAAAACCGTGCCCCTACTCGCCTCTTTGATTGCCACAGCCAATTCGCTGGAAATGTGAAATTAGGCAATTTCGAAAATTGGAAATGAAAAAATCTGTAAATTTGAGAGGGCCGTCTTCTGATCACAATCGCAATATCTTCTAATGTTTGTTTAGGCCTCATATGTTAATTACGGCACGTCAGGACCATACAAATCGACGAACAAAGCACAACTTTAAGCAGCATCAAATGGCTCCTCAGTGACCTAATATGACCTTGGCCGGTGACCTGATGATTCTCATGACTGGCTATCAACAGCTAAATCTGATCACCATGACCATCCTGAGTCCAAACTGACGCAAATATAGCGGCTGCAGCGCGAAAGCACCTTACGGCGCTCAGACTACCGTGCAGACCTTGCATTACGACGTCATTACTCCGTGGCCTGACCTGACCTTAAACTGCTTTTGCTGTCAAAATGTGTGCAATTTATTCCTCTTCCGACATTCCGCAGCTGGTTCAGCTGGTATGCCTCAGCTGGTTGCACTGCGGTTGACGGCGTGGCTGTCATGAATTAATTCCGGCTAATCGGCAAAAGGCCCCACTGTGCGGCGGCCTGCTACCGCCGCAAACAGGACGCAAGAAACAAACCACGGCGTATTGGTGTTCACATATTTGTGGAATGGCGATGGCTGGCTGAACGGCTATTAGGATGCGACACGATAGTAGTAACATTGTGTTGATATAAGACGGCAATGAGGCAGGGCCTCGGCTAAGGAATTCTCACTGGGGGAGGGGGGGGGGGGGGCAGTTCGAGAAAATGCTGCTAAGGCATATGGTTAAGCGTACTTATACTGATACTTTGTTTTATCTTTTTTAAATATCAATGAGCATCAGGCAAATTTTAATCTCTTTTTATATGAATACAAATGTTAAATATAAACATGCACATCCACAAAGCTTCACGCCAGCCATGCCGATTTTTGGAAACGATGGGGGGTCCGAACAGGAACGGATCGAAGGGGTCCATCGGCGCCTATTTTGCCAAAACGACTGAAATTGGCCGAAAATTAGCACATTTCCTGATTTTATAGGAAGATCTAATACAAGGCAGCCTATACAAGGGAGAGTTTGTTTTAAAGCAGTTCTTAACCCGCGCCTGTCAGGGCCGGTGCCATTTCCCGCCTCAATCGGCGTGTGACGCTCCGAGAAACGGTCGTGACTGTCCGGTGCATGGAGTATTTTGAGGAAATCGCGACAGTTGCTGTTGCAAGAGAAGAGCAGGACGAAGAAAACAAAGCAAGGATGCGACGTCGTGAGCGTGCGGTGTTTGAGCTGCTTCGTCGTTATCTTGGTCACACTTGCGTCCATGTTGAATGATGAGGTCAGCTGCTCTCACGCTTCTGGCTTTTTCTTATTGCTACTCATGTCGTGCCCTTTGTCTTTAATAATGTGCTTGTGATCTTCCATCACGCGCAATGGATGGGGGGGGGAGAAATCCGCCCACCCCTCCTAGTTTGTGTGAATATCTCCCGATTTTACCGGTCGATATGCATCATTTGTGGTGTACCTGCTAAACAATAAACAGCACGTCGTTTGAAGTAATACAAATACACATTGGCCGATAAAAAAACTAAGTTATAGGTCATCAACGTCAAAAACTTAAAAATGTGTCCAAAATGACCGCCATGAAATGTTGATACGTAAATGACCTGAGGTCAAATACAACTTATATCATCTCTATTGTATCATTAGACTTTCCAACAAATTACTTAAGCCCATTTTGGGGGTATATACATGATATCACTGCGTTCCATAACAATGGCAAGCCAAAGAGTGCATAACAAGCAAAAATTTTAATATTTGACCTCATTTGACCTTGAAGATAGCCTAGGGTCATGCAATTTTCACAAAACATTGCTTCCCACAGAACCTCTCTACCTTACGAATGTCGTTATTGTAACTCTAACTCTTATGGGGCCGAGATATTAGGGGGGGGGGGTCGGAATGTCCTGTCTGCGTGTCCTGATGGCACGCCACGCTCTGCCCGCCTCCGCGACCTAACACACGACACCCGTTTATGACGTACATCAGTTCAGCGTGTCGGCTCCGTTAGCCCGGCTGATCCACGCCGAACCAAGCCACGGTGTCCCGGACTTCTGGTCGTCCTCCGCCACTCTCCCTCTCCTCTTTCTCTTGTTTTGAGGTAAAAACCAGGTCAAGTGAGGTCACGAAGGTCATTGGAACGGGGTGTTCATAGGTAACCTCACTTTAACCTCTAAGCTCAGTGAGCTTGTTTTTGGTGCTGAATTCGAATGCAGCGTCTATTTGTATTTATAAAACTGGCATCAGTTATGCAGGTCATCGGTTGAACTTGTGACCCCGTGACCTTTTTTTTAATTCTGCAATCTGTATATGTTACCATATTTGTACGACCTAAATTTGTATATCAACAGGTAGCCAAAAATATCGTCTAGCACATACATGTATTCAAATTTGAAAATATGCCCTCTTTATACATTCTTTGTATATTATAAAGTGGTAAGACACGGCCACACGCTGACTTACACCAGGGTAAACTGCTGCGCAAAGTTAGTGCGCAGGTCGACCACTTACGAGCCGACTTACGCACCAACTAGCGCTCCGCGCAGGTGGATCCCTCCAAAATGCGTTCCGAGCCAACTTACGCACCATCGTAGCTGCGAGCCGACTTGCGCGCCGTTGGATCCCCCAATTGCATATCAGCTGAAGTATACGGGGCAGCAGCAAGCCCCAGTTGATATCAGGACGATGTCGAGAAAAAAACACACAACAGTGACACGTTTATGAAACAGTAGTTTGAGTTCATTTATTCGATTTTAACAAGCCTGTATGTAATATTTGCGTGATAAATCTGAATTGGTTTGTTGTTAAACATTGGTCTGTTGTTCAGTGTGTCAGTGCGGATGAGTGTTGAACTTCTCTTTATAAAGATGTTGAGTCTGAGTGTGCAAACCTATATGTTCAGGTGCCGCATTTTAATGAATTAAAAGGGGTGTCGATTAACGGTTTAGTGGGTAAGCTTGTCAACAGGTTAACATTTCAATAAGGGGAATCAACGTGCTGACGGTTAATGGGTTAGTCGGTCAACAATTCTCTAATGTTTTCCTGGAACCAACCAAACTCATTATTTTATCCGATTGTTTTCACCTAGACATCACAAGAGCATTCATATGAGCAGGAGCGTTGTATACAAAGACGTTGCTATCAGATGTCTTAAAATAACAACATTATGCATTATAATGGATTCGATTATTTTCATCAAAATTGTGGTACTTTGTGCAGTCAACGACCGATAATTGTAAAGCCAACGAGGTCGATCAATGTTTGATCGAACCTTGATCCTATCATCACTGAAACCCTCAGGCTCGATGTTTGTATACCCTAGGAAAAATCCAGTTGGCACACTGTCCTGTGCGGTGTAACCATGGCTTTAGCAGCGTGCATGTTTGTTCAGATAATGTATAGATAGTTATAAAGGTGTGTTCGTGAATTACTCGTCTATGATCGTTTGCTACGAAAAATAAACTGACGTGAAATATTTTGCTATTGAGTTCTTCAGAAAATGTCACAGCTCTCTCACCCGGCTGCATGGTCCCAGGCCCGGCTGAGGCCGCCGACAGACCGGCCTCTAGAGGCTGGCGCAATTACGCATGCGTAATACGATCTGCTCGAATGGCTCAGATGCGAATGCTGCCGTGAGCCCAGGCATTAGATGGCGACAGGCGTGACGTTTTGTTAAAAGCTGCCGGTTTTCTTTGCATAGAGAACTGTGACTGTAATCTGTATATAGTAGAGCTATGATTGAAACCAAAGTCTTTGATATAATTTCCGAACTAAAGAGTTAAGATTTTGGCACCGCCGGACTCAAGGGAGACCAAAGTGGCACTCCCAAACGCCTGGAATCGGCCGGAAATTGGCTTACGTTCTGACATGATTTGAGAGAAACCCTAAGTAACTTGAAGGGCTTATTTCATATTTGTTTCAGAATCTTAGGAACGTCATGAAAAGTGCGGCGGTGAAACTTCGATCTCGTCTTGAGTGAACCCCAACCCCCTATGCAAAATGTATTTGCATAGGTATTTGAGTTCCTCTCGTCTTGATCTACCTTTTACTGACCTAAATTTTCCTCATCAGACAAAAATAAAAATGTTATCAATAATTCTGATCAAAGAGTGGGGCATCACCCGCCCCCTTCATACGCCTGTGATTTGTTTTAAGCTTGTTAACTAAACTCGCAAGTCGCAGCTGCTCCTACCCGTTGCAGCTTCTGGACTTGGGCCTCATGTACTTTGAGGACCACGAGCCGCCACCAGCGGTGTCGATTTTTCCAAATGATTGGGGTGCGAGCAGGGATGGCTCCAAGGGGGCCTATATCAGCGCTACGGTTTTACCAAAACAACTGAAATCGGCAAAAATATCGCATTTTATGCAGTTGCGAATCCAGAACGGGGGATTAGGGGATGGGGGTAAAATTCAACAAAGTCTCACACAATTCTGAAAACTCATCGGATTTCGCTTGCTTATGCATTGATGGCTGATTTAAAGCAAACTTTCCTTAGTAAAAGTTGCTTAGTTTTTCTTCTATATCAGTAAATGTGTCAATTTTGCGCCCATTTCAGGCGGTGGGGGGGGGGGCAATTGCCCATTTTTCCCAACCGTAGATCCGCCACTGATTTCATGATTGTAAAAGAAAATGTAAGGAATAGGTACAACAAGTTTGTTTTGAATCAGTTCTTAACGCAAAAATACAGCCACACGAGTTTTGGCCTTGGGTCGGACGGCGCCTCAAGCCAACGTTTTGGCGGAGCCTCCGAACGACCAACGGCTTTCAGAATGGCCGAGAATCTCAGAATCTCAAACTGGCACAGGGTCCTATCGGGCCTGACAATGGTCCTCTTGGATAATCCTAGGGAATTATCAGATATTGTAAAGGTCCTCTCAGACTCCTTCTCTCAGGCCTCGTAAGGACCATCTCAGACTAGCATATTAGGCCTTTCCACACCTGGCAAGGGGCCTCTCAGACCGGACGATGGCCCTCTCAGGTCGATCGATGATCCTGTCAAAGAAGCAGATGTTCATTGTTCCTCTCTTACCGACTTAAAGCTCTCAGGCCGGAAAAGCGCCCTTTTAGATCGACTGAGGGTCCTCTCAAAGTGGTAAACGGCCATCTCAGGTCGGCATGGGGGTGGGCCCTCCCAGGCTTGGCAAAGTTTCTACGTTTCGGTGTGAATAATCGTTTTCGTTATGCCAGAGCAGCAAAGAAGCTGCTTTGGAGGGGCCAAAACCCGAAGTCACACAATTCTAAACAATTATCGGATTTCGCTTTTGCATGCATGATTAAGGTGATTTAAAACAAACTTCCCTTCGTAAAAATTGCGTAGATCTGCATTCAAACTAGTCCAAATGCGCCAATTTTTTGGCCGACTTCAAGCGATTTGGGATTCTGGCCCTACGGGCTCCTTGGATACGTCAGTGGCCAGAAAGCATGGGGGCGAGGGCAACTTGGGGGGGTGCGAATTCAACATTGGTGGGGGGCGAGGGCCACTCCAAAAGTATATAAATCGACACCTATGCCGGTACCAATACATCAAGTAATCTAAGGGCGGAAAGTATTCAGGGCGCGAGGGCACGTCATTGGGGGGGGGGGGGCGAGAACACCATTGGGAGGGAGGGGGGCCGAACTCAACATTGGGGGTGGGACCGAGACCCCCCCCCCCCCCCCCCTCCCCCAGTATTTAAATCGACACCTAAAATGGTCGCCACTGTTGAGTAATTTCATTGTCGTGTTCATCTGTGTGGATATATTACCTTCCATTTTGTATTGACATTTAAAACACACTCCAGCATAAAATAGCTTTTCGGAGATATCCTACGATATCCTTTACAACTGATTTCTTCTACAAATAAGTTTACATAAAATAAATACTGGTGTAAGGATTTGCTGCAATATGATATTAATTAAGAGTTGTGACATTGTGGCAATACTTGGGTGTCAAAGTCACACTTAAAGCATAGTTTGCCACATAAATAGTGTCTGAGGTCAACGATTTCATTCAATCATCCTTTACAACTGATTTCTTCTACAAATAAGTTTACATAAAATAAATACTGGTGTAAGGATTTGCTGCAATATGATATTAATTAAGAGTTGTGACATTGTGGCAATACTTGGGTGTCAAAGTCACACTTAAAGCATAGTTTGCCACATAAATAGTGTCTGAGGTCAACGATTTCATTCAATCATCAATTAGCGCATCACTTCAGCCACTCCGGTCAATCATCACGTTACTAATTTGTATGACGTATCGACACACGCCGCCAGTCTACGGTAGACTCCATTCTCCCGTGCGCGACCCCACGCACCACCTCATCACCACCCGTAACCGACAAACCACCGATTAGAAAATTAGGCACATCAACCGTCCGGCCGCCTCCCTTCCCCGCTCTCGCATCACGACCGACAGCTATATAACCGGGAGACCGCCGGGCTGGACCGTATTGCGACAGTACCAGCTCGTCCGCGCACACACACACGGAGAGGGAGAGAGAGAGAGAGAGAGAGAGAGAGAGAGAGAGAGAGAGAGAGAGAGAGAGAGAGAGAGAGAGAGAGAGAGAGAGAGAGAGAGAGAGAGAGCAAGAGAGAGAGAGAGGGAGGGAGGGAGGGAGGGAGGGAGGGAGAGAGACACGCCGCCGGCCCCAGCAGTGCCGCGGCCGCGGCCCACAGACCCGCTTTCGTCACCACTGTCGGACAGCGGCGCAGCCGCGGAGCCGCAGCCCACTGATCCAGTTTCTCGGCGCGGCGAAACTGACGATCTGGAGACGGTGGCGCATCGAGGCATTGACGGCGCGGCGGCGGCGGCGGGTGGTGCTGGCTTACTCCGAGCTGAGGCGGCGGCGGCAACAGGCAGTCTGGCGACTTCTGCTGACTTCTGGCGACTTCGGCTGACTTCTGGCGACTTCTGCTGACTTATGCTTACTTCTGGCGACTTCGGCTGACTTCCGCTGGCTTCTGCTGACTTCTGGTGACTTCTGGCGGCTCCTAGTGACTTCTGCTGACTTTTGCTGACTTCTGGCGACTTCGGCTGACTTCCACTGGCTTATGCTGACTTCTGGTGACTTCTGCTGACCGCCGGTCTTCCGCTGAGTGATACTACGTTCTGCTGACTTCCACACCAATCTGCTGATCTCTTCTGACCGCAGTTGGTAACGGTTGGTGCCCGACTCTACCCATGCAGTGGTGGTAAGGAAGCTATGCCACCGTGTATAGGTGAGTAGAAATGCACAGTCTCTGCTACTAGGCTGAGGCGACGTGACGTTAAAAAAATATGACGTACATTAGTGCATAGTACGTGCACACTATTTACGTGTAAACCAAGGAATAGTGGAAATGATAAGCTTCGCTGTTCTAGCAAATAGAAGCGAATCGCTTCTACGCAACGCTCAACCGAACGAAATTGAATCACCTCGTGACCTTTGTCAAGGTATAGAAGGATAGCACTATAAGTGACTGCATCGCAGAGTTTAACAGTAGCACCAAAGGAGACTGCATCGCAGAGTTTAACAGTAGCACCAAAGGAGACTGCATCGCAGAGTTTAACAGTAGCACCAAAGGAGACTGCCTCGCAGAGTTTAACAGTAGCACCATATGAGACTGCATCGCAGAGTTTAACAGTAGCACCATGGGAAACTGCATCGCAGAGTTCAACAGTAGCACCACAGGAGACTGCATCGCAGGGTTGAAAAGTAGCACCATTGGCGCCTTTCAAGTGTTTGTTTTGTACCTACTTGCAAAACAAAACATTCCAAACTAATTGAGCGCAACTTCTCAATGGAAAAGCTGTTACATCATCATCTGGAAGTGTTGGTTGGGTCACTGGTCGTACTTTTACTATGAAACGTGGGAAACTGTCAGGGAACCTTCTAAATTGCAATGCATTGATTGCCTTTTTATACTCATCATAAACGGATGTCTTTTACGTCAGAATGAAGCACTACAGAAATACCATCCTTTGCAATCAATCAGCTTTACGATCCTAAGTATGCGTTTCTTTCAATATTCGCAGCTAGGAAACATACAACTGTATCTGTGTTGGGATTCATCATATTTATTTGTATCGTACGATTTTCTGTATTTAGAAGTTCTTTCCATTGCTTAACTCCATCAACTTCCAGTATCGAATTCTTGTTTTAATCACTCGTCAGAATTTTTCGAGAATGTGCTACAAATCAACTATGATCACATCATGGCCTGGCAATTTTTCTGTAGGACTAAAATGACTGTGTTACTACCACGTGTGCTCCCTTACCGTTTCATATTTCAAACCTGTTTTAGCTTTACCAGAGCGCGCTCGCTCGGTCATCGCCCAAAAAGGCGTTTTACTGGTCTTTAAGAAATGATGGGTAAGACGACGTCCAACTCCGTTGTAAGATTTCGTTTAAGTATGTACTTACACAACTTTTTATTTGAAATAACGAAGAGGAAATTTCTCATTTTGTATTACAATATCACAACGTTGCTATTTCGATGGATATAATTCAGTAAAGATCTGTTTTAAGCTTTTGTTTCGAACAAAAATATGTTTCAAAGTTGCTTTGTATACCAACATATTTGCACTTCAAAGGTAGCTCTAATGGGGAATGAAAATCCCTTCGCATTTTTTTCTTACTCGATTATGTCACACACAAAATATCGAAATACTCTTGGTACCGTTTATAAGACTGCGAAAATATTTTTACCTGAAATTCACAATTTTATGCATTATTCATGAGTCTTCAATTGCTGTTAATAGTTATAAACCAGTTATAAACCAAAAATAAATCATATTTGCCAATTTGTGCACATCCATCTCGGACAGTCGGTTTCGGCCTGTCTGGTCTTCATCACCACCTGTGCAATCTCCCTTCCCATGTATGGCAAGCAGTCGTCCTGCTCTCCTAATTGATCGAGGGCAGTTCCGTAGGCCGTCATATCCATTACGGTCCATCTTACCTCTGCCTTAAAATTAACATCCCTTGTTCGTCCATCACCTGATGATCCCAGGGTCAGACGTGTTGGCGAATACCCTGTCCGTCACCCCATCACACCTCCCCCCCCCCCCCCCCCACCTCCCATCCCCCCACACCCCACACCATTACAGCCGGCACCCCGTCACAACATCAGAGCCAGTCAGCGGTCAGCCGACGACCGCTCCTCCACGGACCTCTACGGCCTCGGCGGCCCACTTCGCTGCCGGAACCGCAGGGCTTTTTGTGCCGCCCGCCTGCCCTCCTGCCCGCCTGCCCGCCTGACCTAGATCCTCTCACACCACCTCCGGTTCGGCGGCGGCGGCGGCGGAGGTGGTGGCAGCGGATGGAAGAGGCCCGTTGTCCGACCCCAAGCCACTCTGCAGTACCGCATGTCGCCACTGGTGATGTAACCCTCCTTCCTGGGCGTCGCCACGCAGCTGTCAGCGGTCACGCCGAGCTGTCGAGGTCGTTGAACTTTACGCCGTGTGGGAGTGGAGAGTCTGACGTGGCAGTGGTCGCTGGCAAAAAGTTAGAAACAGCAAACGGTTACTAGATGTCGCATACTGCCGGTAATTTGTCTATTGACTGGCACTCTCTAGCCGACTTCACCAAAATAAGTGTTTCACTGTGACATACGTTCCTGGAAATTCCGCCCTGATCGCTGGATCTGCATTGCAATAACTAAGACCACTTCCCGTTTAATCCACCCAGTCCCCCCCCCCCCCCCACTGACCTTTGCAGGACAGCGGGCCAGGCAGAGCGGCGGGGCGGACGGCTCTGCTCCGCCGCTCTGCCCGCGGTCGGTGCAGACGGCTGCTCGCCAGCTGCAGTTGGTGTGTCCGGCACGTCCTACTGACCGCTACCTGGGGCTGTCTCGTGCGCTCTACCCGCGGCTACCCGTGGCTGACCACCAACACGGTCCCGTGCGCTCTACATTTGCCGGCCAACGGTCGGCACGTGGTCAGTGGTGGGTCAGATGTCGGTCATAAGTGGGTCAGATGTCGGTCAGTAGGGGGTCAGTTGTGGGTCAGTACCGGGTTAGTACCGGTCAGTACCGGGCCAGTACCGGGTCAATACCGGGTCAGGAGCGGGCCAGTACCGGGTCAGTACCGGGTCAGGAGCGGGCCAGTACCGGGCCAGTACCGGGTCAGTACCGGGTCAGGTGCGGGTCAGGAGCGGGCCAGTACCGGGTCAGTACCGGGTCAGTACCGGGTCAGGTGCGGGTCAGCGGTGGTTGAGCGGTGCGTCAATGGGTAGTGGCTCAGGTATGATCCGTCACACTGTCAGCGATGAGTCAAAGGAACTCCGCAGCAGTGACTATAGCAGCTGGTGGTGGCGTTGTGGTTGGTGTGTGATTTGTCGTTGTTGCTTCTCTGGTTTCTGTCATTATGTCAGCAGTGAATAGAGCGTGTCGTAAAGCACGTTTACAAACTAACCAAACCTGCATGTTACAACGTGTTGCTTTTAACGTGCATTTCCGATGACCCGGTTCTGTTTTAAGCCCAATCCAGATAATCCCTCCGCCACGCCAGAGAACCTTCTCTTCAGGGTCAACGCCCTTCCACCGCCAGCTTTCTTCGACATTCTCTTCCTCGCCGCCCATCTCTCTTTCTCTATCTCTCCCGCTCTCTTGCTCTCTATCTCTCTCTCCCGTCCGAGGACGGCTGAGCGGCGGCTGAGACGGTGGTCCATTTTTACCGTCAAACGGTGAGCTGGTGAGCAGCGAGCAGCGTTTCTCCGTCGGTCAGCGCCCCCGCCGAGCGCGGCCCCGATACCGACCCAACCGACTGCCCGCCGCCGCCGCCGCCGCCGCCGCCGCCGCTTTCTCCTGCGCGCCTGCCAAGAAAGTCGACTGGCCGCTCATTCAGTAGCGTAAAAATCGGGGGCAGCCAGCGGCGGCGGCGGCCGCAAAAGGCGGGCGGGGTCAGCGAGAGAGCTGCACGCGGTGAGACGGGTCGGAACGGGACTTCAGTCGGGGTTCAGAAGTGGAGGCGTGAGGTTGCTGCGCTCCGGCAGTGAGGATGTGACGTCATGAGAATTGGACTTGGTGGTGGGTGTGGAGGTGTGACTTGGTGAAGAGGCTGAGAGTGAGGGACTGGTAGACAGAGGGTGACAGTGGTGGGTTACAGGAGGGTGTATGGTGTCATGTTAGGGTCACAATGTTGACAGGGCTGTGAGACAGAAAGTAATGAGTGTTTTCAGGTGATCACTCATATATTGCTCGTTTATTCTTAGCAAATATTAGATTTAGACCATGCTGACATCGGATGATGTCAAGCTTGTATGGTTGTATTAGCTTTATTTATTATTTTCCCATGTTAACTAATAGTAGGCTAGCTAGTAGCTCTGACACTTAGCTTGCTTGCTGATGTAAGAACATTTTCAAAGCGACGTGCAATCAATTTCAGCATGCTGCTTTAAATGAAGGCAAACATTCTTTGCGATTTTGTAAGTCCACGATAATTGCACTATAGGTCTTCGATACGCTGTGTAGGTGATATCATATCTTATCAACGCTGCCCTTCTATAATATTTTTGACTAGCAAACGACGCATACCATAATGACAAGCTCAGACTGCCGACTACCAGACAGAGAACTGGTCGACTTCCGAAATCCCCGCAGACAAGAAAACGACTTCACCACCACGACCAACAAGCTTACTTCTCGACTGTTTGAAGACGTCAACTACCGGGACGATGACAGATCGCCTGGCAACTGGACGACAAACCACCAAAGACCACTCGCTCTATATTCGAGATTTCCCTGCGGCATATGCAGTTATTTTTATTGCAATGCCCTTCGAAATCCCGGATGAGAGCGAGACAGACAACGGACTGAGGAATGACGTCATACACCAACATCTGCGACCGCGTCACTCTACTGTAACGTCATACACGTCACACACGTCATACACGTCATACACGTCATACACGTCATACACGTCATACGAAACTCATATTACCGTACTACAGTTACAGTTTTTGGCCATATATGGTGCGGCATTCGTCGGCCGCGCGCTCGTGTGACCTGGCTGTTACCGGCGTGCGCGTAAGCCGAGTGACGAGCGATCATAGGCATTGACTTTGTCCGTATGTAACGCATAATTATGTTACCTGCTTTGTAATCAGCAAGGTTCCTATGTGCCATTATTTAATCGAGTTGTTGAATTGTATGTGTTGCTACGCTTTTAACCGTACCGTTCCAGCTGTTTACATTGATACGATTATCGTCACCGTTCCAGTTGTTTACATTTATACGATTATCGTCACTGTTCCAGCTGTTTACATATACAATTATCGTCACCGTTCCAGCTGTTTACATCTATACGATTATCGTCAAACCCTACTGTTGAGGAATATTCGCAAACGAGCGGGAAGATCACAGGGCAAATACGAAGTGGTAAATATACTCAGTCATGTTCAGAGATTGTTTCGATAGCAGCTAAGTAAAAATAAACGTTATGTATAAAGCTGTTTCTGTGGTTCAAGAGAAATACAAAACGCAAGGTAGCATCTGATGATTTTTAATAACGTATAGTTTTAAGATATTAGCCGTTTTCACGAAGGATTAATGCGCTGATAAGTTTCTGAAAGATTCTGAAAGTTTTGAAAAACTACGCAATTTTTACATGCGATTTTTGGCTAAAAATGTCCCTCATAATTTTGTAATATGTTGGTAAGAATAAAATATGTTGACAAAATTGCGGTTTGGTGGTAATAAGCAAGATAAGTATTAATAGACTCTTCCTGAAAGTTTCAGGAAGATTCAGGAAGTTTCAGGAAGATTATATCAATACTTATGCTATTACCACCAAACCACAATTTTGTCAACATATTTTATTCTTACCAACAAATTACAAAATTATGAGGAACATTTCTAGTCAAAACCGCATGTAAAATATGTGTAGTTTTTCAAAACTTTCAGAATCTTTCAGAAACTTTTCAGCGTAATAATCCTTCGTGAAAACGGCTATTAACCCGCGCCGTGCCGGGGGCGTTTAGACCCCCCCCCCCCTAAGGTTTGTCGAGGATAGCGAAAAAACAGCGGCTCACAGTGCCACCGTTTTTGGCACAGCTGTTTGGGCATCAATTGCGCACATTATTTTAAAATAAAAATGTCTCGGGTCATCTCAGGTCAGGCCACCAGACAAGGTCACGTGACCCCATCTCCAAAAATGTTTCCGGTCGCACCACAGCCACAGTTTATGGTCAATCGATTTCGCACTTACAAGATTTCATAAGAGCATTAGTACCTACAATAGGTTTATCTCTGATTTATTATTTCGGTGACCTAAGGTCGGGTCAATTTCGTGACCTCCCCATTCAATGGGGAAATGGGTCAATGGGGAAATACAAAAATGCTTCCTATTCTGTGGATGCGAATTATATCGGCCCAATTCCTTCTGGATCATGTTATCATAGGCCATTCTTGAAGTTCCAGGTTCAATTTTTGTTCAGTGACCCCTACAGGGTCAGATGAGGTCACCCGAGGTCACCAACACTTGTGTGCCAATAACGCTCGACAAAATCAAGATAGAGAAGTGAAACTGGCACCAATGTGTTTGTATTGTCGAGGCACGTCTCTCAATGTGCAACATGACCTAATTGAGTCACCACTTGATCTTGACCTGAGTTCAAATTTTGAATTTGACCTAACCTGGTCATCATGCAAATGATACGAAGCGCCGTGACGAGACAAACACGATAGTGTAAAATTTATTGCCCTATGTGTTAGGTAAAAATATATGTGTTAAAGCTGTTTTGATTTGTAAAAAATTGCCTTTTTGAGATTTGATGAGCTCTGGAGCCTGCAGAGCTCATCAGAGCTGCAGAGCTATTCACTTGAACTCAAATATGAGGAAACTTAGCAGATTGTATTTTTCAAGAGCTTTCAATTGTTTTGTTTTCCTTTTTCCTAGCCAGCATAGTTCCTGTGGTATCTGGGAATGTCTCGAGCGAAGTCCTAAAACTTGAAAATCTGACCCTTGATGACCTCGGGTGACCTCAATATTGACCTGAAAAACATGCCAGAAACATTTTCACATTGTATTCGAACGACCTTCCGAACGGTGTTTTTGTTTTTTGTCTACGACTCATAGGAGCCGAGTTAGATGGGGCGTCCGACCCCCCCCCCCCCCCCCCCCCCCCCCCCCCCAGCCACGGCGAAGGTGGCGCCGAGCACCGGCACGGAGCGGATTAACAGATGTATTTTATTTATTATTTGGATGGCTGGCATGATGGACATTATTGTCAAACATTGTGTTAAAATAATCAATAACATGCCATAGATATGTATTTTAGAGCACATTAATGAATAATTAAAATAGACAAGCAGAGACCTGATGATGAAAGTGATGTCGAAAGCTTGTCTATTTTAATAATTAATTTGAGCACTAAAATACACATACTTGACATGCTATTGATCATTAACACAGTTTTTGACAATGATATATTTTATTCACTCTTTTAACGCGCATCATAACATCAACATAAAAATGGTAAAATGAAGTAGATTTAAGACTAAATAACAGATGGCAATACGTGTTTTTAGAGTCCATAACTGGCCAACTTGGTGATCTTCAATCCTAAAATTTCGGGGTCAATGGTTTGGGCACTCAACAAACATACACAATGTTGTAAAATAGTGCCTTGTGTAAACGTGTAAACTTGACATGAAATGTTCGAAGTGCAGGGGCAGCTTTAAGTTGTAACTCGCATGATTTGCAAATAAGAATTAAAGTCGACCGATTAAATTCGTTTCTATTAAATCAATTGATATGCAGTCATATTCCTTTGCAATATATAACAAAACATCAATTAGGGACGTTCCAATGTATTCCTATGTGAAACGTTTTCCTACATAGGTCAAGACATCAATGATTTTCAGAGATAACATGGTGTAAAAAGTAATATAGAATCCGTCGTTCAGTTCAATGACTTTCGAAGAGCATGGAAGGCGGTATCGACGAGAACGCGGGACAGTTTCAGCGGCAGAAGAAATGGACACATTCTCACATGTCCGCAACCATTCAGCGAAGACACGAAGCACTTCACGGCACGTCCTGCACCAGGTCGATAGAGACGACATTACATAGAACAATACTAATAACAGCGTACTTACTAACACAGCATGAAGACAAAGTCATCAGCTAGGTGTCCTGTATGCTGTAGGTACTAACGAAGCGAAATATTATGAATGTGGACACTGGATAAAATAATGCAAGGTATGAGCCCCAAGCGTATCGCTTTGAAGTATAGCGGAAGCTGCCGATGCCATTTATCAAAATCATCAGCGACAGAGTGAAAATGTTACGAAAAATGGACTACACAACGCTTCTACCTTAGGGAAATTTGTTACCTTTGTATTGGTTTTGAACTGAGATAGCCATTATCTTTCGCCGTTATTGAAATATCTAAATTATTATGGTCATTTTCCACAAAACTTATCCGTTTTTAAGCAATTGAATTTTACATTTGCAAAGTGGGATCTGTGGTAGTGTCGTCGCTGTTTGGCTGACAGCCACTTCAAGATTGCTGGCCCTGGAAGTCAGACGACCTGTATTTCTCGAACCTTGGCGAGCACGATGTAAACAACGGCCAACGCGATAGGTTACGTTCCAAGTTCAAGTTTTTCACGTTGTTTGAAGTCTCAGTTAAGGATTGATTGCTTTTTTAAAATAAATATTGAGCTACCGCAATGTTTCGCACTCGTCATTGTGTTCTGTGCGGGAGAAGACAAGGTACCACAATGTTTGTATTTAAGTCGCCAGAATTGTCTGAAACGATTGTGCCATATGCAGTGGCGCACGCAGAGGGGTCAAAGGGGTCAGCTGACCCCCCCCCCCCCCGAAATTTATGAGGGGCCCGTTTCTGGTAGGGGCCCGGTCTTGGTAGGGGCCCGGTCTTGGTCAGGCCCGATCGAGGCAGGGGCCCGGTTCTGGCAAAAGCGTGATATGCGGCCCGGTCAGAACGAGAGACCGGTACTTGAACATTATTGATGCGGGCCCGTTTCTGGTAGGGGCCCGGTCTTGGTCAGGCCCGATCGAGGCAGGGGCCCGGTGCTGGCAAAGGCGTGATATGGGGCCCAGTCAGAACAAGGGCCCGGTCACAACAGGGCCCGGTCATTGCATATTCTTGATTCGGGCCCGTTTCTGGAAGAGGCCCGGTCTTGGTCAGTTCCGATCGAGGCAGGGTCCCGGTGCTGGCAAAGACGTGACATGGGGCCCGGTCAGGACGAGGGCCCGGTCACAACAGGGCCCGGTCCTCGCATATTCTTGATACGGGCCCGTTTCTGGTAGGGGCCCGGTCTTGGTCAGGCCTGATCGAGGCAGGGGCCCGGTGCTGGCAAAGGCGTGATATTGGGCCCGGTCACAACAGGGCCCTGTCCTTGCATATTCTTGATACGGGCCCGTTTCTGGTAGGGGCCCGGTCTTGGTCAGGCCTGATCGAGGCAGGGGCCCGGTGCTGACAATGGCGTGATATGGGCCCGGTCAGGATGAAGGCCAGGTCACAACAGGGCCCGGTCCTTGCATATTCTTGATGCGGGCCCGTTTCTGGTAGGGGCCGGTCTTGGTCAGGCCCGATCGAGGCAGGGGCCCGGTGCTGGGAAAGACGTGAAATAGGGCCCGATCAAAACGAAGGCCCGGTCACAACAGGGCCCGATCCTTGCAAATTCTTGATACGGGCGTATTTGATATTGATACGTATTTTTTACATTATCCATTGTTGCTTCAGGAAATGGTTTATGGCAACTTGTAGCAACATGATGGTGGGCGCGAATGACGTAGTCGAGGCGCACTAAAACCCCAACGATGATGATGATGACACAACTACCGGGGATCGGACTGCCTAACCTGCCTAACCTGTAAAATATAATTGCTGTTGTTGTCATTTACCTGCCTAACCTGCCTAACCTGTAAAATATAATTTTTGTTGTTGTCATTTACCTCATTTCGTCAAATTTACTCTCGACAGTTGTACCGCACATCAGTAGCATACGCACCTAAAATTCGCACATCAGTAGCACACGCAGTCACCTTACACGACATTGACAAGAAAATTATATTGTCTCAGGTCCCATGCTGTAGGGGGCCCGCTCAAAAGCAAGTGACCGAAATCCGCGAAGTTTTCTGAAAACGGGTGGGGGCCCGCTCACAAGGGGCCCGCTTTTAGGGCTCTGACCCCCCGAAATGGAATCCTGCGCGCGCCACTGGCCATATGTAAGGCAGCGTAGAGGTTTTCTCTATAACTCTTTTTGGCTGAATAATGACGTCATCATCCCAAATTTAAAAACTTAATTTGTATAAAGTTAAGTGACTTTTCGAGAGAAAAATATCACCATCGTTTTCAGCAGCACTTTCTGTATATTTTCGACTACAGTCAGCGTATATTTGACAAATTTCAGAAAGGTGAAACATGCCCTTTAAAGGAAATAGTTCACCTTCGGAATTGTTTTCTTCAGAACATGATTTTATTATATTTTTCAATACAGTTTCTTTTTTTCTTTTTAAAAATGGTCCTCATCGCGCCAATTCAGGACAGAAGGTCGTAAATTATTAATTGTATGGTGTGCGTTATTGGTCATGCTCCATGGCAGTGCTGGCTCTTTCAGACGGTACGGTACATCATATATGGGCCGTATTCCTTCGCCAAAAAGTCAAATATCTTCGGCTGGAGAGTCTTCTCAACCAAGAAAAGTTCCAGATAAGGATTTCTCAACACGGGCTACAAAACTGCTATTTCAGTTCAAAACCCATGTTGAAGGTGAACTATTTCCTTTAATTCAACTAATAAACAAGGCATGCATCGATATTTTCTTTATCTATAATATCTAACGACAAACGAGCATACAGCCATATAGACATCAGTGATGTTTCAACAGTATGTGTGTTGGAGGGGGGGGGGGGGCAGTTGGGATATCTTAAATCACAGACATCTACATATCACAAACCTCAAAGATATGTAGAGGTCTGTGCTTAAATGCACATACATGCAGATGCTGTTGACAACGATCGTGGTCAGACGTGGTCGGGTGCAATCACGTTTTTCGCATATTGAGACAAACAAAAGAACATCTCGCCTCCGAAAACCGGTATCAAAACAATCAAGGACTGTACTCAACACAAACCTAATGTTTCGCTATTCTACCAGAGAAAAATAGAATCTTTGGAAATATTTTACCAACACTTCCAAACTTATGTTTGGGTCTAACTATTAAACCCATCTGATAAACCATGTGAAGAAGGCCCACAGTGGTAGCTTATGTTCAAGATAACTTACACCTCTACGTTTAACATTTCTGCAAAAAATGTAAGTAACTCGAAATGTATTTACGCTGTTTGGTCAAACTTCTGTGTTTTTTTTACGAATTTACCCCCCCCCCCCCCCTCCCCCCAGGAGTAAATTACTTCGAAAATAATCCAACCAGAGGCTCGATCACAGGCGGGACTGGGGAAACGTGTCCCCCCCAATATTTTCGGATTTTAACATTACGCCTATGCGCGTTGCATGAAAAGAATCGACTTCAGAATGTCTCTGTTCCCCCTAACTTTTGGAAGGTGGCGGCGCCCTGGAATCCAACCTTTTAATAGGAATGTGAACAATGCCGCAAAAGTCGGTCGTGGTCAGGGAGAGAGCTGTACGCGGTGGGTAATTCTCAGTGTTGCCAACACTGAGAGTTACCCTCAGTTTCAGAGGATTTTCGGTCTGACTGAGGATTTCTGAGAATTTTCAGGCTTCGAACTGAGGATTTTGTCTAAGAAGGTCGGCAGCCCTGGCGGTGAGGCGGGTCGGAGCGAGACTTCAGTCGGGGTTCAGAAGTGGAGCCGTGAGGGTGGTGCGCTCCGGCAGTGAGGATGTGATGTCTTGACATGTGGACTTGGTGGTGGGTGTGGAGGTGTGACTTGGTGAAGGGGCTGACAGTGAGGTACTGGTAAACAGGGGGTGACAGTGGTGGGTTACAGGAGGGTGTATGGTGTCATGTTAGTGTCAAACTGTTGACAGGGCTGTGAGACAGATAGTAATTAGTGTTTACTTGTATTAGTTATTAGTGTGATTTTATTAGTTATTAGTGTGATCACTCATATATCGGTAAAGTAGGTCTCTACAGCTTTTAAGATATGTATCATACCGCTGAAGCTGCTCGTTTATTCTTAGCACATATTCGATTTAGACCATGCTGACATCTGATGATGTCAAGCTGGTATAGTTTTATTAGCTTTATTTATTATTTTCCCAGCTTAACTAACAGTAACCCAGCTAATACCTCTGGCACTTAGCTTGCTTGCTGATGTAAAAATGTTTGTAAAGCGACATGCAATGAATTTCAGCATGCTGCTTTACATCAACGCAAACATTCTTTGCAATTTGGTATTTCACGCTAATTGCACTATAGGTCTTTGATACGCTGTGTAGGTGATATCATATCTTATCAACGCTGCCCTTCTATATTATTTTTGACTAGCAAACGACGTATACCATAATGACAAGATCAGACTGCCGACTACCAGACAGCGAACTAGTCGACTTCCGACATCCTCGCAGACAAGAAAACGACTTCACCACCACGACCAACAAGCTTACTTCTCGACTGTTTGAAGACGCCAACTACCGGGACGATGACAGATCGCCTGACAACTGGACGACAAACCAAAGACCACTCGCTCTATATTCGAGATTTCCCTGCGGCATATGCAGTTCTTTTCATTGCAATGCCCTTCGAAATCCCGGATGAGAGCGAGACAGACAACGGACTGAGGAATGACGTCATACATCAACATCCGCGACCGCGTCACTCTATTGTTACATCATACACGTCATACACGTCATACACGTCATACACGTCATACACGTCATACACGTCATACACGTCATACACGTATACACGTCATACACGTCATACACGTCATACGAAACTCATATTACCGTACTACAGTTATAGTTTTTGGCCATATCTGGTGCGGCATTCGTCGGCCGTGCGCTCGTGTGACCTGGCTGTTACTGGCGTGCGCGTAAGCCGAGTGACGAGCGATCAGAGGCATCGACTTTCTCCGTATGTAAGGTATAATTATGGTTCCTGCTTTGTATTCAGCAATGTTCCTATGTGCCATTGTTTCATCGAGTTGTTGAATTGTGTGTGTTGCTACGCTTTTAAATGTACCGTTCCAGCTGTTTAGATTGATACGATTATCGTCAAACCCTAGTGTTGAAGGATATTCGCAAACGAGCGGAAAAGTCCCAGGGCAAATACAAAGTGGTAAATATACTCAGACATGTTCAGAGATTGTTTCGATAGCAGCTAAGTTAAAAATAAACGTTATGTATAAAGCTGTTTCTATGGTTCAAGGGCATTACAAAACGCAAGGTAGCATCTGATAATTTGTAATAAGGTATAGTTTTTTAAGGTATTAGCAGTTTTCACGACAGATTATTGCGCTGAAAAGTTTCTGAAAGATTCTGAAAGTTTTGAAAAACTACACAACTGTTACATGCCATTTTTGGCTAGAAATGTCTCTCATAATTGTGTAATATGTTGACAAAATTGCGGTTTGGTGGTAATAAGCAAGATAAGTATTGATATAATCTTCCTGAAAGTTTCAGGATGATTCAGAAAGTTTCAGGAAAATTCTATCAATACTTATCTTACTTATTACCACTAAACCGCAATTTTGTCAATATATTTTATTCATAATAACATATTACAAAATTAAGAGAGACATTTCTAGCCAAAAACCGCATGTAAAAGATGTGTAGTTTTTCAAAACTTTCAGAATCTTTGAGAAACTTCTCAGCGCAATAATCCTTCGTGAAAACGGCTATTAACTGATGTATTGTATTTATTATTTTGATGGATGGCATGATAGACGTTATTCTTCTTCTTTTTAATGTGTTACAATGATCAATAGAAAGCTTGTCTATTTTAATAATTAATTTGGGCACTAAAATACATACTTGGCATGCTATTGGTCATTAACACAATTTTTGACAAAGATATATTTTATTCACTCTGTTAACGTGCATCATAGCATTAACATAAAAATGGTAAAATGAAGTAGATTTAAGACTAGAGAACAGTTGACAATACGTGTTAGAGTCCATAACTAAACAACTTGGTGATCTTCAATCCTAAAATTTGGGGGTCAATGGTTTGGGCACTCGGCAAACATACACAATGTTGTAAAATAGTGTCTTGTGAAATCGTGTAAACTTGACATGAAATGTTCCAAGTGCAAGGGCAGGTTTAAGTTATAACTCGCATGATTTGCAAATAAGAGTTAAAGTCGTCCGATTAAATTAGTTTCTATTAAATCAATTGATATGCATTCATATTCCTTTGTAATATATAACAAAACATCAATTAGGCACGTTTCAAAGTATTCCTATGTGAAACGTTTTCCTACATAGGTCAAGACATCAATGATTTTCAGAGATAACATGGTATAAAAAGTAATATAGAATCCGTCGTTCAGATCAATGACTTTCGAAGAGCATGTAAGGCGGTATAGACGAGAACGCGGGACAGTTTCAGCGGCAGAAGAAATAACTCATTCTCACATGTCCGCAACCCTTCAGCGAAGACACGAAGCACTTCACGGCACACCCTGCACCAGGTCGATAGAGACGACATTACATAGAACAATACTAATAACAGCGTACTTAGTAACACAGCATGAAGACAAAGTCGTCAGCTAGGTGTCCTGTGTGCTGCAGGTACCACAAAGTCAAATATTATGAATGTGGACACTGGATAAAATAATGCAATGTATGAGCTCCAAGCGTATCGCTTGGAAGTATAGCGGAAGCTGCCGATGCCATGTATCAAAATCATCAGCCACGGAGTGAAAATGTTACGAAAAATGGACTACACAACACTTCTACTTTAAAGGGAAAATTGCACCTTTGTATTGGTTTTGAACTGAGATAGCCATTATCTTTCGCCGTTATTGAAATATCTAAATTATTGTGGTAATTTTCCACAAAACTTATCCGGTTTTAAGCCATTAAATTTTGAATTTGCAAAATGGGATCTGTGGTAGTGCCGTCGCTGATTGGCTGACAGCCACTTCAAGATTGTTGGCCCTGGAAGTCAGACGACCTGTATTTCTCGAACCTTGGCGAGCACGATGTAAACAACGGCCAACGCGTTAGGTTACGGTCCAAGTTGAAGTTGTTCACGTTGTTTGAAGTCTCAGTTAAGGATTGATTGCTTTTTTAAAATAAATATTGAGCTACCGCAATGTTTCGAACTCGTCATTGTGTTCTGCGCGGGAGAAGACACAGTTCCAGAATGTTTGTATTAAAGTCGCCAGAATTGTCTGAAACGATGTTAGACAGCGTAGAGGTTTTCTCTATAACTCTTTATATCACAATAATGACATAATCCCAAATTTAAAAACTTAATTTGTATAAAGTTAAATGACCTTTCGAGAGAAAAAATATTACCATCGTTTTCAGCAGCACTTTCTTCATATTTTCGACTACAGCCAGCGTATATTTGACAAATTTCAGAAAGGTGAAACATTCCCTTTATTGCAGCTAATAAACAAGGCATCCATCGATATTTTCTTTATCTATCATCTCTAACGACGAACGAGCATACAGCCATATAGACATCAGTGATGTTTCAACAGTCTGTGTGTTGGAGGGGGGGGGGCAGTTGGGATATCTTAAATCACAGACATATATATATATAACATCACAGACCTCAAACATATGTAGAGCTCTGTGCTTAAATGCACATACTTGCAGTTCCTGTTCACAACGATCGTGGTCAGACGTGGTCGGGTGCAATACAAATAATAAAACAAATATCTTAGATTCTCGAGAACATCAATAATATTTTTTTGTGTATAAATACAGCTAACGTTTTTCAGATATTGAGACAAACAAAATACCATCTCGCCTCCGAAGACCGGTATCAATACAAACATGGCGTATGACGTGTATCTCAACACAAACTTAATGTTAACGTTATTCTACCAGACAAAAATATCTGCATTCTTGGGAAATATTTTACCAACAATTCCAAACTTGTGTTTGGACCTAACTATTAAAGCCATCTGATAAACCAAGCGAAGAAGGCCCACAGTGGTATGTTATTTGCAAGATAACTTACACCTTTACTTTTAACATGTATGCTAAAATGTAGAGTAGCTCGAAATGTGTTTACGCTGTTTGGTCAAAATTCGGTGTTTTTTACCAATACCCCTCCCACCCCCAAGAGTAAATTTCTTCGAAAATAATCCAACCTTTTAAAAGGAATGTCAACCATGGCCGCAAAAGTCGGTCGTGGTCAGAGAGAGAAAGCTGCACGCGGTGAGTAGTGTTGCCAACACTGAAGATATCCCTCAGTTTCTAAGGATTTTCGGTCTGACTGAGGATTTCTGAGGACTTTTGGGCTGCAAACTGATGATTTTGTTTTCTAAGAAAGTTGGCAACCCTGGTAGTGAGACCGGTCGGCGCGGGACTTCAGTCGGGGTTCAGAAGTGGAGGCGTGAGGTTGGTGCGCTCCGGCAGTGAGGATGTGACGTCTTGACAAGTGGACTTCGTTGTGGGTGTGGAGGTGTGACTTGGTGAAGGGGCTGACAGTGAGATACTGGTAGACAGGGGGTGACAGTGGTGGGTTGCAGGAGGGTGTATGGTGTCATGTTAGGGTCACAATCTTGACAGGGCTGTGAGACAGATAGTAATGAGTGTTTACAGGTGATCACTAGAGCCCTTCATGGAATGGCAATGGAAATGGGTGGGAATGGGGCAATCTTTTGGAAATGTAACGGGTTGGAATGGGTTTAAGACGGGCCATATCATTTTTTGGCACTAAAAAAGTGAAATATGCTGAAACAGGTGGGAATGGGAGCTCCATTAATTATGAATTGGGATTGGAACGGGTTTGGGTCTGGCTGAATGGCCCGGCATGGGATGGAATGGGATGGGGGCTGAAATGTGTCCCATGAAGGGCTCTAGTGATCACTCAAATAGCGGTAAGGTAGGTCTCTAACTTTAAAGGAAATAGTTCACCTTGTAAATTTTTACCCAACACGATTTGATTATATTTTTTAATACAATTTATTTTTATATTGTCAAAAATGGCCTTATATCGCGCCGATTCAGGACAGAAGGCCGCAAATTTGTATTGTGTATCAAAACTATATGCATACTCTCTGAGTCAGAGTCTTGACGTCACGCGAATGTAAAAAATGGTTCAGCAAATCAGATTCGAAAGTAGTCGCGTAAAGATAGACTCGCATTGGAGATGTGCCAACCGGCGGCCGGCGATTCGCTTGCTAGCACCAGCTGCAAGCTGATTGGCTGATGGTATAGCCTCTGTCCGGGCTAGAACCAGTACAACATTCTTTCGCTAGCACCGCATTCCTTCGCCAAAAACTCAAATATATTCGGCTGGAGATTCTTTACAGTCAAGGAAACTTGCAGATAGGGGTTTCCCAACACGGGCTACAAAACTGCTATCTCAGTTTAAAACTAATGTTGAAGGTGAACTGTTTCCTTTAAAGACATGTATCATACCGCTGAAGCTGCTCGTATATTCTTAGCACATATTCGATTTAGACCATGCTGACATCTAATGATGTCGGGTTTGTGTGGTTTTATTAGCTTTATTTATTATTTTCCCAGGTTAACTAATAGTAGGCCAGCTAATAGCTCTGACACTTAGCTTGCTTGCTGATGTAAAAACATTTTCAAAGCGACGTGTAATGAATTACAGCATGCTGCTTTAAATCAAGGCAAACATTCTTTGCAATTTGGTATTTCACGCTAATTGCACTATAGGTCTCTGATACGCTGTGTAGGTGATATCATATCTTATCAACGCTGCCCTTCTATAATATTTTTGACTAGCAAACGACGCATACCATAATGACAAGATCAGACTGCCGACTACCAGACAGAGAACTGGTCGACTTCCGACATCCCCGCAGACAAGAAAACGACCATCACCACCACGACCGACAAACCTACTTCTCGACTGTTTGAAGACGCCAACTACCGGGACGATGACAGATCGCCTGACAACTGGACGACAAACCAAAGACCACTCGCTCTATATTCGAGATTTCCCTGCGGCATATGCAGTTCTTTTCATTGCAATGCCCTTCGAAATCCCGGATGAGAGCGAGACAGACAACGGACTGAGGAATGACGTCATACATCACCATCCGCGACCGCGTCACTCTACTGTTACATCATACACGTCATACACGTCATACACGTCATACACGTCATACACGTCATACGAAACTCATATTACCGTACTACAGTTACAGTTTTTGGCCATATATGGTGCGGCATTCATCGGCCGTGCGCTCGTGTGACCTGGCTGTTACCGGCGTGCGCGTAAGCCGAGTGACGAGCGATCATAGGCATCGACTTTGCCCGTATGTAGTGTATAATTATGTTTCCTGCTTTGTATTCAGCAATGTTCCTATGTGCCATTGTTTCATCGAGTTGTTGAATTGTGTGTGTTGCTACGCTTTTAAATGTACCGTTCCAGCTGTTTACATTGATGCGATTATCGTCAAACCCTAGTGTTGAAGGATATTCGCAAACGAGCGGAAAAGTCCCAGGGCAAATACGAAGTGGTAAATATACTCAGACATGTTCAGAGATTGTTTCGATAGCAGCTAAGTTAAAAAATAAACGTTATGTATAAAGCTGTTTATGTGGTTCAAGAGCAATTCAAAACGCAAGCGGCAAGGTAGCATCTGATGATTTGTAATAACGTATAGTTTTTAAGATATTAGCAGTTTTCACGACGGATTATTGCGCTGAAAAGTTTCTGAAAGATTCTGAAAGTTTTGAAAAACTACACAACTTTTACATGCCATTTTTGGCTAGAAATGTCTCTCATAATTGTGTAATATGTTGACAAAATTGCAGTTTGGGGGTAATAAGCAAGATAAGTATTGATATAATCTTCCTGAAAGTTTCAGGAGGATTCAGAAAGTTTCAGGAAGATTCTATCAATACCTGGCTTACTTATTACCACCAAACCGCAATTTTGTCAATATATTTTATTCATAATAACATATTACAAAATTAAGAGAGACATTTCTAGCCAAAACCGCATGTAAAAGATGAGTAGTTTTTCAAAACTTTCAGAATCATTGAGAAACTTCTCAGCGCAATAATCCTTCGTGAAAACGGCTATTAACTGATGTATTGTATTTATTATTTTGATGGATGGCATGATGGACGTTATTCGTTTTTTTAATGTGTTACAATGATCAATAGAAAGCTTGTCTATTTTAATAATTAATTTTGGCACTAAAATACATACTTGGCATGCTATTGGTCATTAACACAATTTTTGACAAAGATATATTGTATTCACTCTGTTAACGTGCATCATAGCATCAACATAAAAATGGTAAAATGAAGTAGATTTAAGACTAAAGAACAGATGGCAATACGTGTTTGTAGAGTCCATAACTGGACAACTTGGTGATCTTCAATCCTAAAATTTGGGGGTCAATGGTTTGGGCACTCAGCAAACATACACAATGTTGTAAAATAGTGTCTTGTGAAAACGTGTAAACTTGACATGAAATGTTCCACGTGCAGGGGCAGGTTTAAGTTGTAACTCGTATGACTTGCAAATAAGAATTAAAGTCGACCGATTAAATTCGTTTCTATTAAATCAATTGATATGCAGTCATATTCCTTTGTAATATATAACAAAACATCCATTAGGAACGTTGAAATGTATTCATATGTGAAGCGTTTTCCTACATAGGTCAAGACATCAATGGTTTTCAGAGATAACATGTATAAAAAGTAAAATAGAATCCGACGTTCAGTTCAATGACTTTCGAAGAGCATGGAAGGCGGTATCGACGAGAGCACGTGACAGTTTCAGCGTTAGAAGAAATGGAGTCATTCTCACATGTCCGCAACCATTCAGCGAAGACACGAAGCACTTCACGGCACGTCCTGCACCAGGTCGATAGAGACGACATTACATAGAACAATACTAATAACAGCGTACTTACTAACACAGCATGAAGACAAAGTTATCAGCTAGGCGTCCTGTATGCTATAGGTACTAACGAAGTGAAATATTATGAATGTGGACACTGGATAAAATAATACAAGGTATGAACTCCAAGCGTATTGCTTGGAAGTATAGCGGAAGCTGCCGATGTCGTTTATCAAAATAATCAGCGACGGAGTGAAAATGTTACCAAAAATGGACTGCACAACGCTTCTACCTTAAAGGGAAAATTGCACCTTTGAATTGGTTTTGAACTGAGATAGCCATTATCTTTCGCCGTTATTGAAATATTTACATTATTGTGGTAATTTTCCACAAGACCGTTTTCCACCGTTTTTAAGCAATTGAATTTTGAATTTGCAAAATGGGATCTGTTGTAGTGCCGTCGCTGATTGGCTGACAGCCACTTCAAGATTGTTGGCCCTGGAAGTCAGACGACCTGTATTTCTCGAACCTTGGCGAGCACGATGTAAACAACGGCGAACGCGTTAGGTTACGGTCAAAGTTGAAGTTGTTCACGTTGTTTGAAGTCTCAGTTAAGGATTGATGCCTTTTTTTCAAATAAATATTGAGCTACCGCAATGTTTCGCACTCGTCATTGTGTTCTGTGCGGGAGAAGACACAGTTCCAGAATGTTTGTATTTAAGTCGCCAGAATTGTCTGAAATGATTGTGCCATATGTTAGGCAGCGTAGAGGGTTTCTCTATAACTCTTTATAGCTCAATAATGACTACATCATCTCAAATTTAAAAACTTAATTTGTATAAAGTTAAGTGACTTTTCGAGAGAGAAAATATCGCCATCGTTTTCAGCAGCACTTTTTTTTCTTTGTTTTTTTCAGTTTGCTCCCACTTAAGGGCTTTTGTATTTCCATTCTATAGCTCAACGTTCTTTTCCAGCAGCACTTACTTCATATTTTCGACTACAGCCAGCGTATATTTGACAAATTTCAGAAAGGTGAAACATTCCCTTTAATGCAGCTAATAAACAAGGTATCTATCGATATTTTCTTTGTCTATAATCTCTAACGACAAACGAGCATACAGCCATATAGACATCAGTGATGTTTCAACAGTATGTGTGTTGGAGGGGGGAGGGGCAGTTGGGATATCTTAAATCACAGACATATATATCTAATATCACAGACCTCAAAGATATGTAGAGCTCTGTGCTTAAATGAGCATACATGCAGTTCCTGTTCACAACGATCGTGGTCAGACGTGGTCGGGTGCAATCAAAATAATAAAACAAATATCTTAGATTCTCGAGAACGTCAATAATATTTTTGTGTATAAATACAGCTAACGTTTTTCAGATATTGAGACAAACAAAATACCATCTCGCCTCCGAAGACCGGTATCAATACAAACATGGCGTATGACGTGTATCTCAACACAAACCTAATGTTAACGTTATTCTACCAGACAAAAATATTCTTGGGAAATATTTTACCAACAATTCCAAACTTGTGTTTGGACCTAATTATTAAAGCCATCTGATAAACCAAGCGAAGAAGGCCCACAGTGGTATGTTATTTGCAAGATAATTTACACCTTTACTTTCAACATGTATGCTAAAATGTAGAGTAGCTCGAAATGTGTACGCTGTTCGGTCAAAATTCGGTGTTTTTACCAATACCCCCCCCCCCCCCCCTCCCACCCCCAGGAGTAAATTTCTTCGAACATAATCCAACCTTTCAAAAGGCATGTCAACCATGGCCGCAAAAGTCGGTCGTCGTCAGGGAGAGAAAGCTGCACACGGTGAGTAGTGTGCCAACACTGAGGATTTCCCTCAGTTTCTAAGGATTTCCGATCTGACTGAGGATTTCTGAGGACTTTTGGGCTTCGAAATGAGGATTTTGTCTAAGAAGGTTGGCAACCCTGGTGGTGAGACGGGTCGGAGCGGGACTTCAGTCGGGGTTCAGAAGTGGAGGCGTGAGGTTGGTGCGCTCCGGCAGTGAGGATGTGACGTCATGAGAAGTGGACTTGGTGGTGGGTGTGGAGGTGTGACTTGGTGAAGGGGCTGACAGTGAGGTACTGGTAGACAGGGGGTGACAGTGGTGGGTTGCAGGAGGGTGTATGGTGTCATGTTAGGGTCACAATCTTGACAGGGTTGTGAGACAGATAGTAATGAGTGTTTACAGGTGATCACTAGAGCCCTTCATGGAATGGCAATGGAAATGGGTGGGAATGGGGCAATCTTTTGGAAATGTAACGGGTTGGAATGGGTTTAAGACGGGCCATATCATTTTTTGGCACTAAAAAATATCAAATATGCTGAAACAGGTGGGAATGGGAGCCTCATTAATTATGAATTTGGATTGGAACGGATTTGGGTCTGGCTGAATGGCCCGGCATGGGATGGAACGGGATGGGGGCTGAAAATGTGTCCCATGAAGGGCTCATTTTCAGAAGGGAAGAGATCACTCGTATATCGGTAAGGTAGGTCTCTAACTTTAAAGATATGTATCATACCGCTGAAGCTGCTCGTATATTCTTAGCACATATTCGATTTAGACCATGCTGACATCTAATGATGTCGGGCTTGTATGGTTTTATTAGCTTTATTTATTATTTTCCCAGGTTAACTAATAGTAGGCCAGCTAATAGCTCTGACACTTAGCTTGCTTGCTGATGTAAGAACATTTTCAAAGCGAATTGCAATGAATTTTAGCATGCTGCTTTACATCAACGCAAACATTATTTGCAATTTGGTAGTTCACGCTAATTGCACTATAGGTCTTTGATACGCTGTGTAGGTGATATCATATCTTATCAACGCTGCCCTTCTTTATTATTTTTGACTAGCAAACGACGCATACCATAATGACAAGCTCAGACTGCCGACTACCAGACAGAGAACTGGTCGACTTCCGACATCCCCGCAGACAAAAAAAACGACTATCACCACCACGACCGACAAGCTTACTTCTCGACTGTTTGAAGACGTCAACTACCGGGACGATGACAGATCGCCTTACTACTGGACGACAAACTAAAGACCACTCGCTCTATATTCGAGATTTCCCTGCGGCATATGCAGTTCTTTTCATTGCAATGCCCTTCGAAATCCCGGATGAGAGCGAGACAGACAACGGACTGAGGAATGACGTCATACATCAACATCCGCGACCGTGTCACTCTACTGTTACGTCATACACGTCATACACGTCATACACATCATACACGTCATACACGTCATACACGTCATACACGTCATACACGTCATACACGTCATACGAAACTCATATTACCGTACTACATTTACAGTTCTTGGCCATATATGGTGCGGCATTCATCGGCCGCGCGCTCGTGTGACCTGGCTGTTACCGGCATGCGCGTAAGCCGAGTGACGAGCGATCATAGGCATTGACTTTGTCCGTAGGTAACGCATAATTATGTTTCCTGCATGTAATCAGCAAGGTTCCTATGTGCCATTATTTCATCGAGTTGTTGAATTGTATGTGTTGCTACGCTTTTAAATGTACCGTTCCAGCTGTTTAGATTGATACGATTATCGTCAAACCCTAGTGTTGAGGCATATTCGCAAACGAGCGGAAAAGTCCCAGGGCAAATACGAAGTGGTAAATATACTCAGACACGTTCAGAGATTGTTTCGATAACAGCTAAGTAAAAAATAAACATTATGTATAAAGCTGTTTCTGTAGTTCAAGGGCCATACAAAACGCAAGGTATCATCTGATCATTTTTAATAACGTATTTAATTGTTTTGATTTTTAACAACGTAACGTATTGTATGTAATAACGTATTGTGATCATTTTTAATAACAAATTGTTTGTAGGGTGCCGTAATTGGCGATGAACGAGCGAGCGCGATCGAAATGTATGGTGAATTTCAACTTGATCGGGCAAGTAGTGTCTGAGATTTAAAAAGAAAAATGCTGAGCAAGTGCGCACGTGCAGAGCCACCCCACCCCGGACTTGTGGAAAGGTGGCGGCTGAAAGGTTCCTAACCACACACCAAATTAGAACACAATCGGGTCAACCGTTCCTGAGATATAGAATAGGGGTGTGCACGTGCGCACGTGCAGAGGCACCCCACCCCTGATTTGTGGAAACTGGCGGCTGAGGGGTCCCTAACCACACATCAAATTTGGACATAATCTGCCCAGGCGTTGCGAAGTTTTTGCGAGAAAACACTTTTTAACACCCCTCACGCGGCACGCGCCACGCGCAGTGGTAGTCACCCACATGAGTCACCACTGGTCTCGAACAGGGTAGGTTGGATGGGGCTGCTCAGCAAAGAAGCCCGCTTGTCAATCGGACGTGTGGTTGCAGAGATATGAGCTTCTCAATAGCGTCGCCACGGGTCGGGCCAGGCCAGGCCGGGCCGGGCCGCTCATATTCAGATTTGTCCCATATACCACGGAAGGACGAGTGAGAGCCTCGCGCTCGCTCGTAATCAACTGATGTATTTTATTCATTCTTTTAACGTACATCATAACACCAGTAAGGCGCCGTAGTTGGCGATGAACGAGCGAGCGCGAAGGAAATGTATGGGGAATGTCAACTCGATCGGGTGAATAGTTTCTCAGATACAAAATGGGTGCGCACGTGCGCACGTGCAGAGGCACACACTTTTGACTTGTGGGATAGTGTGGGCTGAGAGGTCCCTAACCACACACCACATTTGCACATGTGCAACAACACCCATCCGACATACTGTCCAGCCGGTTCGTTGTTAGATGTGATGATCACAAATTGTAAGGACCTTGTCCAGCGATGTGGTGTCACCGCCTGTCACTACAGCCCGCACGACTTCACGCGAACGCTATTAAAGGTATCGAAAGAGAAACGCCAAACGACAGTCATAACATCCCGATGTTTAAATCGCGTTGATTTTGATTACTTCAATGATTTACTCGACAACGCGGAATGGTCTCTGGTCTATCAAAGTGTGACGACATCTGATAAGTGGGACTCTTTTCTAGGAGTGTTTAAACCCCATCTAAATGCTGTCGCACCTGCTAGGCGCATTCAATTGCGAAACCAATCCGCCCCACCTGTCTCAGCCGATACGCGTGTGTTGATGGCTCGTCGCCGAGTCGCTCTAGCACGCGGCTCGCGTGATGTTTACAAGGACATCAATAGGCAGACGCGGGCAGCTATCAGACAGGATTGTCGGGATCATATTAGGAAGCAGATTGCTGAGGCAGGTCACTCCGGCATGTGGCGGTGCGTTAAGCCGATCATTGTTGGTAAGGTGGGTACGTCGGTCACTCCCAACATTCATCCAGACACTCTAAATGAGTACTTTGTGAAGGTAGGGCCTACAACTGCAGCCAGCGTGTCGAACCGAGGTGCGATTCTGCCAGTCCGGCTCCCCAGAGTTATGACCTGCTCATTTATGGTGCGTCCGGTGTCACTCGATGAGCTGATGGCAGCCATGTCGGCGATGAACCCGACGACGTCGTGTGGCCTAGACGATGTAAGCACACAACTTTTACATAAGTGTTTTCGTGGCATCAGCTGTCCCCTACTTGACGTCATTAATAGCAGCCTCATTGACGGAACGGTGCCCAGCGCGTGGAAACACGCCCTCGTCACAGCCCTCCCGAAAACTAGTAATTTGAATGATCCAGCCGCATTTAGACCGATCTCTGTCGTACCAGCAATAGCAAAGATAGTTGAGCGCATTGTTCACCACCAACTTAGTTCCTATTTCAACCAGCATGATTTATTTTCACATACACAGCACGGGTATCGAACAAACTTTTCCACCGAGACCGCGCTTACCGTTGTGATGGACAAAATATTTACCGCGATGGATACTGGTGACGTCGCTCTGCTTGTTTTGATTGATTTGTCGAAATGCTTTGACGTTGTGGATCACAAACTGCTCTTATCCAAGCTCAAAATGTACAATATCGACACGAAATGGTTTGAAAGTTACCTTCGCGGGCATACCCAACAGGTTCAGATCAGATACCCATCGGGGCACACGGTGCGATCCCATAGTCTCCTCAACGGAATGGGAGTATTCCAGGGTACCGCCCTTGGGCCGCTCATGTATTCCATTTTTTCAAATGACCTAGCATTACACACAAAAGACGCTACAGTGATACAATATCCCGACGATACGCAGATTTTGGTTACCGGAAAGAAAAGTAAAATGCAACAGCTCGTTACGACCATGGAAAGCACCTTGTCGGTCGTAATGGACTGGTTCAACAACCATTCTATGAAGGTTAACACAACAAAAACACAGTTGATAGTTTTCGGGACGAAGGCTATGATGCTGCGTCATATGCCCCCTGTCAACATAAAGTTCGGGTCAGCTGTCATCACGGAAAGTCGCACTGTTAAGAACCTTGGTGTAGTGATGGACAAACATCTCACGTTCGAACCACATATTGATCAGCTTGCTTCCAAGTCGACAGGCATACTGATGGCCCTGTCCCATGCGAAGCATGTACTTCCAAAAGACACACTCGTTCGAATTGTCAGTGCACTGGTACTCTGCTACATCAGATATTGTATCGCATTGTATGGTACGCACGGGACCACGCAGCTCCATCGTGTGCAAAAACTCATTAACTTCTGTGCGCGGGTGGTGAGCGGAAGGAGAAGATGCGATCACATATCTGATGTCGTCAAAGATCTCCGGTGGCTAAACGCTGATCAACTAGTCAAATACCACACGCTTTGCCTGCTCAAAAAGGTCCTGCTCACAGGCCAACCACCTGATATAGCCGCGATGTTTATCCGTGCTGATCACACACATGACACGCGGCAGTCTAACCAACTAAGGCGCCCCCGTGCTGTGAGAAACTCCGGTGCTCGCCGATTTAGCTATAAAGCATCGGATCTCTTCAACCGCTTGCCACCTGACGTGCGCAATGCTGCGCGTCTCTGTAGTTTTAAGCGCCAGCTGATGGAACTGTTGCTGAGTGATGCGCGCGATAACACATGAGTGCGCAGCGTGTGGTCGTGAGCGTGCGTGATGCTGCACTGTGTGTGTGTGTGTGTGTGTGTGTGTGTGTGTGTGTGTGTGTGTGTGTGTGTGTGTGTGTGTGTGTGTGTGTGTGTGTGTGTGTGTGTGTGTGTGTGTGTGTGTGTGTGTGTGTGTGTGTGTGTGTGTGTACGTGTGCGTGTGCGTGTGCGTGTGCGTGTGCGTGTGCGTGTGCGTGTGCGTGTGCGTGTGCGTGTGCGTGTGCGTGTGCGTGTGCGTGTGCGTGTGCGTGTGCGTGTGCGTGTGCGTGTGCGTGTGCGTGTGCGTGTGCGTGTGCGTGTGCGTGTGCGTGTGCGTGTGCGTGTGCGTGTGCGTGTGCGTGTGCGTGTGTGTGTGCGTGTGCGTGTGCGTGTGCGTGTGCGTGTGCGTGTGCGTGTGCGTGTGTGTGTGTGTGTGTGTGTGTGTGTGTGTGTGTGTGTGTGTGTGTGTGTGTGTGTGTGTACGCTGACTGATGTCTGATTCGCCGGAATGATCCCTTGACCGATGGTATGGTGTGTTTTGCTGCTTTTACCATGTTTTACTCGTCCTCTTTTATCCGATATGACGTGTAACTTTGAAAAAGCCACTGATATTTGTGGAAAGTTACGAAATATATGAATATGAATATGAACATGAACATAATCGGCTCAGCCGTTCCAGAGATATAGAATAAGGGTGTGCACGTGCGCACGTGCAAAGCCACCCCACCCCTGACTTGTGGAAAGGCGGCTGCTGAGAGGTCCCTAACCACGCACCAAATTCGAACACAATCGGCTCAGTCATTACTGAGATACAAAATAGCGGTATGCACGTGCGCACGTGCAGAGGCACCCACACCTGACTTGTGGGAAACTGGCGGATGAGAGGTCCCTAACTACACACCAAATTTGAACACAATCGGCTCAGTCGGTCCTGATATATAGAATAGGGGATGCACGTGCGCACGTGCAGTCACCCCACCCCTGAGTGGTGTGAAAGTGGCGGCTGAGGGGTACCTAACCACACACGAAATTTTCACGTAATCTGCCCAGCCGTTGCGGAGTTATTGCGAGAAAATACTTTCCAACACCCCTCACGCGGCACGCGCCACGCGCAGTGGTAGTCACCCACATGAGTCGACACTGGTCTCAAACAAGGTAGGCTAGATGGGGCTGCTCAGGAAAGAAGTCCACTTGTCAATCGGACGTGCGGTTGCAAAGATATGAGCTTCTCAAAAGCGTCGCCACGGATCGGGTCGGGTCGGGCCGGGCCGGGGCGGGCCGGTCCGCTCATAGTCAGTTTCTTGTCCATACCCCACGGAAAGACGAGCGAGCGCTTCGCGCTCGCTCGTAATCAACATACAAATGATAAAATACAGCAGATTTAAGACTAGAGAACAGTTGACAATACGTGTTAGAGTCCATAACTAAACAACTTGGTGATCTTCAATCCTAAAATGTCGGGGTCAAGGGCTTGGGCAATTAGCAAACATACACAATGTTGTAAAATAGTGTCTGGTGTAAACGTGCAAACTTGACATAAATGTTTGAAATGGGGCAGCTTCAAGTTTTAACTCGTCTGATTTTCAAATAAGAATTAAAGTAGACCGATTACATTCGTGTCTATTAACTCAATTGAGATGCAGTCATATTCCTTTGTAATATATAACAAAACATCAATTAGGGACGTTTCAAAGTATTCATATGTGAAGCGTTTTCCTTCATAAGTCAAGACATCAATGATTTTCAGAGATAACATAGTGTAAAAGTAATATAGAATCCGTCGTTCAGTTCAATGACTTTCGAAGAGCATGGAAGCCGGTATAGACGAGAACACGCGACAGTTTCAGCGGCAGAAGAAATAACTCATTCTCACTTGTCCGCAACCATTCAGCGAAGACACGAAGCACTGCACGGCACACCCTGCACCAGGTCGATAGAGACGACATTACATAGAACAATACTAATAACAGCGTACTTACTAACACAGCATGAAGACAAAGTCGTCAGTAGAGATGCAAATTTCAAGACCACGGAGCCGGCGCCAGGCCCAAATTCAGGCCCGGCGTGTCTGAAGCTGTGTCTGACCTCAGGATTGCCGGTCTCATGCCGGGCTCAGCATAAATGCGTGGTTAAAATATTGTGTAATGTATAATGAAGTAGACATGCAGATTGCTGGCTGCCGGGCCTGGCGGGTGCTGCCACATGTGGCCGGGCTTGATGCCGGTGCCAACTCATTTATGAGCGGTGGCTGTGGCGGTGCCGGTTCCTGTTTTTGGATACATTTTTGCATCTCTAGTCGTCAGCTAGGCGTCCTGTGTGCTGCACGAAGTGAAATATTATGAATGTGGACACTGGATAAAATAATGCAAGGTATGAGCTCCAAGCGCATCGCTTGGAAGTATATAGCAGAAGCCGCCGATGTCATTTATCAAAATCATCAGCGACGGAGTGAAAATGTTACGAAAAATGGCCTACATATTAGGCCGGGTCATGCAAAACAGATTTCAGATTAATAGTGAAATTATCATGCGCTATGTCATTACAAGATTACATGAATTTTTTATTAAAAAAAAAAATCAAATTTGAAGGTGCCAACTGCCCTCTTTTTAGGGACACTTTTTGCATTTTTTCGTCAACATCGTACATTTTGGCATGCATAATTTGTTTACATTTTTGGACAAAATCCTTTTCGAATTTGCCGTATGCTGGTTGACAGCCGTAGAGATTTTCATAAAATTATCGTATACATTGAAGCTGTTTCTCCGCATTTCCCGTTAGGATTTTAATGCATACGCTCGCAGCGCCATCTATTGAGCGGAATTGCAGTATATGTACGAGATGCAGTTTTCCGGCTGCGGAGGCATGCAGAGGGCTCCAAACGCGATGAAATGCAATACCAACAGGTTAAAGGAAATAGTTCACCTTCGGGAAATTTTCCAGAACACGATTTTATTATATTTTTTAATACAGTTTCTTTGTTTTCTTTTCAAAATGGTCCTACATCGCGCCAATTCAGGACAGAAGGTCGTAAATTATTAATGGTATGGTGTGCGTTATTGGTCTGCGCATGCTCCATGCAGTGCTGGCACTCTCAGACGGTACGGTATATCATATATGCGCCGCATTCCTTCGCCAACAAGTCAAATATCTTCGGCTGGAGAGTCTTTTCAGCCAAGAAAAGTGGCAGATAATGATTTCTCAACACGGGCTACAAAACTGGCTATTTCAGTTCAAAATCCCATGTTGAAGGTGAACTATTTCTTTTAACTCAGTGGCAAGGACGCAGGAACCGGGAGGCAGCCCCCCCCCCCCCCCCCCCCCCCCCTCTAAAAATATATATATTCCCCTTTAAAAATATAGTGGGCCAAATCCGGTGAGTTTTTTTGGTGGGGGTACCTTATGACCCCTGATCAAAACATTTCCCCTTCCTGGAGTAAATCCTGGGTACGCCACTGTTCATGGGAGACAAGAAGAACAATAGTTTCTGTGCTACTATTACTTCAATTGAGGTAGGATAAGTTTATCACTCCGGACGAGGCAGGGGCTACCCTAAATGACTTTCCCGCTAAAAGAAGTTGTATGCCGAGACGGGGAAGTTCCTGGACTTACGGTGAACGGTCTATCCTCGTGCTGTCGGCTAAAGCTGAGCGCATATTTGTATTTGGTTCAAGCCTTACGTTTTAATGCGTTTCGCGCCGACACCATGCGGCGCCCTTCGCTAAGCAGAGCTGTTTGCATGGACCATATCCGATCGCCCAATATTTGCTGACAGGCGGAATTTAAAGTCGAAGGATTTACGTGTCACAAACTTTCGGCACGGTCCTCCCGCGCATTTACTTCATCTTACTCAGGCCGCTGCCACCGACGCAGGTCATCCCAGTCGAGGGTAAATAGGACGAGTTAGCACGAGTCGCGGCGCCAGCCCCATGCATCAACTCGAACATCTCTCCCTGCCAACTCTTCTTGGTGCAAGAAGAAGTCAGGCGGGCGCGATTGTCAAATGGGCTACGGGGAAGGACTTCAACAAGCACCGCAACGACGCATGGATACGATGGAATTTGGACGAAAGGCGCCTCTTCATCCGTGGAAGATGGAAGCGTCGGCATCCGGTGAAAGGGGTAGACGATATATTCAGGCAGAGATAGAGCTAGGCTGATTTCGGCAGTTCAGAGAGGAGAGAGAGAGGGGTGGGGGTTGATTTTGGCATTTTGGCAGGTCAGAGGAGAGAGATAGAGAGAGAGAGGGGGGAGTATATTTCGGCAGGCCAGAGAGAGGTGAGTGACCTAGCCGTGACAGAATTAGTCACATCCACGATCGCACTCGAATATACGTGCTACTGACGAAAATGCGTGCTACTGACGGACGGCATACCTGCATGTGAGAATGCTATACAAATAAATTCAGTATCATTTTTTAACAATACATCTATAATTTAGCTTTTTCGAAAAGACAAACTGCAAATGAGTAAGCGTAAGAGAATTTAAAAAATGCTGGAGAATGTATGTTATTAACCCTCGCCCAACGGGAGATCCTACAACGACCCCCCCCCCCCCCCACTGAGGTTTTTCTTGCTTAACTTTTTACATATGCGGAACATCTTGCTGAAACTTTCAGTAGCTGAATTTACAACAATTATACGTACGCTGTGAAACTTTCATGGAAACTGGTTGAGCCATTTAGGAGATAATGATGTTTTGATGACGTCATGTTGGTGGAAAAAACGATAAATGTTTGCAAAATCGTAGAAAACAGAGTTTTAAAGCAAATTGCAAACACAATTCAGCAAAGATATAAAATGTAATTTTCTTTTAAATGGCAAGTTCGGAGTTTCAAAGTTTTGGTTTTTGACCCTTACAATTAACAAAAACTGATTTTGGGGGGGAAAATCACCACAAAATCAGATTTTTCAAAGATGTTAAAACACGGAATATATGTGAGATAACTGAGTATGGATAATACTCAAACCAAATTTTAAAGCAATATCTCTATTTTTGACTGAGTGATAGCTCCCTAAGTGTAAGAAACTCATGACGTCATTTTTTTAATTACTTTTTTTTACTTTTTTTAACAGATACGAATAAATAATTACCTTTTCTGTATTTCTGAGCAAAGACTGGTCTAGGAACATGCCTTCTTTACATTTATCAATTTCTAATTTTGAGGTTTTCTGACAGCAAAAACGCTGTTCTGGACGTGGTCGATCGAGGTCATTCACTTGACCTGGAAAGTCACTCGTTGACCCGAAAGCTAAAAATTGCATTCCATTAGATTCCAAACATGACGGGCAACATGTTGGTTCTTACCGCGTTGCTCTATCTTGATTGGTTTGGAAGTTAACATAGGGGTCTTTTTAGGACCCCCCCCCGTAGGGCGAAGGTGAAGAAAAAGAACTCCCGTAGGGAGAGGGTTAACTAAAATTTAACGCTCCTCTAGGCCTATGAAGTCCCCTTTGACGGCGAAAATGCCGCCCCCTCGGTCAGCCGCCCACCCCATTCGGGGAAAAAATCCTAGATCCGCCCCTGTGCATGTTTGAAGAAACGGCGCCCCATTTTCCCGATAAAAAAAATGCGCCCCTGTTCCCAGGAAAAAAAAAATGCGCCCCTTTTCCCCGGAAAAAAATGCGCCCCTATGCGCTGCCGAAAAAAAAAATCCTGGATGAAAAAATCCTGGATCCGCCCCTGACTTAAGGTCTGGCTCCACGGCATGCGTTTTTGATTTTTCTATTTTTTCGTTTTTTCGTTTTTTCGCTTTATGAGTTGATTTTTTTCGCGTTTTTCGCTTCAATTTCGAAGTTTATCGTTTTTACGAGTTGTCACTTTTCACAATCGGAATTTCAGCTGGTTTGTACTGGATAAGTGACGGCCGACAGCGGTTTTGTCCTAATATCATATATATTGGGGCAAACGGTATCATGGATATCAACCGCCGGCATCTTTTGCGGCTGGTTTTCCTGCGGCGCCTGCAGAGAAGGCGCCAGAAGGCGCCAGAGAAGGCGCCTTCATAGCATCAATCAGCGGACCTGCTGGGTGCGCCCAATTCTTCTTCGTCGGGACCAAACGGGCGAGTATCACACGCTGGTCCGCGAAATGCGGAACACCGACTCAGCCGCACACCAGCGGTATTTCCGCATGAGTGTTGAAGATTTCGACGAGCTGCTGGCCCTTGTCTCTGACAAGATCAAGAAGGAAGCCACCACCATGCGGGATCCCATCTCCCCTGGCGAGCGTCTAGCGGTGACGCTGAGGTTCCTGGCTGCGGGCGGCTCGATGAAGTCTGTGGCCGAATCCTACCGTATCGGGTACGCGACGATTCGCAAGATCATCCCAGAGGTATGCGAAGCAATCTGGTCTGAACTTGGGCCAACAGTTCTGGCCTTCCCGACCCCGTCTGAGTGGAGACAGATGGCCAAGGACTTTGAGGCCTGTGGGAAATACAAATTTACTGGATAATCTGAACAATCTTATCTTCTATTTTCATCAAAGAAACACCTCTAGTGCAAAATTATATACCAACAAACATCAACATTTCCACCCCTGAAAATACGTACTGAGGCAGGCTGCTAGCTGTAAAATGCAGAGTACTTATATCAATGTAAAATGTAGATGCACAAAATTGAACTTTACTCAAGATAAAGGCCCTGGAAAAAGGTATGTTGAACACGCGCTTCGCTAACGCCGCACCACATTCACTTTGGCGATATATAGAAAAAGCGATGTTCAACCCAAACTTTTGGGTTGAATTAACGTTTCGCTTTTACATTTTTTCGCTTTTTTCGCGTCGCGTTTTCGTTTTCTGAGTACGTTTTTTCGTTTTTCGCGCGTTCAAAAAAAAATCACCTTCACTCGTGGAGCTGTCTCCATGTAATCCTATGGCACAGGAAGTTTTTCGAGACCGGAAAAAACGAAAAAATCAAAAAACGTAATTAAAAAAGCGAAAAACACGTGTCGTGGAGCCTGTACTTTACACACATACACATCACGCTCGCACACACTGACGAGAAACTATCGCAAATTCACACCTTCAGCCAACTTTCAGCTATGCGGGTGTCCAGTGTCCACCATTCGCCACCACGCCAGCACTGGGCCACCACCATCACGTGACCACACTGCTGTAACCCGGCCAAGGTCATCTCGCTACAGACGACCGCGCGGTCAGTGACGTCACTGCAGTGGTCACCGGCCTGGCCGGGCCGGTCAGGCATCTGCCGGTCTCGATGCCTCGGGCGATGGCTGCGTCTCTCCGGCGCGAGGGTAGGCGGCTCCCCGTGTGCACTCGGTCAAGTTTGCCGTTGAAGTTGCGTGCGTTTGTTGAAAACTTGCTGACATTAAAAGACTTCGCGGTTGGCAGTTGGTTAAAGATCCAAAACAATGACCTGATGAACTTGCGGTATTGGCCAGCACTGGTCCAAGTGATCACCATTAAAAGTAGCAAGTACAGTTAAAACAATGCAAGTTTTAGTCTTGTAATTACTTTTGCTGACTCACATATCATTGTTCATATGTATAGTGACTGCGAAAACTTCTCTCGTCACTTGCACTCACTTCACTCGCATCTTGGAATCAGGCACAATCACTCGAACGGGTAAGGATGAGGTGTGAGCCTCCCGCGCACCGTCGCACGTCCGTACGGGGCGACAGGCGCAGGTCGACTTGTGACCTGACCTTTACCTGAGGGCAATTATATGGAGTTAGGTTGTGAAAATGACTGCTACTATCGAATTATACGTGTAAAATAACCCATACAACATGTGTCGCATAGCTTTTGTAGACCTGTGACCTTTTGTGACCTGACCTTGATCTTTGCTTACAATTTTACTTTCGCTTATACAGGAAATGTATTATACCTTTGAGAGCACCGTGTGGAATAATAGTCGCAATCTAAGGCTTTGAATGGAAAGTATGGCTCAAAAACTCAAATACCTCAAGTTTGACCTTTGACCTGATTGTCACCTGACATGTGACCTTATTTTAAGCATTTCGGGAATACATTATATTTGTCCCCTTGAGAGCTTTCTATCACCGCCGTGCGCGTCCCGCTGCAGTCATTGGTTCGGAAGATACCGAGGGGGGAATATTTACCCCCGCGGGGCGCGTTCGGCTGCCGACCCCAGCGGGGCGCGGGTTAATGCAGATAATAAACAAGGCATGCATCAATATTTTCTTTATCTATAATCTCTAACGACAAACGAGCATACAGCCATATAGACATCAGTGATGTTTCAACAGTCTGTGTGTTGTGGGGGAGGGGGCAGCTGGGATATCTTAAATCACAGACCTCTACATATCACAGACCTTAAAGATATGTAGAGCTCCATGTGCTTAAATGAACATACATGCAGTTCCTGTTGACAACGATCGTGGTCAGACGTGGGCGGGGGCAATCAAAATAATAAAACAAATATCTTAGATTCTCGAAAATTTCACATATTGAGACAAACAAAAGACCATCTCGCCTCCGAAGACCGGTATCAATACAATCCAGTAATGTATCTCAACACAAACCTAATGTTAACGTTATTCTACCAGACAAAAATATCTGGATTCTTGGGAAATATTTTACAAACAATTCCAAACTTGTGTTTGGACCTAACTATTAAAGCCATCTGATAAACCAAGCGAAGAAGGCCCACAGTGGTATGTTATTTGCAAGATAACTTACACCTTTACTTTTAACATGTATGCTAAAATGTAGAGTAGCTCGAAATGTCTTTACGCTGTTTAATTCTGTGTTTTTTACCAATATTACCCCACAGGAGTAAATTTCTTCGAAAATAATCCAACCTTTTAATAGGAATGTGAACAATGGCCGCAAAAGTCGGTCGTGGTCAGAGAGAGAAAGCTGCACGCGGTGAGTAGTGTTGCCAACACTGAGGACTTTCCTCAGTTTCTAAGGATTTTCGGCCTGACTGAGGACTTCTGAGGACTTTTGGGCTGCAAACTGATGATTTTGCTTTGGCAACCCTGGCGGTGAGACCAGGGTGAGACGGGTCGGAGCGGGACTTCAGTCGGGGTTCAGAAGTGGAGCCGTGAGGGTGGTGCGCTCCGGCAGTGAGGATGTGACGTCTTGACAAGTGGACTTCGTGGTGGGTGTGGAGGTGTGACTTGGTGAAGGGGCTGACAGTGAGGTACAGGTAAACAGGGGTAGGACAGTGGTGGGTTGCAGGAGGGTGTATGGTGTCATGTTAGGGTCACAATCTTGACAGGGCTGTGAGACAGATAGTAATGAGTGTTTACAGGAGATCACTCATATATCGGTAAGGTAGGTCTCTACAGCTTTAAAGATATTTATCATACCGCTGAAGCTAATCGTTTATTCTTAGCACATATTCGATTTAGACCATGCTGACATCGGATGATGTGGGGCTTGTATGGTTGTATTAGCTTTATTTATTATTTTCCCAGGTTAACTACTAGTAAGCCAGCTAATAGCTCTGACGCTTAGCTTGCTTGCTGACGTAAGAACATTTTCAAAGCGACGTGCAATGAATTTCAGCATGCTGCTTTAAATCAAGGCAAACATTCTTTGCGATTTTGTTAGTTCACGCTAATTGCACTCGACGACATACTAACTTTTCGTCTTTGATACGCTGTGTAGGTGATATCATATCTTATCAACGCTGCCCTTTTTATTATTTTTGACTAGCAAACGACGCATACCATAATGACAAGCTCAGACTGCCGACTACCAGACAGCGAACTGGTCGAATTCCGACATCCCCGCAGACAAGAAAACGACTTCACCACCACGACCGACAAACCTACTTCTCGACTGTTTGAAGACGCCAACTACCGGGACGATGACAGATCGCCTGACAACTGGACGACAAACCAAAGACCCCACTCGCTCTATATTCGAGATTTCCCTGCGGCATATGCAGTTCTTTTCATTGCAATGCCCTTCGAAATCCCGGATGAGAGCGAGACAGACAATGGACTGAGGAATGACGTCATACATCAACATCCGCGGCCGCGTCACTACTGTTACGTAAAACACGTCATACACGTCATACACGTCATACACGTCATACACGTCATACACGTCATACGAAACTCATATTACCGTACTACAGTTACAGTTTTTGGCCATATATGGTGCGGCATTCGTCCGCCGCGCGCTCGTGTGACCTGGCTGTTACTGGCGTGCGCGTAAGCCAAGTGACGAGCGATCATAGGCATTGACTTTGTCCGTATGTAATGTATAATTATGTTTCCTGCTTTGTAATCAGCAAGGTTCCGATGTGCCATTGTTTCATCGAGTTGTTGAATTGTATGTGTTGCTACGCGTTTAACCGTACCGTTCCAGCTGTTTACATTGATACGATTATCGTCAAACCCTAGTGTTGAGGAATATTCGCAAACTAGCGGGAAGGTCACAGGGCAAATACGAAGTGGTAAATATACTCAGACATGTTCAGAGATTGTTTCGATAGCAGCTAAGTAAAACAATAAACATTATGTATAAAGCTGTTGCTGTGGTTCAAGATAAATACAAAATGCAAGGTATCATTTCATGATTTTAATAACGTATAGTTTTTTTAAGATATTAGCCGTTTTCACGAAGGACTATTGTGCTGAAAAGTTTCTGAAAGATTCTGAAAGTTTTGAGATAAAAAAACACACAACTTTGACATGCGATTTTTGGCTAGAAATGTCCCTCATAATTGTGTAATATGTTGACAAAATTGCGGTTTGGTGGTAATAAGCAAGATAAGTATTTATATAATCTTCCTGAAACTTTCAGGAAGATTCAGGTAGTTTCAGGAAGATTCTATCAATACTTATCTTGCTTATTACCACCAAACCCCAACTTTGTCAATATAGTTTATTCATAGTAACATATTACAAAATTATGAGGAACATATCTAGCCAAAAACCGCATGTAAAAGATTTTCAAAACTTTCAGAATCTTTGAGAATATTTTCAGCGCAATAATCCTTCGTGAAAACGGCTATTAACTGATATATTTTATTTATTATTTGGATGGATGGCATGATGGACGTTATTCTTCAAAAAATGTGTTACAATGATCAATAGTCTTGTCTATTTTAATAATTAATTTGGGCATTAAAATACATACTTGGCATGCTCTTGATCATTAGCACAATTTTTAACAAAGATATATTTTATTCCTCTCTTAACGTGCATCATAACATCAACATAAAAATGGAAAAATGAAGTAGACCTAAGGCTAAATAACAGATGGCAATACGTGTTTATAGAGTCCATAACTGGACAACTTGGTGATCTTCAATCCTAAAATTTTGGAGTCTATGGTTTGGGCACTCAGCAAACATACACAATGTTGTAAAATAGTGTCTTGTGAAAACGTATAAACTTGACATGAAATATTCCAAGTGCAGGGGCAGGTTTAAGTTGTAACTCGCATGATTAGCAAATAAGAAGAAAGTCGACCGATTAAATTCGTTTCTATTAAATCAATTGATATGCAGTCATATTCCTTTGTAATATATAACAAAACATCAATTAGGGACGTTTCAAAGTATTCATATGTGAAGCATTTTCCTACATAAGTCAAGACATCAATGATTTTCAGAGATAACATAGTGTAAAAGTAATATAGAATCCGTCGTTCAGTTCAATGACTTTCGAAGAGCATGGAAGCCGGTATAGACGAGAACGCGCGACAGTTTCAGCGGCAGGAGAAATAACACATTCTCACATGTCCGCAACCATTCAGCGAAGACACGAAGCACTTCACGGCACACCCTGCACCAGGTCGATAGAGACGACATTACATAGAACAATACTAATAACAGCGTACTTACTAACACAGCATGAAGACAAAGTCATCAGCTAGGTGTCCTGTGTGCTGTAGGTACTAACGAAGCGAAATATTATGAATGTGGACACTGGATAAAATAATACAAGGTATGAGCTCCAAGCGTATCGCATGGACATATAGCGAAAGCTGCCGATTCCATTTATCAAAATCATCAGCCACGGAGTGAAAATGTTACCAAAAATGAACTTCACAGCGCTTCTACATTAAAGGGAAAATTTCACCTTGGTATTGGTTTTGAACTGAGATAGCCATTATCTTTCACCGTTATTGAAATATCTATAGTATTATGGTCATTTTCCACAAAACTTATCCGTTTAAGCAATTTAATTTTAAATTTGCAAAATGGGAGCTGATTGCCTGACAGCCACTTCAAGATTGTTGGTCCTGGAAATCATACGACCTGTATTTCACGAACCTTGGCGAGTACGATGTAAACAACGGCCAACGCGATAGGTTTACGGTACAAGTTGAAGTTTTTCACGTTATTTGAAGTTTCGGTTATGGATTGATTCATTTAAATAAATAAAATATTGAGCTACCGCAATGCTTCGCACTCGTGATTGTGTTCTGTACGGGAGAAGGCACAGTTCCATAATGTGTGTATTTAAGTCGCCAGAATTGTCTGAAACTATTGTGCCATATGTAAGGCTGCATAGAGGTTTTCTCTATAGCTCTTTATAGCACAATAATGACGTCATCATCCCAAATTTAAAACTTAATTTGTATAAAGTTAAGTGACTTTTCGAGAGACAAATATCACCATCGTTTTCAGCAGCACTTACTTCATATTTTCGACTACAGCCAGCGTATATTTTACAAATTCAGTAAGGTGAAACATTCCCTTTAATGCCGCTAATAAACAAAGCATGCATCGATATTTTCTTAATCTATACTCTCTAACGACAAACGTGAATACAGCCATATAGACATCAGTAATGTTTCAACAGTCTGTGTGTTGGAGGGCGGGGGGGGAGCACCTGGGATATCTTAATCACAGACCTCTGCATATCACAGACCCCTAAGATATGTAGAGGTCTGTGCTTAAATGAACATACATGCAGTCCCTGTTGACAACGATCGTGGTCAGACGTGGTCAGGTGCAATCAAAATAATAAAACAAATATGTTAGATTCTAGAAAATATCAATAATATATTGGTGTGTAAATACAGCTAGCATTTTGTCAGATATTGAGACAAACAAAAGACCATCCTTCCTCCGAAAAATCGTTATCAATACAATCAATGACTGTATCTCAACACAAACGTAATGTTTCGCTATTCCAAGTTTACCAGACAAAAATATCTGGAACCGTTGGAAATATTTTACATACAATTCCAAACTAGTGTTTAGACCTAACTATTAAACCCATCTGATAAACCATGCGAAGAAGGCCCACATCGGTATGTTATTTGCAAGATAACGTACCAAGGGCGGATCCAGGGGGTGGCCGCAGCGGTCGCCCCTCCCCACCCCGCCAGAAGGGCGCCCCACGGGCTGTGTGTCGCCGGGCGCCGCCAGGCGCCCGGCGATGGACAGCCCGTGAGCACGCAGCGTCCCTATGAACCGCTTGGACGCCCTGTTGAAAGTAACTTGCCGAGTATCAGGTCATACCGGTCATGACCTGGTCCTTGTGACCCGAGGCGCCCTTCCGGCCAGTGACGGCACATTACGGCCAGTGGCGGCGCCCTTTCAGCCATTGACGGCGCTCTTCCGGCCATTGACGGCGCCCTTTCGGCCAGTGACGGCGCTCTTTCGGTCAGTGACGGCGCCCTTTATTTGGAAGGCGCCCCTAGATTTTTGAAAGGCGCCCCTAAATTGGCCTGTGGCCACCCCTCCTAAAATATCCTGAATCCGCCCTTGTAACGTACACCTTTACTTTTAACATTTATGCTCAAATGTAAGTAACTCGAAATGTTTTTACGGTGTTTGGTCAAAGTTTTGAGTTTGTTGTACCAATATTACCCCAGGAGTAAATTTCTTCGAACATAATCCAACCTTTCAAAAGGCATGTCAACCATGGCCGCAAAAGTCGGTCGTCGTCAGGGAGAGAGCTGCACACGGTGAGTAGTGTTGCCAACACTGAGGATTTCCCTCAGTTTCTAAGGATTTCCGATCTGACTGAGGATTTCTGAGGACTTTTGGGCTTCGAACTGAGGATTTTGTCTAAGAAGGTTGGCAACCCTGGTGGTGAGACGGGTCGGAGCGGGACTTCAGTCGGGGTTCAGAAGTGGAGGCGTGAGGGTGGTGCGCTCCGGCAGTGAGGATGTGACGTCTTGACAAGTGGACTTCGTTGTGGGTGTGGAGGTGTAACTTGGTGAAGGGGCCGACAGTGAGGTACTGGTAACAGGGGGTGACAGTGGTGTGTTGCAGGAGGGTGTATGGTGTCATGTTAGGGTCACAATCTTGACAGGGCTGTGAGACAGATAGTAATGAGTGTTTACAGGAGATCACTAGAGCCCTTCATGGAATGGCAATGGAAATGGGTGGGAATGGGGCAATCTTTTGGAAATGTAACGGGTTGGAATGGGTTTAAGACGGGCCATATCATTTTTTGGCACTAAAAAAGTGAAATATGCTGAAACAGGTGGGAATGGGAGCTCCATTAATTATGAATTGGGATTGGAACGGGTTTGGGTCTGGCTGAATGGCCCGGCATGGGATGGAACGGGATGGGGCTGAAAATGTGTCCCATGAAGGGCTCTAGTGATCACTCAAATAGCGGTAAGGTTGGTCTCTAACTTTAAAGGAAATAGTTCACCTTGGAAATTTTTACCCAACACGATTTGATTATATTTTTTAATACAATTTCTTTTTATATTGTCAAAAATGGCCTTATATCGCGCCGATTCAGGACAGAAGGCCGTAAATTTGTATTGTTTATCAAAACTATATGCATACTCTCTGAGTCAGAGTCTTGACGTCACGCGAATGTAAAAAATGGTTCAGCAAATCAGATTCGAAAGTAGTCGCGTAAAGATAGACTCGCATTGGAGATGTGCCAACCGGCGGCCGGCGATTCGCTTGCTAGCACCAGCTGCAAGCTGATTGGCTGATGGTATAGCCTCTGTCCGGGCTAGAACCAGTACAACATTCTTTCGCCAGCACCGCATTCCTTCGCCAAAAACTCAAATATATTCGGCTGGAGATTCTTTACAGTCAAGGAAACTTGCAGATAGGGGTTTCCCAACACGGGCTACAAAATTGCTATCTCAGTTTAAAACTAATGTTGAAGGTGAACTATTTCCTTTAAAGACTTGTATCATACCGCTGAAGCTGCTCGTATATTCTTAGCACATATTCTATTTAGACCATGCTGACATCTAATGATGTCGGGCTTGTATGGTTTTATTAGCATTATTTATTATTTTCCCAGGTTAACTACTAGTAACCCAGCTAATAGCTCTGACGCTTAGCTTGCTTGCTGATGTAAGCATATTTTCAAAGCGACGGGCAATGAATTTCAGCATGCTGCTTTAAATCAAGGCAAACATTCTTTGCAATTTGGTATTTCACGCTAATTGCACTATAGGTCTTTGATACGCTGTGTAGGTGATATCATATCTTATCAACGCTGCCCTTCTATATTATTGTTGACTAGCAAACGACGCATATCATAATGACAAGATCAGACTGCCGACTACCAGACAGAGAACTGGTCGACTTCCGACATCCCCGCAGACAAGAAAACGACCATCACCACCACATCCACAAACTTACTTCTCGACTGTTTGAAGACGTCAACTACCGGGACGATGACAGATCGCCTGACAACTGGACGACAAACCACCAAAGACCACTCGCTCTATATTCGAGATTTCCCTGCGGCATATGCAGTTTGTTTCATTGCAATGCCCTTCGAAATCCCGGATGAGAGCGGGACAGACAACGGACTGAGGAATGACGTCATACATCAACATCCGCGACCGCGTCACTCTACTGTTACGTCATACACGTCATACACGTCATACACGTCATACACGTCATACACGTCACGTGCAAGTAAGCCGAGTGACGAGCGATCATAGGCATTGACTTTGTCCGTATGTAACGCATAATTATGTTTCCTGCTTTGTAATCAGCAAGGTTCCTATGTGCCATTATTTCATCGAGTTGTTGAATTGTGTGTGTTGCTATGCTTTTAAATGTACTGTTCAAGCTGCTTACATTTATACGATTATCGTCAAACCCTAGTGTTGAGGAATATTCTCAAACGAGCGGAAAATTCCCAGGACAAATACGAAGTGGTAAATATACTCAGACACGTTCAGAGATTGTTTCGATAGTAGCTAAGTAAACAAAAATAAACATTATGTATAAAGCTGTTCCTGTGGTTCAAGAGAAATACAAAACGCAAGGTACCATCTGATGATTTTTGATAACGTATTGTATTGTTTTGATTTTTAATAGCGTAACGTATTGTATGTAATAACGTATTGGGATGATTTTTAATAACGTATTGTTTGTAAAGGTGCCGTAATTGGCGATGAACGAGCGAGCGCGATCGAAATGTTTGTTGAATTTCAATTCGATCGGGCAAGTAGTTTGTGATTTAAGAAGAAAAAAATGGTGAGCAAGTGCGCACGTGCAGAGGCTCCCCACCCCGGACTTGTGGAAAGGCGGCGGCTGAAAGGTTCCTAACCACACACCAAATTAGAACACAATCGGGTCAGCCGTTCCTGAGATATAGAATAGGGGTGTGCACGTGCGCACGTGCAGAGGCACCCCACCCTTGACTGTGGAAACTGACGGCTGAGGGGTTCCTAACCGCACATCAAATTTGGACATAATCTGCCCAGCCGCTGCGAAGTTTTTGCGAGAAAACACTTTATAACACCCCTCACGCGGCACGCGCCACGCGCAGTGGTAGTCACCCACATGAGTCACCACTGGTCTTGAACAGGGTAGGTTAGATGGGGCTGCTCAGCAAAGAAGCCCGCTTGTAAATCGGAATTCGGACGTGTGGTTGCAAAGATATGAGCTTCTCAATGGCGTCGCCACAGGTCGGGCCGGGCCAGACCTGGCCGGGCCGCTCATATTCAGATTTTTCCCATATACCACGGAAGGACGAGCGAGCGCTTCGCGCTCGATCGTAATCAACTGATGTATTTTATTTATTCTTTTAACGTACATCATAACATCAACATAACAATGATCAAATACAGCAGATTTAAAACTAAAGAACCGATGAAAATACGTGTTTTTAGAGTCCATAACTAAACAATTTGGTGATCTTCAATACTCAAATTTCGGGGTCAATGGTTTGGGCAATTAGCAAACATACACAATGTTGTAAAATAGTGTCTGGTGTAAACGTGCAAACTTGACATAAAATGTTCGAAATGGGGCAGCTTTAAGTTTTAACTCGCCTGATTTTCCAATAAGAAGTAAAGTAGACCGATTACACTCGTTTCTATTAAATCAATTGAGATGCAGTCATATTCCTTTGTAATATATAACAAAACATATATTAGGGACGTTTAAAAGTATGCCTATGTGAAACGTTTTCCTACATATAGGTCAAGACATCAGTGATTTTCTGAGATAACATAGTGTAAAAGTAATATAGAATCCGCCATTCAGTTCAACGACTTTCGAAGAGCATGGAAGCCGGTATAGACGAGAACGCGGGACAGTTTCAGTGGCAGAAGAAATAACACATTCTCACATGTCGGCAACCATTCAGCGAAGACACGAAGCACCTCACGGCACACCCTACACCAGGTCGATAGAGACGACATTGCATAGAACAATACTAATAACAGCGTACTTACTAACACAGCATGAAGACAAAGTCATCAGCTAGGCGTCCTGTGTGCTGCAGGTTCTAACGAAGCGAAATATTATGAATGTGGACACTGGATAAAATAATGCAAGGTATGAGCTCCAAGCGTATCGCTTGGAAGTATATAGCGGAAGCCGCCGATGTCATTTATCAAAATCATCAGCGACGGAGTGAAAATGTTACGAAAAATGGCCTACATATTAGGACGGGTCATGTAAAACAGATTTCAGATTAATAGTGAAATTATAATGCGCTATGTCATTACAAGCTTACATTAATTTTTTGAAATTTTTCAAATCAAATTTGAAGGTGCCAATCGGCCTCTTTTTAGGGACACTTCTGAAAAATTTCGTCAATATCGTACATTTTGACATGAACAATTTTTTACATTTTTGGACAAAATCATTTTCGAATTTTCCGTATGCTGGTTGACAGCCATAGTTATTTTCATAAAATTATCGTATACATTGAAGCTGTTTCTCCGCATTTCTCGTAAGGATTTTAAGGCATACGCTGAGCGGAATTGCAGTATATGTACTAGGTGCAGTTTTCCGGCTGCGGAGGCCTGCAGAGGACTCCACACGCGATGAAATGCAATACCAACAGATTAACTCAGTGGCAAGGACGCAGGAACCGGGGGGAAGCTCCCCCCCCCCCCCCCCCCCCCCTCCCCAACATTTCCGGATTTTAACATTACGCCTATGTGCGTTGCATAAGAAAGAATCTACTTCAGAATGCCTCCGCCCCCCCCCCCCCCCACTTTCGGAGAGTTGCGTCGCCCTTGCTCAGTGGAAACTGGATCTGGAGACAGGACAGGTACCAGGCCGGGAGATAGGACAGGTACCGGACCTCACGTCTGGATGCAGGACAGGTACCAACCCTCACGTCTGGAGACAGGACAGGTACCGGGCCTCACGTCTGGAGACAGGGCAGGTACCGGGCCTTACGTCTGGAGACAGGACAGATACCGGGCCTCACGTCTGGAGACAGGACAGGTACCGGGCCTGACGTCTGGAGACAGGACAGGTACCGAGCCTCACGTCTGGAGACAGGACAGGCACTGGGTCGCACGTCTGGAGGCAGGGCAGATGCCGGGCCTCATGTCTGGAGACAGGAAAGGCCTCGCGTCTAGATATAGGACAGGTACCGGGCCTCACGTCTGAAGACAGGACAGCTACCGGGCCTGGAAGCAGGGCAGGTACCTGGCCTCACGTCTGGAGAAAAGACAGGCACCGGGCCCGTAGGCAGGGCAGATGCCGGACCTCACGTCTGGAGACAGGACAGGTACCGGTCCTCACGTCTGGAGACAGGACAGGCACCGGGCCCGTAGGTAGGGCAGGTACAGGACCTCATGTCTGGAGACAGGACAGGTACCGGTCCTCACGTCTGGAGACAGGACAGGCACTGGGGACGGAGGCAGGGCATGTACCGGACCTCACGAGTAGAGGAAGGAAAGGTACAAGACCCCACATCTGGAGATAGGATGGGTATCGGACCTCACATCTGGAGACAGGTCAGGCACCGGGCTTTACGTCTGGAGATAGAACAGGTACCTGTCCTGTCTCGAGGGGCGGATCAAGGTCATGCAGTCATATTTGTTTGGCACGCACTCCTTCCCACCCACTTTAAATCCATTTTCCATGGAGTTAATCTGCTGGTGTTCCATTTCAGTCAATGGTGGCGGAAGGTATTTTCGGATGGGGGAGGGAGCAAAGAAACCCAGGGGGCCCCTCGGCCAAAGGGTCCCTCCCAACGGCCAAAGCCCCCCCCCCCCCCACCAAAAAAAGAAACACGCGAAATGGTATCTCCTCGGATTGAAGTCACTATATTTTGCAGGGCCTCTAAATGGTCGCAAAAAAAAACATCGGACAGCCCATGTTGAAGTTGCAGGCCTTCCGAGGGCCCCCTTAGACCGACTGAGGGCCTTCTGTCGGCCTTAGAGGGCGCCTCAGGCTGGCTGAAGGCACCTCGGGGCACTCGGTGTCAATTTTTCGGTTAAAAAAAATCGAACCAACTTCGTGAAAAATTATCAACAAATTTACCAATTTAAAAATGTATGGGGGCGGGAAATCACGTGTTTGCTCCCTCCCCCCACTTCTTCTGTGGGGGACAGCTTCCCCCTGTCGCCCACTTATCCGCCAACACTTATTTCAGTGCGTGTAAAGCTCCTCTGCAGACCTCCGCAGCCGGGAAACTGCACCTAGTGCATAAATTGCAAGTCCGCTCAATAGATGGCGCTGTGCCTTAACCTCCTTACAGGAAATGCAGAGAAATAGCTTTATTGTCCATGATAACTCCATGAAAATCACTACGGTTGTCAAACAGCATACGGAGAATTCGAAAATTATATTTTCAAATAAAATTGTTTAAAAAAAATAAATGCCCAAATGTACGACATTGACGAAAAAATCGAAAAAGTGTCCCCAAAAAGATGCCGGTTGGCACCACTAAATGTGATTTTAAAAAAAATCAAAAAATTCATGAAAGTTTGTAGTGATATAGCGCATAATAATTTCACTATTAAACTGTGGATGCTCGCAAAAACCTATCGAATGACCCGGCCTACTTCACAACGCTTCTACATTTAACCCGCGCCCCGCTGTGGGGGAGGGGGGTAAATTTTACCCCTTCCAGATTTTATCAATAACTTGAAAACTATCAAGAATAGCATCTTCACACTATTATCACTTTATGCGGCATTAGGTCTTCTCATAAAATGTCACTGAAATTGAGGTAGTACTTTGGAAGATAATGAGCTTTTAATGACTTCATGTCATGCCATTTTAGGTGGAAAAATGATACATGTTCGAAAATTCGTAGAAAATCGAGTGTTAATGCAAATTAGAAATTATAAACGTTAAAAGGAATAAAATGCCATTTTCTTCCATATGACTATCTCTCATTGGCCAAATTGTGGGTTGTTGAACCCTACAAATTAAAAAACAAAATATTTTTTTAATTCCCGCAAAATATTTTTGCTTTAAAAGATATTCAAAAAACTGGAATACATGTTAGGGTTCCAAGTATGGACGATACTCAAAACACATTGCAAAGCAATATCGTTATTTTTGACTGACTTATGGCTCTCTAAATATAAGTAGCTCATGACGTCATTTGTTAATTTCCGTCTTTTGGCTTTTAGAGATTTTATACAGACAAGGAAATACCACAGCTGTATTTCGGAGACAAAGCTGGTCTAGAAACATGCCTTTTGTATTTAGATTAATCAATTTCAAATTTGGTCGTTATTGTATTTGTATTTGACAACTTGGACACTCTCCGACAATACACGTCGGCTATTCTGAGGTCACGTCATAATGCGGATGGAACGTTACACAACTTACACCAGGGGCGTACACACGGGGGCGGAGAGGGCGGCCGCCGCCCCCCGCCGCCCCCCCCCCCCCCCCCCCCCCCCCCCTTCGCGCCGAAGGCGAGGAAGGGCCTCGTAAGCAGACCAATTTCCGCGCCGAAGGCGCGGAAATAGACATGCTTACGGGGTTTGATATCTGCCATTTGCTGCACTCAGACCAGGAGCCGCCCTCAGGCCAGATGCCGCCCCATGGTCAGGTGCCACCTTCAAGCCAGGTGCCGCTCTCAAGCCAGGTGCCGCCCTCAGGCCAGTTCCCGTCCTCAAGTCACGTACCGCGTTCTGGCGGGACACCACCCTCAGGTCAGATGCCGCTACCTAGCCATGTGCCGCCGTATGGCCAGGTGACGGCGCCACTCTGGCCAGGGAGGACGCCCCTCCAGCCAGTGACGGTGCTTTTGCGGGTAGTGACGGCATCCCCTGTCATAGACGGCGCCCCTCCGGCCAGTGACGGCGCCCCTCCGGCTAATGACAGCGCCCCTCTGACCAGTGACGGCGCCCCTCTGGTTAGTGACGGCGCCCCTCTGACCAGTGACGGCCCCTCTCCGGCCAGTGACGACGCCCCACCGGCAAATGACGGCACCCCTCCGGCCAGTGACGGCGCCCCTTCGGATAATGATGGCGCCCCTCCGGCCAGAGACAGCGCCACTTCGGCTAGTGACGGCGCCCATCTGGCCAGTGATGGCACTCCTCCGGCCAGTGACGGCACTCTTGCGGCCAGTGACGACGCCCCATCGGCCAGTTACGGTGCCCCTTTGGCCACTAACGGTGCCCCTCTAGAGCCAATGGCGGCACCCTTCCGGCCAGTGACGGCGCCCCGCCGGCCAGTGACCGCGGGAGATGCGAGGCTCTCTCAGGTCTCGACAATCGCCCTCTCAGACCAGCCTGGGATCCGCTCGGGCATGACAAGGGTTCTATCAGGCCTAGAAATCATCTAAGGGCTCTCATGCCCGACGAGGGCCCATCAGGTCGATAGGGGACCCGCTCAAGCCGACCGAGTTCTCCTTTAGGCCGATCGAGGTCCTCTCAAGCCGACCGAGGACCGCTCAGGTTGACTGTGGGCCCATCAGGCCGACCAAGATCTCCTTCGGGGCGCCGGAGGATCCCCTCAACCCGACCGTGGGCCCCTCACGCCAACCAAAGGCCCCTCAGACGGAAAATAAGGGCCCACAGGCTGACAAAGGGTCTCCTCAGGCTAACAAAGGGCTCCCTCAGACCTAGGGACCCTCAGACCGAGTGATGGCCCTGAAGCCGGCCCTTTGTGAATTTCTACGCACGCCACCGAGTGTCACTCATGGGCATAGGCGTACCCAGGGGGGGGGGGGGCAAACGGGGAAATTGCCCCTCCTGAAGGTCTGTACGTGCCCCCTTGGCCGTATGTTCCCCTTTGGAAATAGGGCCCGAAGGGCCCTATTTCGAGAAGAAAAAAATAAGGGGAAACAATGCAAATATTCCCCTCTAAAAATATAGTGGGCCAAATCCGATGAGTTTTTTTGGTGGGGGTACCTTATGACCCCTGATCAAAATATGTCTCCCTCCTGGAGTAAATCCTGGGTACGCCACTGTTCATGGGAGACGAGAAGAACAATAGTTTCTGTGCTAGTATTACTTCAATTGAGGTAGAATAAGTTTATCACTCCGGACGAGGCAGGGGCTACCCTAAATGACTTTCCCGCTAAAAAAAAGTTGTATGCCGAGATGGGGAAGTTCCTGGACTTACGGTGAACAGCCTATGTTCGTGCTGTCAGCTAAAGCTGAGCGCATATTTGTATTTGGTTCACACCTTACGTTTGAATGCGTTTCGCGCCGACACCATGGTGCGGCGCCCTTCGCTAAGCAGAGCTGTTTGCATGGACCATATCCGATCGCGCAATATTTGCTGACAGGCGGAATTTAAAGTCGAAGGATTTACGTGTCACAAACTTTCGGCACGGTCCTCCCGCGCATTGACTTCATCTCACTCAGGCCGCTGCCACCGACGCAGGTCATCCCAGTCAAGGGTAAATAGGACGAGTTAGCACGAGTCGCGGCGCCAGCCCCATACATCAACTCGAACATCTCTCCCTGCCAACTCTTCTTGGTGCAAGAAGAAGTCAGGCGGGCGCGATTGACAAATGCGCTACGGGGAAGGACTTCAACAAGCACCGCAGCGACGCATGGCTACGATGGAATTTGGACGAAAGGCGCCTCTTCGTCCGTGGAAGATGGAAGCGTCGGCATCTGGTGAAAGGGGTAGACGATATATTCAGGCAGAGATAGAGCTAGGCTGATTTCGGCAGGTCAGAGGAGAGAGAGAGAGAGAGAGGGGTGGGGGTTGATCTTGGCATTTTGGCAGGTCAGAGGAGAGAGATAGAGAGAGAGAGGGGGGTGGGGGTATATTTCGGCAGGCCAGAGAGAGAGGTGAGTGACCTAGCCGTGACAGAATTAGTCACATCCACGATCGCACTCAAATATACGTGCTACTGACGAAAATGCGTGCTACTGACGGACGGCATACCTACATGTGAGAATGCTATACAAATAAATTCAGCATCATTTTTTAAAAATACATCCATAATTTTGTTTTTTCGAAAGAACAAACTGCAAATGAGTAAGCGTAAGATAATTTTTTTTAAAAAAAATGCTGGAAAATGTATGTTATTAACCCTCGCCCTACGGGAATCCTACAACGACCCCCCCCCCCCCTCCCACTGAGGTTTTCTTGCCTAACTTTTTACATATGCGGAGCATCTTGCGGAAACTTTCAGTAGCTGAATTTACAACAATTATACGTACGCTGTGAAAATTTCATGGAATCTGGTTGAGCCATTTAGGAGATAATTATGTTTTGATGACGTCATGTTGGTGGAAAAACTATAAATGTTTGAAAAATCGTCAAAAACAGAGTTTTGAAGTAAATTGCAAACAAAATTCAGCAAAGATATTAAATGTAATTTTCTTTTAAATGGCAAGTTCGGAGTTTCAAAGTTTTGGCTTTTGACCCTTACAATTAACAAAAACTGATTTTTTTTTGGGGGGGGAAAAATCACCACAAAATCAGATTTTTCAAAGATGTTAAAAACACGGAATATATGTGAGATAACTGAGTATGGATAATACTCAAACCAAATTTTAAAGCAATATCTCTATTTTTGACTGAGTGATAACTCCCTAAGTGTAAGAAACTCATGACGTCATTTTTTTAATAACTTTTTTTTTACTTTTTTATCAGATACGAATAAATAATTACCTTTTCTGTATTTCTGAGCCAAGACTGGTCTAGGAACATGCTTTTTTACATTTATCAATTTCTAATTTTGAGGTTTTCTGACAGAAAAATCGCTGTTCTGGACGTGGTCGATCGAGGTCATTCACTTGATCTGGAAAGTCACCCGTTGACCCGAAACCTAAAAATTGCATTCCATTAGATTCCAAACATGACAGGCAACATGTTGGTTCTTACCACGTTGCTCTATCTTGCTTGGTTTGGAAGTTAACATAGGGGTCATTTTAGGACCCCCCCCCCCCCTCCCATAGGGCGAAGGTGCAAAAAAACTCCCGTAGGGCGAGGGTTAATTAAAATTTAACGCCCCTCCAGGCCTATGAGGTCCCCTTTGACGGCGGGAATGCCGCCCCCACGGTCAGCCGCCCACCCCATTCGGGGAAAAAATCCTAGATCCGCCCGCTGTGCATGTTTGAGGAAACGGCGCCCCATTTTCCCGAGAGAGAAAAAATCGCCCCTGTTCCCCGAAAAAAAAAATGCGCCCCTTTTCCCTGGAAAAAAAATGCGCCCCTATGCCCTGCCGAGAAAAAAAATCCTGGATTTAAAAATTCTGGATACGCCCCTGACTTACACACACATACACATCATGCTCGCACACACTGACTAGAAACTATCGCAAAATCACACTTTCAGCAAACTTTCAGCTTTGCGTGTGTCCAGTGTCCACCATTCGCCACCACGCCAGCACTGGGCCACCACCATCACGTGACCACAATGCTGTAACCCGGTCAAGGTCATCTCGCTACAGACGACCGCGCGGTCAGTGACGTCACTGCAGTGGTCACCGGCCGGGCCGGGCCGGCCAGGCATCTGCCGGTCTCGATGCCTCGGGCGATGGCTGCGTCTCCGGCGCGAGGGTAGGCGGCTCCCCGTGTGCACTCGGTCAAGTTTGCCGTTGAAGTTGCGTGCGTTTGTTGAAACTTGCTGACATTAAAAGACTTTGCGGTTGGTAGTTGGTTAAAGATCCAAAACAATGACCTGATAAACTTGCGGTATTGGCCAGCACTCGTCCAAGTGATCACCATTAAAAGTAGCAAGTACAGTTAAAACAATGCAAGTTTTAGTCTTGTAATTACTTTTTCTGACTCACATACCATTGTTCATATGTATAGTGACTGCGAAAACTTCTCTCGTCACTTGCACTCACTTCACTCGCATCTTGGAATCAGGCACAATCACTCGAACGGGTAAGGATGAGGTGTGAGCCTCCCGCGCACCGTCGCACGTCCGTACGGGGCGACAGGCGCAGGTCGACTTGTGACTTGACCTTGACCTGAGGGCAATGATATGGAGTTAGGTTGTGAAAATGACTGCTACTATCGAATTATACGTGTAAAATAACCCATACAACATGTGTCGCATAGCTTTCGTAGACATGTGACCTTTTGTGACCTGACCGTGACCTTGACCTTTGCTTACAATTTTACTTTCGCTTATACAGGAAATGCATTATACCCTTGAGAGCACCGTGTGGAATAATAGTCGCAATCTAAGGCTTTGAATGGAAAGTATGGCTCAAAAACTCAAATACCTCAAGTTTGACCTTTGACCGGATTGTCACCTGACATGTGGCCTTATTTTAAGCATTTCGGGAATGCATTATATTTGTCCCCTTGAAAGCTTTCTATCACCGCCGTGCGCGTCCCGCTGCGGCCATTGGTTCGGAAGATACCGAGGGGGAATATTTACCCCCGCGGGGCGCGTTCGGCTGCCGACCCCAGCGGGGCGCGGGTTAATGCAGATAATAAACAAGGCATGCATCAATATTTTCTTTATCTATAATCTCTAACGACAAACGAGCATACAGCCATATAGACATCAGTAATGTTTCAACAGTATGTGTGTTGTGGGGGAGGGGGCAGCTGGGATATCTTAAATCACAGACCTCTACATATCACAGATCTTAAAGATATGTAGAGCTCCAAGTGCTTAAATAAACATACATGCAGTTCCTGTTGACAACGATCGTGGTCAGACGTGGGCGGGGGCAATCAAAATAATAAAACAAATATCTTAGATTCTCGAAAATTTCACATATTGAGACAAACAAAAGACCATCTCGCCTCCGAAGACCGGTATCAATACAAACATGGCGTATGACGTCTATCTCAACACAAACCTAATGTTAAAGTTATTCTACCAGATAAAAATATCTGGATTCTTGGGAAATATTTTACAAACAATTCCAAACTTGTGTTTGGACCTAACTATTAAAGCCATCTGATAAACCATGCGAAGAAGGCCCACAGTGGTATTTTATTTGCAAGATAACTTACACCTTTACTTTTAACATGTATGCTAAAATGTAGAGTAACTCGAAATGTCTTTACGCTGTTTGGTCCAAATTCTGTGTTTTTTACCAATATTACCCCACAGGAGTAAATTTCTTCGAAAATAATCCAACCTTTTAATAGGAATGTGAACAATGGCCACAAAAGTCGGTCGTGGTCAGAGAGAGAAAGCTGCACGCGGTGAGTAGTGTTGCCAACACTGAGGACTTTCCTCAGTTTCTAAGGATTTTCGGCCTGACTGAGGATTTCTGAGGACTTTTGGGCTGCAAACTGATGATTTTAATTTGGCAACCCTGGCGGTGAGACCAGGGTGAGACGGGTCGGAGCGGGACTTCAGTCGGGGTTCAGAAGTGGAGCCGTGAGGGTGGTGTGCTCCGGCAGTGAGGATGTGACGTCTTGACAAGTGGACTTCGTGGTGGGTGTGGAGGTGTGACTTGGTGACGGGGTTGACAGTGAGGTACTGGTAGACAGGGGGTGACAGTGGTGTGTTACAGGAGGGTGTATGGTGTCATGTTAGGGTCACAATCTTGACAGGGCTGTGAGACAGATAGTAATGAGTGTTTACAGGTGATCACTCATATCGGCAAGGTAGGTCTCTACAGCTTTAAAGATATTTATCATACCGCTGAAGCTGCTCGTTTATTATTAGCACATATTAGATTTAGACCATGCTGACATCTGATGTCAAGCTTGTATGGTTTTATTAGCTTTATTTATTATTTTCCCAGGTTAACTAATAGTAGGCCAGCTAATAGCTCTGACACTTAGCTTGCTTGCTGACGTAAGAACATTTTCAAAGCGACGTGCAATGAATTTCAGCATGCTGCTTTAAATCAAGGCAAACATTCTTTGCGATTTTGTTAGTTTACGCTAATTGCACTCGACGACAAACTTACTTTTGGTCTTTGATACGCTGTGTAGGTGATATCATATCTTATCAACGCTGCCCTTCTGTGTAATTTTTGACTAGCAAACGACGCATACCATAATGACAAGCTCAGACTGCCGACTACCAGGCAGAGAACTGGTCGACTTCAGACATCCCCGCAGACAAGAAAACGACTTCACCACCACGACCAACAAGCTTACTTCTCGACTGTTTGAAGACGCCAACTACCGGGACGATGACAGATCGCCTGACAACTGGACGACAAACCAAAGACCACTCGCTCTATATTCGAGATTTCCCTGCGGCATATGCAGTTCTTTTCATTGCAATGCCCTTCGAAATCCCGGATGAGAGCGAGACAGACAACGGACTGAGGAATGACGTCATACATCAACATCCGCGACCGCGTCACTCTATTGTTACATCATACACGTCATACACGTCATACACGTCATACACGTATACACGTCATACACGTCATACACGTCATACGAAACTCATATTACCGTACTACAGTTATAGTTTTTGGCCATATATGGTGCGGCATTCATCGGCCGTGCGCTCGTGTGACCTGGCTGTTACTGGCGTGCGCGTAAGCCGAGTGACGAGCGATCATAGACATCGACTTTCTCCGTATGTAAGGTATAATTATGGTTCCTGCTTTGTATTCAGCAATGTTCCTATGTGCCATTGTTTCATCGAGTTGTTGAATTGTGTGTGTTACTACGCTTTTAAATGTACCGTTCCAGCTGTTTAGATTGATACGATTATCGTCAAACCCTAGTGTTGAAGGATATTCGCAAACGAGCGGAAAAGTCCCAGGGCAAATACAAAGTGGTAAATATACTCAGACATGTTCAGAGATTGTTTCGATAGCAGCTAAGTTAAAAATAAACGTTATGTATAAAGCTGTTTCTATGGTTCAAGGGCAATACAAAACGCAAGGTAGCATCTGATGATTTGTAATAAGGTATAGTTTTTAAGGTATTAGCAGTTTTCACGACAGATTATTGCGCTGAAAAGTTTCTGAAAGATTCTGAAAGTTTTGAAAAACTACACAACTGTTACATGCCATTTTTGGCTAGAAATGTCTCATAATTGTGTAATATGTTGACAAAATTGCGGTTTGGTGGTAATAAGCAAGATAAGTATTGATATAATCTTCCTGAAAGTTTCAGGATGATTCAGAAAGTTTCAGGAAAATTCTGTCAATACTTATCTTACTTATTACCACTAAACCGCAATTTTGTCAATATATTTTATTCATAATAACATATTACAAAATTAAGAGAGACATTTCTAGCCAAAAACTGCATGTAAAAGATGTGTAGTTTTTCAAAACTTTCAGAATCTTTGAGAAACTTCTCAGCGCAATAATCCTTCGTGAAAACGGCTATTAACTGATGTATTGTATTTATTATTTTGATGGATGGCATGATAGACGTTATTCTTCTTTTTTTTAATGTGTTACAATGATCAATAGAAAGCTTGTCTATTTTAATAATTAATTTGGGCACTAAAATACATACTTGGCATGCTATTGGTCATTAACACAATTTTTGACAAAGATATATTTTATTCACTCTGTTAACGTGCATCATAGCATTAACATAAAAATGGTAAAATGAAGTAGATTTAAGACTAGAGAACAGTTGACAATACGTTTTAGAGTCCATAACTAAACAACTTGGTGATCTTCAATCCTAAAATTTGGGGGTCAATGGTTTGGGCACTCGGCAAACATACACAATGTTGTAAAATAGTGTCTTGTGAAATCGTGTAAACTTGACATGAAATGTTCCAAGTGCAAGGGCAGGTTTAAGTTATAACTCGCATGATTTGCAAATAAGAGTTAAAGTCGACCGATTAAATTCGTTTCTATTAAATCAATTGATATGCATTCATATTCCTTTGTAATATATAACAAAACATCAATTAGGCACGTTTCAAAGTATTCCTATGTGAAACGTTTTCCTACATATAGGTCAAGACATCAATGGTTTTCAGAGATAACATGGTGTAAAAAGTAATATAGAATCCGTCGTTCAGATCAATGACTTTCGAAGAGCATGTAAGGCGGTATAGACGAGAGCACGCGACAGTTTCAGCGGCAGAAGAAATGGATACATTCTCGCATGTCCGCAACCATTCAGCGAAGACACGAAGCACTTCACGGCACACCCTGCACCAGGTCGATAGAGACGACATTACATAGAACAATACTAATAACAGCGTACTTAGTAACACAGCATGAAGACAAAGTCGTCAGCTAGGTGTCCTGTGTGCTGCAGGTACCACAAAGTCAAATATTATGAATGTGGACACTGAATAAAATAATGCAATGTATGAGCTCCAAGCGTCTCGCTTGGAAGTATAGCGGAAGCTGCCGATGCCATGTATCAAAATCATCAGCCACGGAGTGAAAATGTTACGAAAAATGGACTACACAACACTTCTACTTTAAAGGGAAAATTGCACCTTTGTATTGGTTTTGAACTGAGATAGCCATTATCTTTCGCCGTTATTGAAATATCTAAATTATTGTGGTAATTTTCCACAAAACTTATCCGGTTTTAAGCCATTAAATTTTGAATTTGCAAAATGGGATCTGTGGTAGTGCCGTCGCTGATTGGCTGACAGCCACTTCAAGATTGTTGGCCCTGGAAGTCAGACGACCTGTATTTCTCGAACCTTGGCGAGCACGATGTAAACAACGGCCAACGCGTTAGGTTACGGTCCAAGTTGAAGTTGTTCACGTTGTTTGAAGTCTCAGTTAAGGATTGATTGCTTTTTTAAAATAAATATTGAGCTACCGCAATGTTTCGAACTCGTCATTGTGTTCTGCGCGGGAGAAGACACAGTTCCAGAATGTTTGTATTAAAGTCGCCAGAATTGTCTGAAACGATATTAGGCAGCGTAGAGGTTTTCTCTATAAGTCTTTATATCACAATAATGACATAATCCCAAATTTAAAAACTTAATTTGTATAAAGTTAAATGACCTTTCGAGAGAAAAAATATTACCATCGTTTTCAGCAGCACTTTCTTCATATTTTCGACTACAGCCAGCGTATATTTGACAAATTTCAGAAAGGTGAAACATTCCCTTTATTGCAGCTAATAAACAAGGCATCCATCGATATTTTCTTTATCCATCATCTCTAACGACGAACGAGCATACAGCCATATAGACATCAGTGATGTTTCAACAGTCTGTGTGTTGGAGGGGGGGGGGGGGGGGCAGTATAACTTGTGTTTGGACCTAACTATTAAAGCCATCTGATCTTAAATCACAGACATATATATATAATATCACAGACCTCAAACATATGTAGAGCTCTGTGCTTAAATGCACATACTTGCAGTTCCTGTTCACAACGATCGTGGTCAGACGTGGTCGGGTGCAATACAAATAATAAAACAAATATCTTAGATTCTCGAGAACATCAATAATATTTTTGTGTATAAATACAGCTAACGTTTTTCAGATATTGAGACAAACAAAATACCATCTCGCCTCCGAAGACCGGTATCAATACAAACATGGCGTATGACGTGTATCTCAACACAAACCTAATGTTAACGTTATTCTACCAGACAAAAATATCTGCATTCTTGGGAAATATTTTACCAACAATTCCAAACTTGTGTTTGGACCTAACTATTAAAGCTATCTGATAAACCAAGCGAAGAAGGCCCACAGTGGTATGTTATTTGCAAGATAACTTACACCTTTACTTTTAACATGTATGCTAAAATGTAGAGTAGCTCGAAATGTGTTTACGCTGTTTGGTCAAAATTCGGTGTTTTTTACCAATACCCCTCCCACCCCCAGGAGTAAATTTCTTCGAAAATAATCCAACCTTTTAAAAGGAATGTCAACCATGGCCGCAAAAGTCGGTCGTGGTCAGAGAGAGAAAGCTGCACGCGGTGAGTAGTGTTGCCAACACTGAGGACTTTCCTCAGTTTCTAAGGATTTTCGGTCTGACTGAGGATTTCTGAGGACTTTTGGGCTGCAAACTGATGATTTTGTTTTCTAAGAAGGTTGGCAACCCTGGTAGTGAGACCGGTCGGCGCGGGACTTCAGTCGGGGTTCAGAAGTGGAGGCGTGAGGTTGGTGCGCTCCGGCAGTGAGGATGTGACGTCTTGACAAGTGGACTTCGTTGTGGGTGTGGAGGTGTGACTTGGTGAAGGGGCTGACAGTGAGATACTGGTAGACAGGGGGTGACAGTGGTGGGTTGCAGGAGGGTGTATGGTGTCATGTTAGGGTCACACTCTTGACAGGGCTGTGAGACAGATAGTAATGAGTGTTTACAGGTGATCACTAGAGCCCTTCATGGAATGGCAATGGAAATGGGTGGGAATGGGGCAATCTTTTGGAAATGTAACGGGTTGGAATGGGTTTAAGACGGGCCATATCATTTTTTGGCACTAAAAAAGTGAAATATGCTGAAACAGGTGGGAATGGGAGCTCCATTAATTATGAATTGGGATTGGAACGGGTTTGGGTCTGGCTGAATGGCCCGGCATGGGATGGAATGGGATGGGGGCTGAAATGTGTCCCATGAAGGGCTCTAGTGATCACTCAAATAGCGGTAAGGTAGGTCTCTAACTTTAAAGGAAATAGTTCACCTTGTAAATTTTTACCCAACACGATTTGATTATATTTTTTAATACAATTTCTTTTTATATTGTCAAAAATGGCCTTATATCGCGCCGATTCAGGACAGAAGGCCGCAAATTTGTATTGTGTATCAAAACTATATGCATACTCTCTGAGTCAGAGTCTTGACGTCACGCGAATGTAAAAAATGGTTCAGCAAATCAGATTCGAAAGTAGTCGCGTGAAGATAGACTCGCATTGGAGATGTGCCAACCGGCGGCCGGCGATTCGCTTGCTAGCACCAGCTGCAAGCTGATTGGCTGATGGTATAGCCTCTGTCCGGGCTAGAACCAGTACAACATTCTTTCGCTAGCACCGCATTCCTTCGCCAAAAACTCAAATATATTCGGCTGGAGATTCTTTACAGTCAAGGAAACTTGCAGATAGGGGTTTCCCAACACGGGCTACAAAACTGCTATCTCAGTTTAAAACTAATGTTGAAGGTGAACTGTTTCCTTTAAAGACATGTATCATACCGCTGAAGCTGCTCGTATATTCTTAGCACATATTCGATTTAGACCATGCTGACATCTAATGATGTCGGGTTTGTGTGGTTTTATTAGCTTTATTTATTATTTTCCCAGGTTAACTAACAGTAACCCAGCTAATAGCTCTGACGCTTAGCTTGCTTGCTGATATAAGCATATTTTCAAAGCGACGTGTAATGAATTACAGCATGCTGCTTTAAATCAAGGCAAACATTCTTTGCAATTTGGTATTTCACGCTAATTGCACTATAGGTCTCTGATACGCTGTGTAGGTGATATCATATCTTATCAACGCTGCCCTTCTATAATATTTTTGACTAGCAAACGACGCATACCATAATGACAAGATCAGACTGCCGACTACCAGACAGAGAACTGGTCGACTTCCGACATCCCCGCAGACAAGAAAACGACCATCACCACCACGACCGACAAACCTACTTCTCGACTGTTTGAAGACGCCAACTACCGGGACGATGACAGATCGCCTGACAACTGGACGACAAACCAAAGACCACTCGCTCTATATTCGAGATTTCCCTGCGGCATATGCAGTTCTTTTCATTGCAATGCCCTTCGAAATCCCGGATGAGAGCGAGACAGACAACGGACTGAGGAATGACGTCATACATCACCATCCGCGACCGCGTCACTCTACTGTTACATCATACACGTCATACACGTCATACACGTCATACACGTCATACACGTCATACGAAACTCATATTACCGTACTACAGTTACAGTTTTTGGCCATATATGGTGCGGCATTCATCGGCCGTGCGCTCGTGTGACCTGGCTGTTACTGGCGTGCGCGTAAGCCGAGTGACGAGCGATCATAGGCATCGACTTTGCCCGTATGTAGTGTATAATTATGTTTCCTGCTTTGTATTCAGCAATGTTCCTATGTGCCATTGTTTCATCGAGTTGTTGAATTGTGTGTGTTGCTACGCTTTTGAATGTACCGTTCCAGCTGTTTACATTGATGCGATTATCGTCAAACCCTAGTGTTGAAGGATATTCGCAAACGAGCGGAAAAGTCCCAGGGCAAATACGAAGTGGTAAATATACTCAGACATGTTCAGAGATTGTTTCGATAGCAGCTAAGTTAAAAAATAAACGTTATGTATAAAGCTGTTTATGTGGTTCAAGAGCAATTCAAAACGCAAGCGGCAAGGTAGCATCTGATGATTTGTAATAACGTATAGTTTTTAAGATATTAGCAGTTTTCACGACGGATTATTGCGCTGAAAAGTTTCTGAAAGATTCTGAAAGTTTTGAAAAACTACACAACTTTTACATGCCATTTTTGGCAAGAAATGTCTCTCATAATTGTGTAATATGTTGACAAAATTGCAGTTTGAGGGTAATAAGCAAGATAAGTATTGATATAATCTTCCTGAAAGTTTCAGGAGGATTCAGAAAGTTTCAGGAAGATTCTATCAATACCTATCTTACTTATTACCACCAAACCGCAATTTTGTCAATATATTTTATTCATAATAACATATTACAAAATTAAGAGAGACACTTCTAGCCAAAACCGCATGTAAAAGATGAGTAGTTTTTCAAAACTTTCAGAATCATTGAGAAACTTCTCAGCGCAATAATCCTTCGTGAAAACGGCTATTAACTGATGTATTGTATTTATTATTTTGATGGATGGCATGATGGACGTTATTCGTTTTTTTAATGTGTTACAATGATCAATAGAAAGCTTGTCTATTTTAATAATTAATTTTGGCACTAAAATACATACTTGGCATGCTATTGGTCATTAACACAATTTTTGACAAAGATATATTTTATTCACTCTGTTAACGTGCATCATAGCATCAACATAAAAATGGTAAAATGAAGTAGATTTAAGACTAAAGAACAGATGGCAATACGTGTTTGTAGAGTCCATAACTGGACAACTTGGTGATCTTCAATCCTAAAATTTGGGGGTCAATGGTTTGGGCACTCAGCAAACATACACAATGTTGTAAAATAGTGTCTTGTGAAAACGTGTAAACTTGACATGAAATGTTCCACGTGCAGGGGCAGGTTTAAGTTGTAACTCGTATGACTTGCAAATAAGAATTAAAGTCGACCGATTAAATTCGTTTCTATTAAATCAATTGATATGCAGTCATATTCCTTTGTAATATATAACAAAACATCCATTAGGAACGTTGAAATGTATTCATATGTGAAGCGTTTTCCTACATAGGTCAAGACATCAATGGTTTTCAGAGATAACATGGTATAAAAAGTAATATAGAATCCGTCGTTCAGTTCAATGACTTTCGAAGAGCATGGAAGGCGGTATCGACGAGAGCACGTGACAGTTTCAGCGTTAGAAGAAATGGAGTCATTCTCACATGTCCGCAACCATTCAGCGAAGACACGAAGCACTTCACGGCACGTCCTGCACCAGGCCGATAGAGACGACATTACATAGAACAATACTAATAACAGCGTACTTACTAACACAGCATGAAGACAAAGTTATCAGCTAGGCGTCCTGTATGCTATAGGTACTAACGAAGTGAAATATTATGAATGTGGACACTGGATAAAATAATACAAGGTATGAACTCCAAGCGTATTGCTTGGAAGTATAGCGGAAGCTGCCGATGTCGTTTATCAAAATAATCAGCGACGGAGTGAAAATGTTACCAAAAATGGACTGCACAACGCTTCTACCTTAAAGGGAAAATTGCACCTTTGAATTGGTTTTGAACTGAGATAGCCATTATCTTTCGCCGTTATTGAAATATTTACATTATTGTGGTAATTTTCCACAAGACCGTTTTCCACCGTTTTTAAGCAATTGAATTTTGAATTTGCAAAATGGGATCTGTGGTAGTGCCGTCGCTGATTGGCTGACAGCCACTTCATGATTGTTGGCCCTGGAAGTCAGACGACCTGTATTTCTCGAACCTTGGCGAGCACGATGTAAACAACGGCGAACGCGTTAGGTTGCGGTCAAAGTTGAAGTTGTTCACGTTGTTTGAAGTCTCAGTTAAAGATTGATGCCTTTTTTTAAAATAAATATTGAGCTACCGCAATGTTTCGCACTCGTCATTGTGTTCTGTGCGGGAGAAGACACAGTTCCAGAATGTTTGTATTTAAGTCGCCAGAATTGTCTGAAATGATTGTGCCATATGTTAGGCAGCGTAGAGGGTTTCTCTATAACTCTTTATAGCTCAATAATGACTACATCATCTAAAATTTAAAAACTTAATTTGTATAAAGTTCAGTGACTTTTCGAGAGAGAAAATATCGCCATCGTTTTCAGCAGCACTTTTTTTTCTTCGTTTTTTTCAGTTTGCTCCCACTTAAGGGCTTTTGTATTTCCATTCTATAGCTCAACGTTCTTTTCCAGCAGCACTTACTTCATATTTTCGACTACAGCCAGCGTATATTTGACAAATTTCAGAAAGGTGAAACATTCCCTTTAATGCAGCTAATAAACAAGGCATCTATCGATATTTTCTTTGTCTATAATCTCTAACGACAAACGAGCATACAGCCATATAGACATCAGTGATGTTTAAACAGTATGTGTGTTGGAGGGGGGAGGGGCAGTTGGGATATCTTAAATCACAGACATATATATCTAATATCACAGACCTCAAAGATATGTAGAGCTCTGTGCTTAAATGAGCATACATGCAGTTCCTGTTCACAACGATCGTGGTCAGACGTGGTCGGGTGCAATCAAAATAATAAAACAAATATCTTAGATTCTCGAGAACGTCAATAATATTTTTGTGTATAAATACAGCTAACGTTTTTCAGATATTGAGACAAACAAAATACCATCTCGCCTCCGAAGACCGGTATCAATACAAACATGGCGTATGACGTGTATCTCAACACAAACCTAATGTTAACGTTATTCTACCAGACAAAAATATCTGCATTCTTGGGAAATATTTTACCAACAATTCCAAACTTGTGTTTGGACCTAACTATTAAAGCCATCTGATAAACCAAGCGAAGAAGGCCCACAGTGGTATGTTATTTGCAAGATAATTTACACCTTTACTTTTAACATGTATGCTAAAATGTAGAGTAGCTCGAAATGTGTTTACGCTGTTCGGTCAAAATTCGGTGTTTTTACCAATACCCCCCCCCCCCTCCCACCCCCAGGAGTAAATTTCTTCGAACATAATCCAACCTTTCAAAAGGCATGTCAACCATGGCCGCAAAAGTCGGTCGTGGTCAGAGAGAGAAAGCTGCACGCGGTGAGTAGTGTTGCCAACACTTAAGATATCCCTCAGTTTCTAAGGATTTTCGGTCTGACTGAGGATTTTTGAGGACTTTTGGGCTGCAAACTGATGATTTTGTTTTCTAAGAAGGTTGGCAACCCTGGTAGTGAGACCGGTCGGCGCGGGACTTCAGTCGGGGTTCAGAAGTGGAGGCGTGAGGTTGGTGCGCTCCGGCAGTGAGGATGTGACGTCATGAGAAGTGGACTTGGTGGTGGGTGTGGAGGTGTGACTTGGTGAAGGGGCTGACAGTGAGGTACTGGTAGACAGGGGGTGACAGTGGTGGGTTGCAGGAGGGTGTATGGTGTCATGTTAGGGTCACAATCTTGACAGGGCTGTGAGACAGATAGTAATGAGTGTTTACAGGTGATCACTAGAGCCCTTCATGGAATGGCAATGGAAATGGGTGGGAATGGGGCAATCTTTTGGAAATGTAACGGGTTGGAATGGGTTTAAGACGGGCCATATCATTTTTTGGCACTAAAAATATCAAATATGCTGAAACAGGTGGGAATGGGAGCCTCATTAATTATGAATTTGGATTGGAACGGATTTGGGTCTGGCTGAATGGCCCGGCATGGGATGGAACGGGATGGGGGCTGAAAATGTGTCCCATGAAGGGCTCATTTTCAGAAGGGAAGAGATCACTCGTATATCGGTAAGGTAGGTCTCTAACTTTAAAGATATGTATCATACCGCTGAAGCTGCTCGTATATTCTTAGCACATATTCGATTTAGACCATGCTGACATCTAATGATGTCGGGCTTGTATGGTTTTATTAGCTTTATTTATTATTTTCCCAGGTTAACTAATAGTAGGCCAGCTAATAGCTCTGACACTTAGCTTGCTTGCTGATGTAAGAACATTTTCAAAGCGAATTGCAATGAATTTTAGCATGCTGCTTTACATCAACGCAAACATTATTTGCAATTTGGTAGTTCACGCTAATTGCACTATAGGTCTTTGATACGCTGTGTAGGTGATATCATATCTTATCAACGCTGCCCTTCTTTATTATTTTTGACTAGCAAACGACGCATACCATAATGACAAGCTCAGACTGCAGACTACCAGACAGAGAACTGGTCGACTTCCGACATCCCCGCAGACAAGAAAACGACTATCACCACCACGACCGACAAGCTTACTTCTCGACTGTTTGAAGACGTCAACTACCGGGACGATGACAGATCGCCTTACTACTGGACGACAAACTAAAGACCACTCGCTCTATATTCGAGATTTCCCTGCGGCATATGCAGTTCTTTTCATTGCAATGCCCTTCGAAATCCCGGATGAGAGCGAGACAGACAACGGACTGAGGAATGACGTCATACATCAACATCCGCGACCGTGTCACTCTACTGTTGCGTCATACACATCATACACGTCATACACGTCATACACGTCATACACGTCATACACGTCATACACGTCATACGAAACTCATATTACCGTACTACATTTACATGGCCAAGAACTGTACTACATTACAGTTCTTGGCCATATATGGTGCGGCATTCATCGGCCGCGCGCTCGTGTGACCTGGCTGTTACCGGCATGCGCGTAAGCCGAGTGACGAGCGATCATAGGCATTGACTTTGTCCGTAGGTAACGCATAATTATGTTTCCTGCATGTAATCAGCAAGGTTCCTATGTGCCATTATTTCATCGAGTTGTTGAATTGTATGTGTTGCTACGCTTTTAAATGTACCGTTCCAGCTGTTTAGATTGATACGATTATCGTCAAACCCTAGTGTTGAGGCATATTCGCAAACGAGCGGAAAAGTCCCAGGGCAAATACGAAGTGGTAAATATACTCAGACACGTTCAGAGATTGTTTCGATAACAGCTAAGTAAAAAATAAACATTATGTATAAAGCTGTTTCTGTAGTTCAAGGGCCATACAAAACGCAAGGTATCATCTGATCATTTTTAATAACGTATTTAATTGTTTTGATTTTTAACAACGTAACGTATTGTATGTAATAACGTATTGTGATCATTTTTAATAACAAATTGTTTGTAGGGTGCCGTAATTGGCGATGAACGAGCGAGCGCGATCGAAATGTATGGTGAATTTCAACTTGATCGGGCAAGTAGTGTCTGAGATTTAAAAAAAAAAATGCTGAGCAAGTGCGCACGTGCAGAGCCACCCCACCCCGGACTTGTGGAAAGGTGGCGGCTGAAAGGTTCCTAACCACACACCAAATTATAACACAATCGGGTCAACCGTTCCTGAGATATAGAATAGGGGTGTGCACGTGCGCACGTGCAGAGGCACCCCACCCCTGATTTGTGGAAACTGGCGGCTGAGGGGTCCCTAACCACACATCAAATTTGGACACAATCTGCCCAGGCGTTGCGAAGTTTTTGCGAGAAAACACTTTTTAACACCCCTCACGCGCCACGCGCAGTGGTAGTCACCCACATGAGTCACCACTGGTCTCGAACAGGGTAGGTTGGATGGGGCTGCTCAGCAAAGAAGCCCGCTTGTCAATCGGACGTGTGGTTGCAGAGATATGAGCTTCTCAATAGCGTCGCCACGGGTCGGGCCAGGCCAGGCCGGGCCGGGCCGCTCATATTCAGATTTGTCCCATATACCACGGAAGGACGAGTGAGAGCCTCGCGCTCGCTCGTAATCAACTGATGTATTTTATTCATTCTTTTAACGTACATCATAACACCAGTAAGGCGCCGTAGTTGGCGATGAACGAGCGAGCGCGAAGGAAATGTATGGGGAATGTCAACTCGATCGGGTGAATAGTTTCTCAGATACAAAATGGGTGCGCACGTGCGCACGTGCAGAGGCACACACTTTTGACTTGTGGGATAGTGTGGGCTGAGAGGTCCCTAACCACACACCACATTTGCACATGTGCAACAACACCCATCCGACATACTGTCCAGCCGGTTCGTTGTTAGATGTGATGATCACAAATTGTAAGGACCTTGTCCAGCGATGTGGTGTCACCGCCTGTCACTACAGCCCGCACGACTTCACGCGAACGCTATTAAAGGTATCGAAAGAGAAACGCCAAACGACAGTCATAACATCCCGATGTTTAAATCGCGTTGATTTTGATTACTTCAATGATTTACTCGACAACGCGGAATGGTCTCTGGTCTATCAAAGTGTGACGACATCTGATAAGTGGGACTCTTCTCTAGGAGTGTTTAAACCCCATCTAAATGCTGTCGCACCTGCTAGGCGCATTCAATTGCGAAACCAATCCGCCCCACCTGTCTCAGCCGATACGCGTGTGTTGATGGCTCGTCGCCGAGTCGCTCTAGCACGCGGCTCGCGTGATGTTTACAAGGACATCAATAGGCAGACGCGGGCAGCTATCAGACAGGATTGTCGGGATCATATTAGGAAGCAGATTGCTGAGGCAGGTCACTCCGGCATGTGGCGGTGCGTTAAGCCGATCATTGTTGGTAAGGTGGGTACGTCGGTCACTCCCAACATTCATCCAGACACTCTAAATGAGTACTTTGTGAAGGTAGGGCCTACAACTGCAGCCAGCGTGTCGAACCGAGGTGCGATTCTGCCAGTCCGGCTCCCCAGAGTTATGACCTGCTCATTTATGGTGCGTCCGGTGTCACTCGATGAGCTGATGGCAGCCATGTCAGCGATGAACCCGACGACGTCGTGTGGCCTAGACGATGTAAGCACACAACTTTTACATAAGTGTTTTCGTGGCATCAGCTGTCCCCTATTGACGTCATTAATAGCAGCCTCACGGTGCCCAGCGCGTGGAAACACGCCCTCGTCACAGCCCTCCCGAAAACTAGTAATTTGAATGATCCAGCCGCATTTAGACCGATCTCTGTCGTACCAGCAATAGCAAAGATAGTTGAGCGCATTGTTCACCACCAACTTAGTTCCTATTTCAACCAGCATGATTTATTTTCACATACACAGCACGGGTATCGAACAAACTTTTCCACCGAGACCGCGCTTACCGTTGTGATGGACAAAATATTTACCGCGATGGATACTGGTGACGTCGCTCTGCTTGTTTTGATTGATTTGTCGAAATGCTTTGACGTTGTGGATCACAAACTGCTCTTATCCAAGCTCAAAATGTACAATATCGACACGAAATGGTTTGAAAGTTACCTTCGCGGGCATACCCAACAGGTTCAGATCAGATACCCATCGGGGCACACGGTGCGATCCCGTAGTCTCCTCAACGGAATGGGAGTATTCCAGGGTACCGCCCTTGGGCCGCTCATGTATTCCATTTTTTCAAATGACCTAGCATTACACACAAAAGACGCTACAGTGATACAATATCCCGACGATACGCAGATTTTGGTTACCGGAAAGAAAAGTAAAATGCAACAGCTCGTTACGACCATGGAAAGCACCTTGTCGGTCGTAATGGACTGGTTCAACAACCATTCTATGAAGGTTAACACAACAAAAACACAGTTGATAGTTTTCGGGACGAAGGCTATGATGCTGCGTCATATGCCCCCTGTCAACATAAAGTTCGGGTCAGCTGTCATCACGGAAAGTCGCACTGTTAAGAACCTTGGTGTAGTGATGGACAAACATCTCACGTTCGAACCACATATTGATCAGCTTGCTTCCAAGTCGACAGGCATACTGATGGCCCTGTCCCATGCGAAGCATGTACTTCCAAAAGACACACTCGTTCGAATTGTCAGTGCACTGGTACTCTGCTACATCAGATATTGTATCGCATTGTATGGTACACACGGGACCACGCAGCTCCATCGTGTGCAAAAACTCATTAACTTCTGTGCGCGGGTGGTGAGCGGAAGGAGAAGATGCGATCACATATCTGATGTCGTCAAAGATCTCCGGTGGCTAAACGCTGATCAACTAGTCAAATACCACACGCTTTGCCTGCTCAAAAAGGTCCTGCTCACAGGCCAACCACCTGATATAGCCGCGATGTTTATCCGTGCTGATCACACACATGACACGCGGCAGTCTAACCAACTAAGGCGCCCCCGTGCTGTGAGAAACTCCGGTGCTCGCCGATTTAGCTATAAAGCATCGGATCTCTTCAACCGCTTGCCACCTGACGTGCGCAATGCTGCGCGTCTCTGTAGTTTTAAGCGCCAGCTGATGGAACTGTTGCTGAGTGATGCGCGCGATAACACATGAGTGCGCAGCGTGTGGTCGTGAGCGTGCGTGATGCTGCACTGTGTGTGTGTGTGTGTGTGTGTGTGTGTGTGTGTGTGTGTGTGTGTGTGTGTGTGTGTGTGTGTGTGTGTACGTGTACGTGTGCGTGTGCGTGTGCGTGTGCGTGTGCGTGTGCGTGTGCGTGTGCGTGTGCGTGTGCGTGTGCGTGTGCGTGTGCGTGTGCGTGTGCGTGTGCGTGTGCGTGTGCGTGTGCGTGTGCGTGTGCGTGTGCGTGTGCGTGTGCGTGTGCGTGTGCGTGTGTGTGTGTGTGTGTGTGTGTGTGTGTGTGTGTGTGTGTGTGTGTGTGTGTGTGTGTGTGTGTGTGTGTGTGTGTGTGTGTGTGTGTGTGTGTGTGTGTGTGTGTGTGTGTGTGTGTGCTGACTGATGTCTGATTCGCCGGAATGATCCCTTGACCGATGGTATGGTGTGTTTTGCTGCTTTTACCATGTTTTACTCGTCCTCTTTTATCCGATATGACGTGTAACTTTGAAAAAGCCACTGATATTTGTGGAAAGTTACGAAATATATGAATATGAATATGAATATGAACATAATCGGCTCAGCCGTTCCAGAGATATAGAATAAGGGTGTGCACGTGCGCACGTGCAAAGCCACCCCACCCCTGACTTGTGGAAAGGCGGCTGCTGAGAGGTCCCTAACCACGCACCAAATTCGAACACAATCGGCTCAGTCATTACTGAGATACAAAATAGCGGTATGCACGTGCGCACGTGCAGAGGCACCCACACCTGACTTGTGGGAAACTGGCGGATGAGAGGTCCCTAACTACACACCAAATTTGAACACAATCGGCTCAGTCGGTCCTGATATATAGAATAGGGGATGCACGTGCGCACGTGCAGTCACCCCACCCCTGAGTGGTGTGAAAGTGGCGGCTGAGGGGTACCTAACCACACACGAAATTTTCACGTAATCTGCCCAGCCGTTTCGGAGTTATTGCGAGAAAATACTTTCCAACACCCCTCACGCGGCACGCTCCACGCGCAGTGGTAGTCACCCACATGAGTCGACACTGGTCTCAAACAAGGTAGGCTAGATGGGGCTGCTCAGGAAAGAAGTCCACTTGTCAATCGGACGTGCGGTTGCAAAGATATGAGCTTCTCAAAAGCGTCGCCACGGATCGGGTCGGGTCGGGCCGGGCCGGGGCGGGCCGGTCCGCTCATAGTCAGTTTCTTGTCCATACCCCACGGAAAGACGAGCGAGCGCTTCGCGCTCGCTCGTAATCAACATACAAATGATAAAATACAGCAGATTTAAGACTAGAGAACAGTTGACAATACGTGTTAGAGTCCATAACTAAACAACTTGGTGATCTTCAATCCTAAAATGTCGGGGTCAAGGGCTTGGGCAATTAGCAAACATACACAATGTTGTAAAATAGTGTCTGGTGTAAACGTGCAAACTTGACATAAAATGTTTGAAATGGGGCAGCTTCAAGTTTTAACTCGTCTGATTTTCAAATAAGAATTAAAGTAGACCGATTACATTCGTGTCTATTAACTCAATTGAGATGCAGTCATATTCCTTTGTAATATATAACAAAACATCAATTAGGGACGTTTCAAAGTATTCATATGTGAAGCGTTTTCCTTCATAAGTCAAGACATCAATGATTTTCAGAGATAACATAGTGTAAAAGTAATATAGAATCCGTCGTTCAGTTCAATGACTTTCGAAGAGCATGGAAGCCGGTATAGACGAGAACACGCGACAGTTTCAGCGGCAGAAGAAATAACTCATTCTCACTTGTCCGCAACCATTCAGCGAAGACACGAAGCACTGCACGGCACACCCTGCACCAGGTCGATAGAGACGACATTACATAGAACAATACTAATAACAGCGTACTTACTAACACAGCATGAAGACAAAGTCGTCAGTAGAGATGCAAATTTCAAGACCACGGAGCCGGCGCCAGGCCCAAATTCAGGCCCGGCGTGTCTGAAGCTGTGTCTGACCTCAGGATTGCCGGTCTCATGCCGGGCTCAGCATAAATGCGTGGTTAAAAAATTGTGTAATGTATAATGAAGTAGACATGCAGATTTCTGGCTGCCGGGCCTGGCGGGTGCTGCCACATGTGGCCGGGCTTGATGCCGGTGCCAACTCATTTATGAGCGGTGGCTGTGGCGGTGCCGGTTCCTGTTTTTGGATACATTTTTGCATCTCTAGTCGTCAGCTAGGCGTCCTGTGTGCTGCACGAAGTGAAATATTATGAATGTGGACACTGGATAAAATAATGCAAGGTATGAGCTCCAAGCGTATCGCTTGGAAGTATATAGCAGAAGCCGCCGATGTCATTTATCAAAATCATCAGCGACGGAGTGAAAATGTTACGAAAAATGGCCTACATATTAGGCCGGGTCATGCAAAACAGATTTCAGATTAATAGTGAAATTATCATGCGCTATGTCATTACAAGATTACATGAATTTTTTATTTAAAAAAAAATCAAATTTGAAGGTGCCAACTGCCCTCTTTTTAGGGACACTTTTTGCATTTTTTCGTCAACATCGTACATTTTGGCATGCATAATTTGTTTACATTTTTGGACAAAATCCTTTTCGAATTTGCCGTATGCTGGTTCACAGCCGTAGCGATTTTCATAAAATTATCGTATACATTGAAGCTGTTTCTCCGCATTTCCCGTTAGGATTTTAATGCATACGCTCGCAGCGCCATCTATTGAGCGGAATTGCAGTATATGTACGAGATACAGTTTTCCGGCTGCGGAGGCATGCAGAGGGCTCCAAACGCGATGAAATGCAATACCAACAGGTTAAAGGAAATAGTTCACCTTCGGGAAATTTTCCAGAACACGATTTTATTATATTTTTTAATACAGTTTCTTTGTTTTCTTTTCAAAATGGTCCTACATCGCGCCAATTCAGGACAGAAGGTCGTAAATTATTAATGGTATGGTGTGCGTTATTGGTCTGCGCATGCTCCATGCAGTGCTGGCACTCTCAGACGGTACGGTATATCATATATGCGCCGCATTCCTTCGCCAACAAGTCAAATATCTTCGGCTGGAGAGTCTTTTCAGCCAAGAAAAGTGGCAGATAATGATTTCTCAACACGGGCTACAAAACTGGCTATTTCAGTTCAAAATCCCATGTTGAAGGTGAACTATTTCTTTTAACTCAGTGGCAAGGACGCAGGAACCGGGAGGCAGCCCCCCCCCCCCCCCCCCCCCCTCTAAAAATATATATATTCCCTTTAAAAATATAGTGGGCCAAATCCGGTGAGTTTTTTTGGTGGGGGTACCTTATGACCCCTGATCAAAACATTTCCCCTTCCTGGAGTAAATCCTGGGTACGCCACTGTTCATGGGAGACAAGAAGAACAATAGTTTCTGTGCTACTATTACTTCAATTGAGGTAGGATAAGTTTATCACTCCGGACGAGGCAGGGGCTACCCTAAATGACTTTCCCGCTAAAAGAAGTTGTATGCCGAGACGGGGAAGTTCCTGGACTTACGGTGAACGGTCTATCCTCGTGCTGTCGGCTAAAGCTGAGCGCATATTTGTATTTGGTTCAAACCTTACGTTTTAATGCGTTTCGCGCCGACACCATGCGGCGCCCTTCGCTAAGCAGAGCTGTTTGCATGGACCATATCCGATCGCCCAATATTTGCTGACAGGCGGAATTTAAAGTCGAAGGATTTACGTGTCACAAACTTTCGGCACGGTCCTCCCGCGCATTTACTTCATCTTACTCAGGCCGCTGCCACCGACGCAGGTCATCCCAGTCGAGGGTAAATAGGACGAGTTAGCACGAGTCGCGGCGCCAGCCCCATACATCAACTCGAACATCTCTCCCTGCCAACTCTTCTTGGTGCAAGACAAAGTCAGGCGGGCGCGATTGTCAAATGGGCTACGGGGAAGGACTTCAACAAGCACCGCAACGACGCATGGATACGATGGAATTTGGACGAAAGGCGCCTCTTCATCCGTGGAAGATGGAAGCGTCGGCATCCGGTGAAAGGGGTAGACGATATATTCAGGCAGAGATAGAGCTAGGCTGATTTCGGCAGTTTAGAGAGGAGAGAGAGAGGGGTGGGGGTTGATTTTGGCATTTTGGCAGGTCAGAGGAGAGAGATAGAGAGAGAGAGGGGGGGAGTATATTTCGGCAGGCCAGAGAGAGGTGAGTGACCTAGCCGTGACAGAATTAGTCACATCCATGATCGCACTCGAATATACGTGCTACTGACGAAAATGCGTGCTACTGACGGACGGCATACCTGCATGTGAGAATGCTATACAAATAAATTCAGTATCATTTTTTAACAATACATCTATAATTTAGCTTTTTCGAAAAGACAAACTGCAAATGAGTAAGCGTAAGAGAATTTAAAAAAAATGCTGGAGAATGTATGTTATTAACCCTCGCCCAACGGGAGATCCTACAACGACCCCCCCCCCCCCACTGAGGTTTTTCTTGCTTAACTTTTTACATATGCGGAACATCTTGCTGAAACTTTCAGTAGCTGAATTTACAACAATTATACGTACGCTGTGAAACTTTCATGGAAATTGGTTGAGCTATTTAGGAGATAATGATGTTTTGATGACGTCATGTTGGTGGAAAAAACGATAAATGTTTGCAAAATCGTAGAAAACAGAGTTTTAAAGCAAATTGCAAACACAATTCAGCAAAGATATAAAATGTAATTTTCTTTTAAATGGCAAGTTCGGAGTTTCAAAGTTTTGGTTTTTGACCCTTACAATTAACAAAAACTGATTTGGGGGGGAAATCACCACAAAATCAGATTTTTCAAAGATGTTAAAACACGGAATATATGTGAGATAACTGAGTATGGATAATACTCAAACCAAATTTTAAAGCAATATCTCTATTTTTGACTGAGTGATAGCTCCCTAAGTGTAAGAAACTCATGACGTCATTTTTTTAATTACTTTTTTTTACTTTTTTTTTAACAGATACGAATAAATAATTACCTTTTCTGTATTTCTGAGCAAAGACTGGTCTAGGAACATGCCTTCTTTACATTTATCAATTTCTAATTTTGAGGTTTTCTGACAGCAAAAACGCTGTTCTGGACGTGGTCGATCGAGGTCATTCACTTGACCTGGAAAGTCACTCGTTCACCCGAAAGCTAAAAATTGCATTCCATTAGATTCCAAACATGACAGGCAACATGTTGGTTCTTACCGCGTTGCTCTATCTTGCTTGGTTTGGAAGTTAACATAGGGGTCTTTTTAGGACCCCCCGTAGGGCGAAGGTGAAGAAAAAGAACTCCCGTAGGGCGAGGGTTAATTAAAATTGAACGCCCCTCTAGGCCTATGAAGTCCCCTTTGACGGCGAAAATGCCGCCCCTCGGTCAGCCGCCCACCCCATTCGGGGAGAAAAAATCCTAGATCCGCCCCTGTGCATGTTTGAAGAAACGGCGCCCCAATTTCCCGAGAAAAAAATGCGCCCCTGTTCCCAGGAAAAAAATGCGCCCCTTTTCCCCGGAAAAAAAAATGCGCCCCTATGCGCTGCCGAAAAAAAATCCTGGATGAAAAAATCCTGGATCCGCCCCTGACTTAAGGTCTGGCTCCACGGCTTGCGTTTTTGATTTTTCTATTTTTTCGTTTTTTCGTTTTTTCGCTTTATGAGTTGATTTTTTCGCGTTTTTCGCTTCAATTTCGAAGTTTATCGTTTTTACGAGTTGTCACTTTTCACAATCGGAATTTCAGCTGGTTTGTACTGGATAAGTGACGGCCGACAGCGGTTTTGTCCTAATATCATATATATTGGGGCAAACGGTATCATGGATATCAACCGCCAGCATCTTTTGCGGCTGGTTTTCCTGCGGCGCCTGCAGAGAAGGCGCCAGAAGGCGCCAGAGAAGGCGCCTTCATAGCATCAATCAGCGGACCTGCTGGGTGCGCCCAATTCTTCTTCGTCGGGACCAAACGGGCGAGTATCACACGCTGGTCCGCGAGATGCGGAACACCGACTCAGCCGCACACCAGCGGTATTTCCGCATGAGTGTTGAAGATTTCGACATGCTGCTGGCCCTTGTCTCTGACAAGATCAAGAAGGAAGCCACCACCATGCGGGATCCCATCTCCCCTGGCGAGCGTCTAGCGGTGACGCTGAGGTTCCTGGCTGCGGGCGGCTCGATGAAGTCTGTGGCCGAATCCTACCGTATCGGGTACGCGACGATTCGCAAGATCATCCCAGAGGTATGCGAAGCAATCTGGTCTGAACTTGGGCCAACAGTTCTGGCCTTCCCGACCCCGTCTGAGTGGAGACAGATGGCCAAGGACTTTGAGGCCTGTGGGAAATACAAATTTGCTGGATAATCTGAACAATCTTATCTTCTATTTTCATCAAAGAAACACCTCTAGTGCAAAATTATATACCAACAAACATCAACATTTCCACCCCTGAAAATACGTACTGAGGCAGGCTGCTAGCTGCAAACACGGTAAATAGAATACTAGGTAGCGCCGAGTGCCGGCCTTCAACACAGACCCTATGATGATCACTTTTTTCAGCTGTTTTGTTTAGGCTAAAATGGTATTTAGACTATGGATATTTGAGTTAATTTATATTAACGTTCATATGTGAGACTTATATACAAAAAAGAAAGCAATTATAATTTAACTGTCTAATTATAAAAAGAAAAATGCAGGGTAGGGCATCTTCCAAATGACAGCGTTGTAGAAAATCCGAAGGTTTTAACTCAACTTTGAATGCATATCTGAAATTACAAGAAACTGACGACTGAAAAACACCTATTAGTCTCTGAAATTGAATTTGGGAAATATTCACTATCAGTTCGCCAATGTACAACACACCACAACAGCACACTCTCTTTGAATTGCAACCCATGTGATTTCAAAAACTAGAAATAGTCGGGTCGAGATAACTTCACATCTTGATAAAAATTTCAAGAGCTTTTAAATGATACAAAAGTTTATCCATAAATTTTGTCGAAACATAGTTAAATTTGCTCGAAAGCCTTAGGCTCTCGTTTGCAAATACTGGGCTGCATCTGAGTTTTGAAGAACCATAAATAGTCGGGTCGTGTAAATGAAAGCATTAAGTAGGTAATTCAAATAGTTTTATTTTGAGACACAAAAATCTTGGAATTTTTTGTTGCGCGCTTCAAAATTTGACTTTTAGGCTGTCATATTTCAAAGTTTACTGTATTGGCAAGCAGTGACGTGTTTCTTGAGTACTGCGCACACCGGAACCGTGAAAGTTGACCAATCAGCGACGGGAATTGTCGTTGCTGAATAAGCTGATAACACTGCACATGTTTGCAAAACATCGCCAGTGATCATCACTTCCCGAGTCCTCGCGCTGTGTGTTGAGTGTGCGGGTACGTAATTGTGATACAAATGTGCGTTTACGATACATTGTCAAATTTTAACAATGCTACAATGAGCTCATCATTTAACGGGCTTTTAAATGAAGCGAAATTCAGTCAAATAATTTCGAAGCATCAAGCTTATTTGCCTCCCAAAGCCAATGGTGTCGTGCAAATATATTGACTTCCTTGCATATCCAGTTCAAGTTTGAAAACAAAACAGTGAGATAAAATTTGCAACCAGTATGATAAAAGCAGCAGTTACTCAAATTTTTGATGTAATTTCTCAGCATATCAAACTGGCAGTGATAAAGAAACATCCAAGCATCAAGATGATCATATTGATAGTTAACGACTGTAGCCTCGGACACATCAAAACATCAGATGTTTCATGCTATTGAAATGTAGATACCAATGCACTTAAAGTGCCAATACTTTATCAGTGTCTTAGTGCATCAGTATTATGTGCACACACTGATAGCATGACAAAAAAATGAGATTTGGACATCTTCACCCTATGTCAAAACACTGGTGGCGTATTGGGGTTTTAGGGCGCCACAACTCTTATGCGTCATAGTGTCAACTCTTATGCGTTCATAGTGACTTCATGATGTTAGTAGTGTTTCAGTGTTTAAAGGGAATGTTCACCTTTCTGAAAGTTGTCAAATATACATTGGTTGTAGTAGAAAATATGAAGTAAGTGCTGCTGAAAACCATTGTGATATTTTTTCACTCGCAAAGTCACTTAACGTTTACAAATAAAGTTTTTAGATTTGGGCAAATGACATCATTATATACCGCTGCTGATTGGCTGACAAAGTGGGATTGGCTGAAGAAGTGTCTGTTAGCCAATCAGTGGCTGCACCAGCCTGGATTCATTTTGCAAATGGTAAATTAAATTGCTTAAAAACTGTTAAGTTTTGTGGAAAATGACCTGAGTAATTTAGACATTTCAATAACAGCTCCAGATAATGGCTATCTCAATTTAAAACTAATACAAAGGTGAAACATTCCCTTTAAGTGTGTCAGCATCTTCTGCACCACATAGTAGAAGTCTGGCATTTTAAACATCCAACAATTGGACAGTGACAGCCGACAGGGGACAGAAGACAGTGATAGTTGGCAAGACATGTTTTTTATTCAAAATGTTGCATTTCAGACTTTAATGATTTGCACACTATTGTGATGCACTAATTGAATTATTTGTGCTAGCACTGAACATGTTCAAGTTCAGTCAGTCCTTCCATTGTATGCCTGTGTTGTATACAGACGGTACTGCTGAGTCCTAATATTTGCATGCTTGACACAATATTTCTGATTTGTATGCATTGTTTTCGCAGATCTGGTGCATGTCCGAGACCAACACCGACCCGACGCCGGTGGAGGTGAAGACGCGCATCCGGCTGCTGCTGATGGGCGCGTCACCGGCAGTGGCAGCCGGCTCAAGAAGCCAGCCATCGGCCTCCGGCGCCTCTATCGCCATGGAGGAGAAGAATCCTGTGTACCTGAGCGCCAGCGTCCTGAAGGACCTCAGGGACGAGGGGGCGGTTACGGATGATCCGGACGACGACTTGCAGTCCAGCCAGCTCCTGCAAGATGCGCAGACCCACCAAGGACCGCCATCTGGTCACCCCGTGGCGGCCAGTCTGGAGTTCGGCCGGGAAGCTCTGGCGTACGTTGCTGGCTTCCTGGCGTACAAGTGTCGCTCCGTGGACAGCAGCCTTGGCACTGTGTCCGGCCAGTGTGCTCCCGGTCAAGCTAGTCCAAGAGCTCTGGGTGGATCGAGCGGCTGAACCGAGGAGCCTGGCTGTGCCGTCACTGCAGTGGCTAGAGCAGGTGGAGGCGTTTGAGTACTCCCGCATCGACCCTCGGGTGGTGCGAAAGTACGCCGTCACACGGACGCACATCCGCCTGAAATGGCTGCAAGGCAGCCTGAGGGAGTGCCGGGTGAATGAGCGCAACGCCAAGCGCATGCGCATGTATGTCCGGTCAGCAGTGTGAGGCACCCACCTGCCAAACTGCCTCGCCACCCTGCCGAGGACATGTTCGTTCGCTGGCCGAGGACATGTTCGTTCGCTGGCCGAGGACCTGTTCGAGCTGCTGGCCTGCTACTTCCGGGTGAACTTCACGCCCCCGCCGGACAGCTCGCACGGCGTCACGCGACAGATGCGACATCCGGAGGTGCAGCCGCGCGCGCTACAGCTGGTGGCGGCTGTGCCGGCGCAGGCCGATCAGCGGACGCGCCCCCTGCTGGCCGAGTGTCTGCACCACGCGGCGCAGCGAGGCGGCGACCGACTGATGGCCGGCGCGGCGCCGCTGCTGGTGGTGCTCTGCGCCGGCGGCCGGGAGCTGGTGCTGGGTGAGGCGGTGCCGGCCCTACTTGGCCAGCTGGAGGCCGGCGCGGAGACTCGGCCGCCGAGCGGCTGGAGACGCTGAGCGCGCATGGCCGGCTGCTGCGGACGGCGGCGCGGACGAGTCGCCGGCTGTGGAGCCGCTGCGGCCGCGGCTGGCTGCCGTGCTGCTGGCCGAGGTGGCCGGCGGAGACCGGCCTCTGCAAACGGCCGCGCTCTCCGTGCTCTGCTCCTGCCCCTGGCTGGTGGGCGAGGCGGAGGCGGGCCACTGGCGGAGCACCTGGCCGGTCTGGACACGACTGAGGACGCCGCGGTCCGGGCGGCGGCGCTCACCTGTATCGGGGCCGCCACCGACCAGCACACCAATGCCGTGGTGACGGCTCTGGTGCAGCCGCTGCTGACCCAGCTCAACAGAGGTGCGGTGTCGCCGGAGAACTAGGCTGAGCGGCAGCTGGCGGCGGTGGCGGCCGGCGTGACCGGGCTGGAGGCGGCGCGCGCCACCCTGCCACTGGTGCGGCAGGTGCGCGTCAGCCGCGAGGAGGCCACCGCCACCGAGCGCGTGCTGGCCACGGTGACTGACATCGTGGAGCGGACGTCTTCTTTCTTAACGGAGACGGCGATCACGTGCTGAGCACGCTGGCTGAGCGGTGGCACGGCGTGCCGCTCTCCCACGCGGCGCCGTGGCAGCACACGCAGCTGACGGCGCTGCTGGCCGCCGCCCGGCCCAGCGTGACTGTGCCGCAGCAAGACATCGTCACCGTGATGCTCGCCAAGCTGGCGCTGAAGAAGCGGCGCCCGCTGACGGTGGCGCGCGCTGCCAAGGCGCTGGCCGTTGTGTTCAATAAGCAGCCCGATGCCAAGACCGACCATCTGCTCAAGAGGCTCACCAAGCCAATGCCAAGATACAAGATAATACCAAGATGGTCCACCGTGCGGCGGCCAGAGCCGCGCGAGCGCGCGCCACCGCAAGCTCGCCCCAATGCTGGTACCGTGCTTATGGGATCGCGCGTTCCGCCATCGGTGTCCGGCCGTCACCAGGCCGCGGCGGCGGCGGCCCGGTGCAGCACATGCGGAGCGACAGCGTGATGATGGCCCTGGCAGCCACCGCCACTAGCATTGTGTCGTCTACAAGACACACAGTCTATCGCCAATAACCCGAGCATTTGAGGTGCCCAAAAAATCAAAAGCGTAGTATGCGACATGTAGTTTGTCTTTGCGCAATAATAGATTGTGTGCTGCAGATAGTGGTGAGGTATGCTGTCTGAAAAAGATTGATATATCCGGTGATTTATCAAACTTGAATTTTACTTGTCGTGAGCGCATTGCTGGAGACGAGATGTTTGAGCTTGTATTTGTGCTGGCACGCATCATGTGCTTGTATTGTTATGTAGCAATCGACTCGATGTTTCCACGTGTATTTATGCTTCGTAAAAGCTGCTGATGTATCTTTGTCACTCACGGTTCCAACGTCTGAATAGCGGCGACTTATCACCGATATCGGTCATTCGTTTGGTTTCGTTTGGTTGATATTCGTTTGCGTCATTTGTGTGGGTATGCGCATATGCGTATGTTTTATTAGGATATAAGTGATTATTAGGATAGGTGGCAAATTAAATAGGTGACAAATAGTTGAAATAGGCGATGATGCGGCATGTAAATGCTTGATATGTAGTAGGCATGTTACTGTTACCATATGCCAGTATAAGATAGTATGTTCTGATTATGTTCCTACTTCCTATGCTGGTTATTTATTGTCCCTTTTCTTTACTGGCGTGCGTATCTTTGGCAAAACAAAATATGATGTCGATGACCTCTCGCCGACGCATGATGGAAATATACGGCAACGGCGAAATTATCTGGATTCTTTGCACCATTCCCAGACGGTAGAAACTTCTGCAGGAAAAGCAGGACCTTTCTAACCGGGAAGTGACACGCTAACTGGTTGCATCAGCGAAGGCCAAACTAAAGTATGTGCTTGGAGAGAAATGAGAATATTGCAAAAGGTGTAATCTAATTATGAAGACTGTTCGGAGACTGCGGGTGGAATAGGACTTTCGTCGCAGTAATACGGGCCCATTCAGATGTCAAACTTAAACAAAATGGTAGGTACAGTGGCTGGACATTCCACTGTGGCATTCCTGCTTTGATATGTATTGCAACGAAAGTATCAAAATAATTTCGTAAAAGGTAAAAGGGACTAAATATGAATAGAGACTACAGACTCGAAAGCAAGGACGGTTTCATATAATCCGTGCGTGCATACTCATGAGTATGACATGACTCATGAGTATGACGTGACTCATGAGTATGACATGACTCATGAGTATGACATGACTCATGAGTATGACATGACTCATGAGTATGACATGACTCATGAGATAAATAAATACTATATAATAAATAGTATTTATTTTGGTAAGAAGTTATTTGCACTTGTTGACTTTTTTCACAGAAAGAAATGCTAGCACAAGCCTAAAAAAAATAATTTAACAACATAGTTTGAATAATGCTTCTTTAGCTATTATAATCAACAATAGTACTCAGGTCGTTAAATACCGCCACTCGGTGGCCTGGGTGTCCACTAAATTTGCAGCTCTACTGCGGCGGCGCGCTCAATCCGATAAATAGTTTAACCGTACAACAGCTGATTGGAATTTGCGCGTGACGTCAGAGGTTGGCGCCCCCGTGGCTGTAAAATGCAGAGTACTTATATCAATGTAAAATGTAGATGCACAAAATTGAACTTTACTCAAGATAAAGGCCCTGGAAAAAGGTATGTTGAACACGCGCTTCGCTAACGCCGCACCACATTCACTTTGGCGATATCTAGAAAAAGCGATGTTCAACCCAAACTTTTGGGTTGAATCAACGTTTCGCTTTTACATTTTTTCGCTTTTTTCGCGTCGCGTTTTCGTTTTCTGAGTACGTTTTTTCGTTTTTCGCGCGTTCAAAAAAAATCACCTTCACTCGTGGAGCTGTCTCCATGTAATCCTATGGCACAGGAAGTTTTTCGAGACCGGAAAAAACGAAAAAAATCAAAAAACGTAATTAAAAAAGCGAAAAACACGTGTCGTGGAGCCTGTACTTTACACACATACACATCACGCTCGCACACACTGACAAGAAACTATCGCAAATTCACACCTTCAGCCAACTTTCAGCTATGCGGGTGTCCAGTGTCCACCATTCGCCACCACGCCAGCACTGGGCCACCACCATCACGTGACCACAATGCTGTAACCCGGCCAAGGTCGCTACAGACGACCGCGCGGTCAGTGACGTCACTGGAGTGGTCACTGGCCGGGCCGGGCCGGCCAGGCATCTGCCGGTCTCGATGCCTCGGGCGATGGCTGCGTCTCCGGCGCGAGGGTAGGCGGCTCCCCTTGTGCACTCGGTCGAGTTTGCCGTTGAAGTTGCGTGCGTTTGTTGAAACTTGCTGACATTAAAAGACTTTGCGGTTGGTAGTTGGTTAAAGATCCAAAACAATGACCTGATAAACTTGCGGTATTGGTCAGCACTGGTCCAAGTGATCACCATTAAAAGTAGCAAGTACAGTTAAAACAATGCAAGTTTTAGTCTTGTAATTACTTTTTCTGACTCACATACCATTGTTCATATGTATAGTGACTGCGAAAACTTCTCTCGTCACTTGCACTCACTTCACTCGCATCTTGGAATCAGGCACAATCACTCGAACGGGTAAGGATGAGGCGTAAGCCTCCCGCGCACCGTCGCACGTCCGTACGGGGCGCCAGGCGCAGGTCGACTTGTGACTTGACCTTGACCTGAGGGCAATGATATGGAGTTAGGTTGTGAAAATGACTGCTACTATCGAATTATACGTGTAAAATAACCCATACAACATGTGTCGCATAGCTTTCGTAGACATGTGACCTTTTGTGACCTGACCTTGACCTTGACCTTTGCTTACAATTTTACTGTCGCTTATACAGGAAATGCATTATACCTTTGAGAGCACCGTGTGGAATAATAGTCGCAATCTAAGGCTTTGAATGGAAAGTATGGCTAAAAAACTAAAATACCTCGAGTTTGACCTTTTACCTGATTGTGACCTGACATGTGACCTTATTTTAAGAATTTCGGGAGTGCATTATATTTGTCCCCTTGAGAGCTTTCTATCACCGCCGTGCGCGTCCCGCTGCGGTCATTGGTTCGGAAGATACCGAGGGGGAATATTTATCCCCGCGGGGCGCGTTCGGCTGCCGACCCCAGCGGGGCGCGGGTTAATGCAGATAATAAACAAGGCATGCATCAATATTTTCTTTATCTATAATCTCTAACGACAAACGAGCATACAGCCATATAGACATCAGTAATGTTTCAACAGTGTGTTGGAGGGGGAGGGGGCAGCTGAGATATCTTAAATCACAGACCTCTACATATCACAGACCTCAAAGATATGTAGAGCTCTGTGCTTAAATGAACCTACCTGCAGATACTGTTGACAACGATCGTGGTCAGACGTGAGCGGGGGCAATCAAAATAATAAAACAAATATCTTAGATTCTCGAAAATATCAATAATATTTGTGTGTGTAAATACAGCTAAAGTTTTGCACATATTGAGACAAACAAAAGACCATCTCGCCTCCGAAGACCGGTATCAATACAATCCAGTAATGTATCTCAACGCAAACTTAATGTTAACGTTATTCTACCAGACAAAAATATCTGCATTCTTGGGAAATATTTTACAAACAATTCCAAACTTGTGCTTGGACCTAACTATTAAAGCCATGTGATAAACCATGCGAACAAAGACCACAGTGGTATGTTATTTGCAAGATAACTTACATCTTTATTTTTAACATTTATGCTAAAATGTAGAGTAACTCGAAATGTCTTTACGCGGTTTGGTCAAAATTCGGTGTTTTTTACCAATATTACCCCAGGAGTAGATTCCTTCGAAAATAATTCAACCTTTTAATAGGAATGTGAACAATGGCCACAAAAGTCGGCCGTGGTCAGAGAGAGAGAGAGAGCTGCACGCGGTGATCAGTGTTGCCAACACTGAGGACTTTCCTCAGTTTCTAAGGATTTTCGGCCTGACTGAGAATTTCTGGGGATTTTTGGGCTGGAAACTGATGACTTTGTTTTCTAAGAAGGTTGGCAACCCTGGCAGTGAGACCAGGGTGAGACGGGTCGGAGCGGGACTTCAGTCGGGGTTCAGAAGTGGAGCCGTGAGGGTGCTGCACTCCGGCAGTGAGGATATGACGTCTTGACAAGTGGACTTGGTGGTGGGTGTGGAGGTGTGACTTGGTGAAGGGGCTGACAGTGAGGTACTGGTAGACAGGGGGTGACAGTGGTGGGTTGCAGGAGGGTGTATGGTGTCATGTTAGGGTCACAATCTTGACAGGGCTGTGAGACAGATAATAATGAGTGTTTACAGGTGATCACTCATATATCGGTGAAGTAGGTCTCTACAGCTTTAAAGATATTTATCATACCGCTGAAGCTGCTCGCATATTCTTAGTACGTATTCTATTTAGACCATGCTGACATCTAATGATGTCGGCTTGTATGGTTTTATTAGCATTATTTATTATTTTCCCAGGTTAACTAATTGTAGGCCAGCTAATAGCTCTGACACTAGCTTGCTTGCTGACGTAAGAACATTTTCAAAGCGACGTGCAATGAATTTCAGCATGCTGCTTTAAATCAAGACAAATATGCCTTGCGATTGTGTTATTTCACGCTAATTGCACTCGACGACAAACTTACTTTTCGTCTTGGATACGCTGTGTAGGTGATATCATATCTTATCAACGCTGCCCTTCTATATTATTTTTGACTAGCAAACGACGCATACCATAATGACAAGCTCAGACTGCCGACTACCAGACAGAGAACTGGTCAACTTCTGACATCCCCGCAGACAAGAAAACGACTATGACCACCACGACCGACAAGCTTACTTCTCGACTGTTTGAAGACGTCAACTACCGGGACGATGACAGATCGCCTGGCTACTGGACGACAAACTAAAGACCACTCGCTCTATATTCGAGATTTCTCTGCGGCATATGCAGTTCTTTTCATTGCAATGCCCTTCGAAATCCCGGATGAGAGCGAGACAGACAACGGACCAAGGAATGACTTCATACATCAACATCCGCGACCGCGTCACTACTGTTACGTCATACACGTCATACACGTCATACACGTCATACGAAACTCATATTACCGTACTACAGTTACAGTTTTTGGCCATATATGGTGCGGCATTCGTCGGCCGCGCGCTCGTGTGACCTGGCTGTTACCGGCGTGCGCGTAAGCCGAGTGACGAGCGATCATAGGCATTGACTTTGTCCGTATGTAACGCATAATTATGTTTCCTGCTTTGTAATCAGCAAGGTTCCTATGTGCCATTGTTTCATCGAGTTGTTGAATTGTGTGTGTTGCTACGCTTTTAAACGTACCGTTCCAGCTGTTTAGATTGATACGATTATCGTCAAACCCTAGTGTTGAGGAATATTCTCAAACGAGCGGAAAAGTCCCAGGGCAAATACGAAGTGGTAAATATACTCAGACATGTTCAGAGATTGTTTCGATAGCAGCGAAGTTAAAAAATAAACATTATGTATAAAGCTGTTTCTGTAGTTTAAGGGCAATACAAAACGCAAGCGGCAAGGTAGCATCTGATGATTTGTAATAACGTATAGTTTGTAAGATACTAGCAGTTTTCATGACGGATTGTTGCGCTGAAAAGTTTCTGAAAGATTCTGAAAGTTTTGAAAAACTACACAACTTTTACATGCCATTTTTGGCTAGAAATGTCTCATTATTTTGTAATATGTTGACAAAATTGCGGTTTGGTGGTAATAAGCAAGATAAGTATTGATATAATCTTCCTGAAAGTTTCAGGAAGATTCAGGAAGTTTCAGGGAGATTCTATCAATACTTATCTTGCTTATTACCACCAAACCGCAATTTTGTCAATATATTTTATTCATAATAACATATTACAAAATTATGAGACATTTCTAGCCAAAAACCGCATGTAGTTTGTGTGTAGTTTAGTAGTTGATGTGTAGTTTTTCAAAACTTTCAGAATCTTTGAGAAACTTCTCGGCGCAATAATCCTTCGTGAAAACGGCTATTAACTGATGTATTTTATCTATTATTTTGATGGATGGCATGATGGACGTTATTCGTTTTAAACAAAATGTGTTACAATGATCAATAGAAAGCTTGTCTTTTTTAATAATTAATTTGGGCACTAAAATACATACTTGGCATACTATTGGTCATTAACACAATTTTTGACAAAGATATATTTTATTCACTCTGTTAACGTGCATCATAGCATCAACATAAAAATGGTGAAATGAAGTAGATTTAAGGCTAAATAACAGATGGCAATACGTGTTTTGAGAGTCCATAACTGGACAACTTGGTGATCTTCAATCCTAAAATTTTGGGGTCAATGGTTTGGGCACTCAACAAACATACACAATGTTGTAAAATAGTGTCTTGTGAAATCGTGTAAACTTGACATGAAATATTCCAAGTGCATGGGCAGGTTTAACCCTATTTGTAACAGGGGGGGGGGCGGATTCCGCCCCCCCCCCCCCTCATGTTTTTCGCAGATATCTCCAGAACGGCTGGGAGTAGGCCCATGAAATTTTGGGACTTTTCATATAATTGAATACCGCATTTAGAGTCAAAATTTTGAGTCCTTAACCTGAACAGAGGCGGTTCCAGGGTACAGTTTTGGGTGGGTTGGGAGGCGATATTTGGCGATAATACGGAAATGCGATCTTCACGGTTTCTTCGTAACTGCCTCAAGTATGAATGAGTTACATCGGTTCACGGTGATTGCAACAAGTGAAAATTAGTTGATGTTAATGAAATATCATTAAAATTTCATGGCAGAGGCGGTTTCAGGGGCTTGAAAAGGGGGGGTTTCCAGGAAGTATTCAATGCTTGGCGAGAAGCAAATAGAGCAATGTAAGGGGCATTTATAGTTATCAAGATGTAAAAGATAGCTTCTGCTGCCATTATTTGCATAATTTATTACATATAGAGTTGCAGGGGCGTGTTCAGGCACATGAAAAGGGGGGGGGGTGACTGGCTTGGTGATGACGATATGCCAGCGATAACGGCGCAATAGACGGTTAGCTTATAATTATATATGCACATATGAGGCCAGGAAAGGGAATAAAGTCATTTTTTGCAGAGGCGTGCTCAGGAATGGAAGAAAGGGGGTCATATTATTGCAAGGAAACTAAGAGGCATGGGCGTACAATGACATAACATACTGTAGTTTTCGGATGCAACACGCACCACAGGCTACTCTACGAACAATTATAAGATAATAGGCGAGTCCAGGTAGGGTAAAAGGGGGTAAGCAATGTTAATTGAAGTTGTAAGTGAAATAGTCACTGTTGACTAATTAGTATCATAATAGCGGATAATATACTTATCAAAAGGTATTGAGCCGCCCCAGTTTGGATCCTGGATACGCCTATTATAAAGTACAACATGCAAAAAGGAACTATCTACGATCAGTAACATATTTATAGTGCTGGGTAGCAACTTGTCTGCGGTTAATATTTTTTCCAATTTTACCCCCCTTTTTCACTAACCTGGTACCGCCTATGGCAAAAAATATGATTTTTAACTGTTTTGCCTAATGTCACAATCACACATCAAAAAATGGTTTTATTACGCATTTACTTCACCCCCATATTGAATGACCTGCACACGCCTATGATTTTTGAATTTTCAAACGCCACTGTCATATATCAATTTACAATTCAATCTCTATCGATTCGTATTAATTGTGTTAAAATCGGTCGATAAACATGAAAGCTATGTTGGATCAAAAATACCACTAAAATTTGTGGTTTTTGCCCCCCTGTTTCCCCCCTATCAAAAATTTATATTTTTTATGATTTAGAAATGTAGATCGTGTTGAGGGGAACCAAACGCCATTTCATTTTTGAAAATCGGACGGGTAGATCTCGAGATCTCTGGGGGGGGCGGAATCCGCCCCCCCCCCCCCTCCCCCTGTTACAAATAGGGGTAGCCAGGAGCCTGTTACAAATAGGGGTTATAACTCGCATGATTTGCAAATAAGAGTTAAAGTCGACCGATTAAATTCGTTTCTATTAAATCAATTGATATGCAGTCATTGTAATATATAACAAAACATCAATTAGGGACGTTTCAAAGTATTCCTATGTGAAACGTTTTCCTACATAGGTCAAGACATCAATGATTTTCAGAGATAACATGGTATAAAAAGTAATATAGAATCCGTCGTTCAGTTCAATGACTTTCGAAGAGCATGTAAGGCGGTATAGACGAGAACACGCGACAGTTTCAGCGGCAGAAGAAATAAACTCATTATCACATGTCGGCAACCATTCAGCGAAGACACGAAGCACTTCACGGCACACCCTGCACCAGGTCGATAGAGACGACATTACATAGAACAATACTAATAACAGCGTACTTACTAACACAGCATGAAGACAAAGTCATCAGCTAGGTGTCCTGTGTGCTGTAGGTACTAACGAAGCGAAATATTATGAATGTGGACACTGGATAAAATAATGCAAGGTATGAGCTCCAAGCGTATCGCATGGCGGAAACTGCCGATGCCATTTATCAAAATCATCAGCAACGGAGTGAAAATGTTACCAAAAATGAACTACACAACGCTTCTACCTTAAAGGGAAAATGTCACCTTGGTATTGGTTTTGAACTGAGATAGTCATTAGCTTTAGCCGTTATTGAAATATATAAATTATTATGGTCATTTTCCACAAAACTTATCCGTTTTTAAGCAATTTAATTTTGAATTTGCAAAATGGGATCTGTGGTAGTGCCGTCGCTGATTGGCTGACAACCACTTCAATATTGTTGGTCCTGGAAGTCAGACGACCTGCATTTCACGAACCTTGGCGAGTACGATGTAAACAACGGCCAACGCGATAGGTTACGGTCCAAGTCAGTGGCGGATCCAGGGGGGCGTAGGGGCTGAAGCCCCCTGCCTTAGAAAACGGCGCCATCGGGCACCGCGGCGCCGAAGGCGCCGCGACGCCGTTCTTGCAAAGGATTTGCCGGCGCCGGAGGCGCCGTAGCGTTCTCGGGAGGCCGCCAAGGCGCCCTTGTCTTCCGACAGCGTCGTAGCACTCTTGAAAGGCACCCTGGCACCCTCAGAAGACAGCTTGCCGCCCTCACAACGCATTATGCCGCCCTCAGAAGTTACATCGCCGCCCTCGGAAGGCATTATGCCGCCTTCGGAAAACATCGTGCCGCCCTCGGAAGACATTTTGCCGCCCTCGGAGTGCATTATGCCGCCCTCAGAAGATGTCTTGTCGCCCTCTGATGGCATCTTGCCGCCCTCAGAGTACATTATGCCGCCCTCAGAGCACATGGTGCCGCCCGCAGAGCGCAATATGCCGCTCTCGAAAGGCATCCTGCCGCCCTCAGAGCGCATTATGCCACTCTTGGAAGGCATCATGCCGCCCTCGGAAGACATCTTGCCGCCCTTGGAAGGCATGTTGCTGCCCTCAGATCGCATTATGCCGCCCTCGGAAGGCATCATGCCCTCCTCAGAGTCCAGAGAGGATTATGCCGCCCTCGGAAAACATCTTGCCGCCGTCGGAAGACATTTTACCCCCCTCGAAGTGCATTATGCCGACCTCGAAAGATATATTGTGGCCCTCTGAAGGCATCTTGCCGCCCTCAGAGCACATTATGCCGCCCGCAGAGTGCAATATGCCGCCCTCGGAAGGCATCCTGCTGCCCTCAGAGCGCAATATGCTGCTCTTGGAAGGCACCATGCCGCCTTCGGAGACATATTGCCGCCCTCGGAAGGCATCTTGCCGCCCTAAGAGCGCATTATGCCGCCCTCGGAAAGCATCATGTCGCCCTCGGAAAACATTTTGCCGCCCTCGGAAGACATTTTGCCGCCCTCAGAGTGCAATATACCGCCTTTCGAATTTGGAAGACGTCTTGCCACTCTCGGAAGGTATCATGCCGCCCCCGAATGGCACCTTGCCGACCCGAAAGCGATGCGGTGTCCCGGCGCACTCAGAATGATGGCACCCTGACGCCTTCAGCTTCCCTCCGACGGTGACCGGGCACCCGTGACCTTCGAAACCAATAACACGCTTTTGCCCCCTCCCCCCACTCCCGATAGCGCCATGGATGGCGCCTATGAAGAGGCCTGGACCCCCATGAAATAACCGTGACACTTTTTTTAATATGCCTGGCGAGGCGTTGAAGGTGCTGACGTATTGTACCTTTCACACTCGGGGCGCCTAAAAATAGCTTGGATGAATGTCCAATGTCCATGATGTCCACAGCTCCACAGAAACGTTTTCAGCATCGGTCACCGATTTTCACGCGATTTGGTCCTAGGGACTAAGGTCAAAACGAACCTCCTGCTTTAAAAAATGTAATCCATTTTGACCTTACTGGTCTCCTTCAAGATAAAATTAAAGGTGAAACGACGGGAAACGCTGTAGCGCCCAAAGTCGCCGCCCGATCGCGACAAATTGGTCTCAAACGATTCCTTGTGCCCAGTTCCAAGATGACAAGAATGTTCAGAGTTGTGCCCCGTGACCTTCAAGGTCAAGCCTGTGACCTTCAATGTAAAATTCAGGGTCAAAGAACGGGATTTTTTTCCTCCGTCCTTTCCATTTCCAGAATGACAATCATTCTTAGAGTTGTGCCCCCGTGACCTTCAAGTTAGCGCCAAAAGTTGGGCGCTACAACGTTCCCCGTCCTTTCGCCTTGAAGGTCACGGGGAAAAAAATTACTCTAAGAATGCTTGCCATCCTGGAAATGGGTACGGGGCATCGTTTGAGACCATTTGTGTTGCAATCGGACGCAAACTTCGGAAGCTACAGCTCCCCCGTCCTTTGACATTGAATTTGACCTTGAAGGAGACCTGTACGGACAAAATGGACCTGATTCTGGGAAACAGGCGGTTCGATTTTATCTTGAGACCAAATGTCGTAAAAATCGGTGACCGACGCTGAAAACGTTGTATAATCCCCCTGGATTGGCGTGACCCAATAAGAACGACTCAACTGTCATAACACAAGACTTCGCTCCTTGTTTATCCACGTATGCAACTTAGTTTCCCGATGTTGCGACAATATATTTTTTGCTTCTGCGGGCTACATGTAGTTAGGCCGGAAAAGAAAACAAAATCAAGTAAATTTTGTGAATCATGTGAACCTACGTATATCCGCGGTCGGACCTTCGATCATGCCACCCAACTTTCAAAAGGGTCCCGTGCCCCGCTTTCAGCGCTATTCAGCGCAACTGGGGTGGGGCATATTCTGCCACCTCGTTATCTTCCAAACCAATAACCGCAGCGAGACGCGCAAGTAAGCAATCGAAAGCACTCAATGAGACGCTCACGCACGTAAAGCAAACGTGAAATGTTCAGAATAATGTCACATGTCAGTTCACGGTCAGGTGAAATGTCAAAATCGAGGTGTTTGGGTTGATTTGCTATACTTTCCATTTAAAGCCTTATATTGCGACTATTATGGCACAAAGTGCTCTCAGAGCCATAATACAGCTTCCGCATAAGGGAAATTGAGATTGTAAGCAAAGGTCTTTCATTTGACTTTTTTGCAATTTGCTTTACAACTCGATTGTCTACGGTTTTTCAAACATTTATCGTTTTCGACTAAAAAGGGCATGACCTAAAGTCACTAAAATGTCATTATCTCCCAAACTACTTCACTAATTTGAATGACATCAGTTGGGCAAACTGCGGGGAGGCGATCTAAAAATAGATCAATCAAAAATTAGGTCGTGACGTCATCAAAATGGGCGGAGCATGGCCCTTATAAGGAGATCCGATCTAAAACAAATATTGTTTTCCTGACATTCACACCTTCAAACACCGTATCACCCCTCAAAAAATGTCCATCACCCCTGGATTTGTTTTCGGTTGAAACTGCACGAATTGCGCCATCATATTGTCTTGCACTTGTATGATCAGATCCCTACTTTGGCAGATTTGGCCAAAGTAAGGGTTAGCGATCCCAATTTTGGCACTCGCAGCAGCCTCAGCGATTCAAATTTTGATTCGCCACCCGACTTCACGCTCTAAAATTGGATTAGCCAGCTGACGACCGATCTAAAAATTATTTCACGCTGTGGTCGTTGTGTGGCGGAATAAATATTTAGATCGTCATTTACAGTGGAATGAGGGCAATTGCCGAATCTGGTCACATTTATTATTTCGATATATTGATGGACAACATGTTCTCCAATACTTTTAACCTCCGAGTATGCGTATGTTGCTCCGAATTGGCCTAATGACATAGGCCTCACAGTTTGATACTGCATGTATGCCCAAACATGGGCATAACAAAATCTAAAAATCGAATGATCTATTTTTGATCGCCTCTGCAGTTTGCCTAACTGACATGTTGAGAGAAGCGTAAAATGGATGCAACATAAGGTACGGAACGTTTGACGTCAATATCTATCTCAGTTTCAAGATATTGAGAAAATCCGTGAGTGGGCAGATTCTTTCCCTCCCTCCTTAGGGAGCCATACGTCAGTCAAAACTAAAGATATTGCTTTTACATTTGGTTTGGGTATTATCCACATGTGGTTCTCCAACATATCCCGCGCACCGCAGGGGGGGTTGATTTCCGCAACCCCCCTCAGTTTTTTTTCTGAGATAGCGAAAAAACGGCGGCGCACAGCGCCGCCGGGTTTTGGCACACCTGTTAGGACATCAATTGCGCACACTTTGAAAAAAATAACCTCGGGTCATTTCAGGTCAGGTCACCAGATCAGGTCAACTGACCCCACCTCCAAAAATGTTTGCAGTTCTGCCACAGCCAGAGTTTCTCACCGATCAGTTTGAAACTTACAGAATATCATGAGGGCATAAGAACTTACAATTCGTTTATCTCCGAATGTTGATATCGGTGACCAAAGGTCAGGTCAATTTCGTAACTTCTCCATAATAAGTCAATGGGGAAATATAAAAATGTTTCCTATTTCAAGGATATGCATGATATTAGTCCAATTACTTCTGGAAAATATTATTATAGGATATTCTTGATGATCCAAGTGTACGTTTTGTTCAGTCACCCCTATGGGGTCATTTGAGGTCATCCGAGGTCACCATCACGTTTGTGTCAATAACTCGCGACATAACGGAGATAGAGAAGTAAAACAGACAGTAATGTGTGTATCTTGTCGAGACACGTCTTTCCATATGCAACATGTCCTACTTGAGTCACCACTTGACCTTGACCTGAGATCACATTTTTTAAGTTGACTTAACAAAGTCACCATGTATGAAATTAAAAGCTCCTTGACGAGATAAACACAATGGCGTAAACAGTTTTTCGTTATCTTTATTAAGTACAAAGTTAATAGCGAAAAACTATTTTGCCAAAAAACAGCATTTTTCCCTTTGTTGACCTCTGGAGCCTCAAATATTGACCTGAGATCAAATTTCAGGACATTTTTTCGATAGAAAATTTAACTGGCTGGCTATTGCTTTTTTCTGTTTGTTTCTAACTAGCATAGTTACTGAGATATACGGGAATTTCTGGAGCGAAGTCCTAAAACAGGTAACAAATGGAAAATTTGACCTTTGATGACCTCTGGTGACTTCAATTTTGACCTGACCTAAAAAAAACTTTCGATAGAACTTGTATCAAGCTATCAAATACCGTTTTCTGCTTGTCGTTACGTAGCGTATTTTTCTAGATCTCATGGGGAGGCGGAAATCAACCCCCCCCCCCGCCCCCTGCAGTTCGTGTTCGGTGCAATCCCCCTGCAGTGCGCCGGATATGTTCCTTTTTATGTTTATTTTTTTATTTTTAGGGCATTTAAAAAAATTGGGGGTCAAAACCAAAATGTACATAATTCCGAGATTGCCATTTTGTAGCTCTTGCCATATACTTACTATCTTTTGACGTGTTTTGATTCCATTTTGCTCATAATATGGCATTTGTACGGTCTGTTAAATTCGAGCTAATTTTTTCGTCAAACTCGTGTGTAGTGACGTCACTAAATTCGCTATATCTAAATTTTTGTCGACGAAATTGCTTAATTTTTGCACAGAAGACGTACAATTGATGTAGGAAAAGTTACCAGAAGTTTCACGTCGATAGCGCTATTGGTTTGTTAGCTATTACGAAAGTTCGTCAGGGGGGGGCGAAAAACGACCCCCCCCAGCCAGTGCCGGGTTAACTGGCATTTTCCGTCAGAGTCATGCTTACGCCTTTTGGCTTTGTGTGCTGGATTTGATCTCCCCCCCCCCCCCCCCCCCCCACTCATTTTCCCTTAAAATAGGCCCTGGTTCAAAACCCATCTTAAAGGTGAACTATTCCTTTTAAACCCATCTGATAAGCCATGCGAAGAAGGCCCACAGTGTTATCTTATTTGAAAGATAACTTACACCTTTACTTTTAACATTTCTGCTGAAATGTAGAGTAAGTCGGAATGTCTTTACGCTGTTTCGTCAACATTTTATGATTTTGACCAATATTACCCAGGAGTAAATTGTTTCGAAAATAATCCAACCTTTTAAAAGGAATGTGAACGATGGCCGCAAAAGTCGGTCGTGGTCAGGGAGAGAGCTGCACGCGGTGATCCGTGTTACCAAAACTGAGGACTTTCCTCAGTTTCTGAGGATTTTCGGTCTGACTGAGGATTTCTGAGGACTTTTGGGCAGCGAACTGAGGATTTTGTCTAAGAAGGTCGGCAGCCCTGGTGGTGAGACGGGTCGGAGCGGGACTTCAGTCGGGGTTCAGAAGTGGAGGCGTGGAGGTGGTGCGCTCCAGTGAAGATGTGACGTCTTGACAAGTGGACTCCGTGATGGGTGTGGAGGTGTGACTTGGTGACGGGGTTGACAGTGAGGTACTGGTAAACAGGGGTAGGACAGTGGTGGGTTGCAGGAGGGTGTATGGTGTCATGTTAGGGTCACACTCTTGACGGGGCTGTGAGACAGATAGTAATGAGTGTTTACAGGTGATCACTCATATATCGGTAAGGTAGGTCTCTACAGCTTTAAAGACATTTATCATACCGCTGAAGCTGCTCGTTTATTATTAGCACATATTCGACTTAGACCATGCTGACATCTAATGATGTCGGGTTTGTGTGGTTTTATTAGCATTATTTATTATTTTCCCAGGTTAACTACTAGTAACCCAGCTAATAGCTCTGACGCTTAGCTTGCTTGCTGATGTAAGAACATTTTAAAAGCGACGTGCAATGAATTTCAGCATGCTGCTTTAAATCGAGGCAAATATTCTTTATCATTATGTTAGTTCGCGCTAATTGCCCTATAGGTCGTTGATACGATGTGTAGGTGATATCATATCTTATCAACGCTGACCTTCTATATTATTTTTGAATAGCAAACGACGCATACCATAATGACAAGCTCAGACTGCCGACTACCAGACAGAGAACTGGTCGACTTCAGACATCCCCGCAGACAAGAAAACGACTATGACCACCACACCCGACAAACTTACTTCTCGACTGTTTGAAGACGTCAACTACCGGGACGATGACAGATCGCCTGACTACTGGACGACAAACTAAAGACCACTCGCTCTATATTCGAGATTTCCCTGCGGCATATGCAGTTCTTTCCATTGCAATGCCCTTCGAAATCCCGGATGAGAGCGAGACAGACAACGGACTGAGGGATGACGTCATACATCAACATCCACGACCGCGTCACTCTACTGTAACGTCATACACGTCATACACGTCATACACGTCATACACGTCATACACGTCATTCACGTCATACGAAACTCATATTACCGTACTACAGTTACAGTTTTGGCCATATATGGTGCGGCATTCGTCGGCCGCGCGCTCGTGTGACCTGGCTGTTACCGGCGTGCGCGTAAGCCGAGTGACGAGCGAGCATAGGCATTGACTTTGTCCGTATGTAACGCATAATTATGTTTCCTGCTTTGTAATCGGCAAGGTTCCGATGTGCCATTGTTTCATCGAGTTGCTGAATTGTATGTGTGTTGCTACACTTTTAAACGTACCGTTCCAGCTGTTTACATTGATACGATTATCGTCGAACCCTAGTCTTGATGAATGTTCGCAGACGAGCGTATCAAAAGAAATGTCCCAGGGCAAATCGGCAGTAGTACTCAGACATTTTCAGAGATGGTGTCGATTGCAGCTAAGGCCTAAGTAAAACATAAACGTTTCGTATAAAGCTGTTTCTGTGGTTCAAGAGAAATACAAAACGCAAGGTAGCATGTGATGATTTTTAATAGCGTATTGTTTTTCAGATATCAACTGATGTATGTTGTGCATTCTTTTAACCCTCGCCCTACTGGGGGCCTGACATGCCCCCCCCCCCCCCTGAGGTTTTTCTTGAATAACTTTTTACACATGCAGTGCATCTTGCTGACATTTTTGGTAGCTGGGTTTACAACAATTATACGTATGCTGTAATAATGTACTTGCAATTCCTTAAGTAGTTTGGGAGATAATCATGTTTTGATGACGTCATGTTGGTTGAAAACTATAAATATTTGAAAAATGGTAGAAAACAGAGTTTTAAAGGAAATTGCAAACGCAATTCACCAAAGATACAAAATGGCATTCTATTTCAAATGGTCATCTCGGATTTTCAAAATTTTGGGTTTTTGACCCTACAAAATAAAAATAAAACTATTGTTTGGGGAAAAATCCCCACAATCAAAATTTTCAAGGATTTTAGAAAAACCGGAACATATGCGAGAGAACTGAGCATGGACAATACCGATACCAAATTTCAAAGCAATATCTTCATTTTTGACTAAGTGATGGCTCCCTAAGTGTAAGAAACTGATGACGTCATTTGTTTAATAACTTTGTTCGACTTTTTTTACAAGATACGAACAAATAATTACTTTTTCTGTATTTATGAGACAAAACTGGTCTAGGAACATGCCTTTTTATTTACATTTATCAATTTCTAATTTTGAGGTTTTCTGAAGAGCAAAATCGCTGTTCTGGACGTGGTAAATCCGAGGTCATTCACTTGACCTGGAAGGTCACTCGTTTACCTGAAACCTAAAAGTCGCATACTGTTATATTCCTCTCATGACAGGCAACATGCTGGTTCTTACCGCATTGCTCTAAGTTGCTTGGTTTGGAAGTTAACAGGGAGCTGTCGCCCCCCCCCCCCCGTAGGGCGAAGGTGAAAAAGCTCCCGTAGGGCGAGGGTTAACAACGTGCATCATAACATCAACATAAAAATGGTAAAATACAGCAGATTTAAGACTAAAGAACATATGACAATACGTGTTTGTAGAGTCCATAACTAGGGAACTTGGTGATCTTCATATCCTAAAATTTTGGGATCAATCATTTGGACACTCAGCAAACATACACAATGTTGTAAAATAGTGTATTGTGTGAAATTGACATGAAATGTTCGATGTGGGGCAGCTTTAAAGGGAATATTTCATTTTGGGAAAAGTACGTGAAATGATGGAAAAGAGTGTCCGATTACGGTTCTGATATTCGTTTTTTTCTAAGAAATAGCAATGTGTTATAATTTGAAAATATTGATATATTTACATGTGACGTCACACGAATCTTGCGTCACCAAAATAAGTTGTGACGTCATACCGTCAAGTATATCATTGCATCACAATATGTAAACAGCACTTACAACAACCTCGTTCGCTGGGTGGCGAGTAATATTGGTCGCGATTGAGTGTTTTCGGCAACGCCGTTGTGGAGAGAGGCCGATGGTAGGTTATCCACGTTCTTTCGTCCGAATTCAAGTTCGCGCGATTCAAGGTTAGCATGACTTTGTGATAGTTATGAGTAAGGCTGCTTTTGAGTTTAGGTTAAAATAGCGAAAACGAAGTGCGGTAGATATCACAGTGGAGTAGTGATGACGTATGCAAAATGTCACGAGATTTGTCCATTTAAATCAAACCAAATATACCCAACGGTTTCTGTGTTGAAACTCAGCAACTAGGTCATTATGCTAGGAAAATTTCAGATTTGGAGATGTCTCGGTATACCCCACAATCTCAGTTATCTCAATTAAAAACTAATGTTAAAGGTGAAATATTATCTTTAAGTTGTAACTCCCATGATTTGCAAATAAGAATTAAAGTAGACCGATTACATTCGCTTCTATTAAAGGAAATAGTTCACCTTGGAAAATGTTTACCCAACACGATTTGATTAGATTTGTTAATACAATTTATTTTTATATTGTCAAAAATGGCCTTATATCGCGCCGATTCAGGACAGAAGGCCGTACATTTTTATTGTATATCAAAACTATATGCATACTATCTGAGTCAGAGTCCTGACGTCACGCGAATGTAAACAATGGTTCAGCCAATCAGATTCGAAAGTAGTCGCGTAAAGATAGACTCGCATTGGAGATGTGCCAACCGGCGGCCGGCGATCGCTTGCTAGCACCAGCTGCAAGATGATTGGCTGATGGTATAGCCTCTGCCCGGGCTAAAACCAGTACAACATTCTTTCGCCAGCACCGCATTCCTTCGACAAAAACTCAAATATATTCGGCTGGAGTCTTTTCAGTCAAGAAAACTTGCAGATAGGGGTTTCCCAACACGGGCTACAAAACTGCTATCTCAGTTTAAAACTAATGTTGAAGGTGAACTATTTCCTTTAAATCAATTGAATGCAGTCATATTCCTTTGTAATATATAACAAAACCTATATTAGGGACGTCACAGTATTGTATTCCTGTGACACCTTTCCTACATATAGGTCAAGACATCAATGATTTTCAGAGATAACATGGTATAAAAAGTAATATAGAATCCGTCGTTCAGTTCAATGACTTTCGAAGAGCATGGAAGCCGGTATAGACGAGAACGCGCGACAGTTTCAGCGGCAGAAGAAATGGACACATTCTCACATGTCCGCAACCCTTCAGCGAAGACACGAAGCACTTCACGGCACACCCTACACCAGGTCGATAGAGACGACATTACATAGAACAATACTAATAACAGCGTACTTACTAACACAGCATGAAGACAAAGTCGTCAGCTAGGCGTCCTGTATGCTATAGGTACTAACGAAGTGAAATATTATGAATGTGGACACTGGATAAAATAATGCAAGGTATGCGCTCCAAGCGTATTGCTTGGAAGTATAGCGGAAACTGCCGATGCCGTTTATCAAAATAATCAGCGACGGAGTGAAAATGTTACCAAAAATGGACAACGCTTCTACCTTAATGCAGCTGATAAACAAGGCATGCATCGATATTTTATTTATCTATAATCTCTAACGACAAACGAGCATACAGTAATATAGACATCAGCGATGTTCAAACAGGCTGTGTGTTGGAGAGGGGGGCGCAGTTGGGATATCTTCTAATAATCTATATAATAAAACAAATATCTTAGATTCCCGAAAATATAAATAATGCAACATTGTAAATACTTCGGTACATCTAACGTTTTTCACATATTGAGACAAACAAAAGATCATCTCGCCTCCGAAAACCGGTATCAATACAATCCAGGACTCTATCTCAACACAAACCTAATGTTTCGCTATTCTAAGTTTACCAGACAAATATCTAGAATCTTTGGAAATATTTTATAAACAATGCAAAACTTGTGTTTCGACCTAACTATTAAAGCCATCTGATAGAACATGCGAAGAAGGCCCACAGGCCACAGTGGTATCTTATTTTCAAGATAAATTACACCTTTACTTTTAACATGTATGCTAAAAATGTAGAGTCACTCGAAATGTCTTTACGCTGTTTGGTCAAAATGTTGTGTTTTAACAATATTACCCAAGAGTAAATTTCTTCGAAAATAATATAACCTTTTAAAAGGAATGTGAACGTTTTCCAACCAGGTAAAGCTTTGCAGCTCTGTGAAAAGTAGAGCCTTATGAATTTGGATTGGAACGGGTTTGGGTTTGGCTGAATGTGCTGGAACGGGATGGGGGCTGAAAATGTGTCTCATGAAGGGGCAAGGGCTCTAGGGAAAAGCGCTCATCATCGAAAGTGGGCATCTAAACAACGCATTGTCCGTGACCCTGTGTAATATATCATTAACTATCCCTATCGAGTGTAGAAGTAAGATCGGCACGCGGCAGTTGCGACTTTTTCGTAAAAAAGGAATGTCCCAATACCATATTTCGCACCTTTGTACAGCGCTAGCTGAGCTTTCTAGTTAAGACTTCATAGGGCAGCAGGGCGCGGTCGCACATGGTTGGGAGCGCTGATGACAACATGAATCAATACTGGATAGTGTCGGCTTTGTTTGCCGCGGTAATGTGGTAAAATCGGGGCGACGTTCGTTGCCATGGTAACAAAGCTTTCCACCAAGACAGTGATACTCGTGACAATGCAGTATGCAATAGAAAGTAGAACGATGAGTGCCTATCTACTCATAGGTCAGACAAATATATCAAACAGTTTAATACGTATTCGTTGTTGAAGCCAATGCTGGGGCTTGCATCATTGCTGGTTTCAAAACCGAGTTCCGATTGGTTGCTGGTGTCCGAGGCGGGCCTCTATTGGTCTCGTTGGTATTAAAGGTGGGCCTTTATTGGTCGATGCTGTCAAAGCCAGGCTTCCATTGGTCCGTGGCATGATAGGCAGGCCCGCATTGGTCGGTAGTATGAGAGCCGGGCCTCTATTGGTCAGTGGTGCCCACCAGTTTGAGCAGCAGCTTGCGGTAATCTCCTGAGGTGTCATCCTGCCGAAGTTAATCAATCACGTTAGTCCCGTCAGTGTCCTAGGGAAGTTAAAAGCAACACAACTTTGATACATATAACGTTCGATATTTCATGGTACCAAAATCATCACAAGGCCGGTGTCCATCGACGAGAAGCACAGTTTTTTTTAATTAAACAACCCTTGTGCCTTGATGAAGGTCTGCAGCGAGATTGTTTCTATCACAAACACTGCAAACGCATTCCACCGTGTGGTTCGCAGGGCTTTGGACTTGGCGGGCCACTTGTCTTGGGGACTATCACTACCCAGCCAACGATGTCCAATCAACGGCAGTTTTCATTAGGCCTGCATTTTCATATTCACTGCTCCCTAGAAAATAAGTACTGCAATATTTTGTGACGTGTGGCCAAATCTAACACTTGTTCTACTGCGTCTAACAGTAACTCACGATGCAGTCTCCAGATGGCTATTTGTTCATTGTTATCGCTGGAAAATATGTAGACTGTACCGCAATACAGTATGCCTTGCGGCACAGTATACCATGTATATGAAGCAGCTAGCACCAAGTTGCAGTCCCAGACCACCTACCCGGTATGTGTGTGAATTGTGCACTGTGCAGGAACACAACTATTCACAAAATAGACTGAAGTGAAATGCCAGCATCAATCAGCAATGTTTTTCCCATGTTTCTGAGTCATTCGTATGTGATTACTAAAGGTCGTAACCATTACATTTCCTCTTTACAAAACCAATCAGAACTAGAAAACAAGAACAGACAAGTCCGTCACATGGTACTTAATTGACCTTGTTCTGTGAAGAAGTAGAGACTAGCTTATGTGGTACAAAGACGCAGAGTAAGCGTAATACATGACACACAAGCTAATCAAGAAGACAGGATGGTCACTAAAATGTAAGTCCGAAGCCACCGTCGCGTAAACACATCTTAAAGGAAATAGTTCACCTTCAACATGGGTTTTGAACTGAAATAGCAGTTTTGTAGCCCGTGTTGAGAAATCCTTATCTGGAACTTTCTTGGCTGAAAAGACTCCAGCCGAAGATATTTGACTTTGTGGCGAAGGAATACGGCGCATATATGATGTACCGTACCGTCTGAAAGTGCCAGCACTGCCATGGAGCATGCGCAGACCAATAACGCACACCATAAAATCAATAATTTACAACCTTCTGTCCTGAATTGGCGCGATGTAGGACCATTTTTAAAAAGAAAAAAAGAAACTGTATTAATTTTTTAAAAATAAAATCGTGTTCTGAGAAGAAGAAAAATCCGAAGGTGAACTATTTCCTTTAACGCTCGAGAGATGGCGGAGAAGAAGAAAAAACGAAGTATTTCCAGCGTCCATGTCCCTACCTACCAGTGGAGTCTCCACAATATTTCCAGTGGGGGGGGGGGGGTGGGGGACAACCAGGGGTTTGGGGGCCAGCTAGGGATTTTGTTTTTGGGGGAGGGGGCAGTTCCATAGGGCTACTGTTTAAATGCTGCGAATCTGGGGGGATGAGTACTCCGGGTGGAGCAATCCCGGGGGAGACCGCCCCCCCCCCCCCCCCCCCACACACACACACACACACGGTGGCGACGCTCCTGCTACCTACTAAACTCACGACTAACAACGCACCCTGTCCTCCCTCTACTTACGACTAACAGCGCCCTCCCCGCCCCGACGGATCCAGAGGAAGGGGGCCTTGGGGCCATGGCTCCTCCCTTGAACATCGAGAAAGGATGTGCAGTCGGCCTGTGTTCACTGTGTTCACATGGCCCAGTGGGACTACGGAGGTCCCATCGTGGCGCGGCGAAGTTCTCCATTCTGGTCTTCCGGGACCCATATCAGCCTTTAGAGGGTCATTTCCAGCATTCTAAGGGACCCTTGTGACCTAAAGAAGTCTCAATGTCGTCTACAGAGGACCAATCTGACCTACAGATGGCCCAATGCCGTATACAGAGGACCAATCTGACTTACTGACTACTGAGGGCCATGGTGGTCACATGGCCCTCAGTAGTCAGTAAGTCAGTAGTATGAGTCAGAAAACACACGAGCCCAAGGTCGTCTACAGAGGACCAATCTGACCTATTGAGAGTCTACATGTGGTATAACCCGTCAATGCCGAAGGGGACAACCAACGTTTGATGGGCCCATTGTCGGTGTGTGTCAGTCCCTGTCAGGCACGTAGACAGGGGGGGGGGCGGCATCCCCTCACCTCCCCTGGCGGCCAGGGAAGCGCCGAAAAGTGCCGACGAGACCGCGCAAAGCGCGGTATCATGGGCTCTCTAAGAGTCTGAAGACCACGCGAAACGTGATCTGTAGAGAGTTTAGAGCACTTCAGAGGCCCTTTATGACCACCATGGCCCTCTCTGAAAGACCAGAGGGCCCCATGATGGACGTATAAATGGCCCTGTGCAGGTCAGAGGGGCCCCTGGCTAGACAGGGCCATGTGCGAGTCAGAAGGGCCCTGCACATGCCGAATGGGCCCCTAGCCAGCACAGAGGGGCCCCTGTACAGGTAGGAGGCCCCTGAGCATGTCGTCAGGGCGACAAAGCAGCTAGCGCAGTCCCTTACCAGGTCGAAAGGGCTCCTGAGCAGGCTGGATGACCCCTGGATAGACCAGAGGGCCCTGGGATGTTCAAATGGCCCCTGTGTAGGTCGAAGGGGCCCCTGACCAGACTGAAAGTGCCCCTGGGTTGGTCAGAAGGGCCCTGAACATGCCGAATGAGCCCCTATACAGCACAGAGGGGTCCCTGGGTAGGTCGGAGGGACCCTGGGCAGGTCTGAGGGACCCCTGGGTAGGTCGGAAGGGCCCCTGAGCCTGTCGACAGGGTGACAAAGCAGTCAGCGCAGTCCCTTGCCAGGTCGAAAGGGCCCCTGAGCAAGATGGAGGGTCCCTCTTAAAAGTTGGTATGACCCAGGCCAAAGTTGGTAAGGCCTATGTCACCTTACTGCATTCTCCATCCTTGTAGCGGGCCTTTTCATCCGTTCTGCTGGGCCCTTTCAACCCTCGAGAATGGGGTCCTTTCAACGCTCGGGAAGGGCCCTTTCAACGCTCGTGAAGGGGCCCTTTCGAGTCGCCCCCCCCCCCGGACGAAAGCCTGGCTACGTGCCTGGTCCCTGTCTTCCTCAACTCACAGCAATATCCTTCTCCAACGGCTTTCCAAACATCTTGATGTACTCGTCCTTGATGTTACCCAGGTCGATCTCCGCGCGGGACACCAGCAGACGAATCAGGTCCTTGTCGTTGGTGCCCGGCCCCTTCATCGCCTTCTTCAGACGCCCGGCGAAGAAGGCAGGCCGGTTCTGCGCGACCGACACTGCCGGCAGAGACATCTAGTGAGCAGATGGCGAAGTATAGATTTCGTTCGGCGGGCTTGTGGAATATGGATGGATAACAAAAATGGATCCCAGATTCCTGAGATCCCAGATTTCCGTTAACTTTAACATCCCGTCACGTGTCGCCCAAAAACACGAGTGGATCACGAGTGAAACGAAGCTTTTCTATTACAAAATGGCTACCTATCCCTAACACATGCCTTCATCACCAAAAGATATAGCTGGGTAGTGCTGGTTAACAAGAGTCAAATCAGGCTGATCGCACATGTAGATATATTATTTTAGCCCATGGTATGGACCCCTCCGACAACTGTATAAGGTGATACCACTGCATCCCGCTTGTCTTACCGATGGCCAGCAGCGCGTCCTGGTAGTCACCATGCGTCTCACTGCGAATCGCCTGCTCAAACGTCCTGCGTAACGACATACGACAGGTCACACTCAGCCCAGAGGGTCACAGGTCACACAGGTCACACTCAGCCCGGAGGGTCACAGGTCACACAGGTCACACTCAGCCCGGAGGGTCACAGGTCACACAGGTCACACTCAGCCCAGAGGATCACAGGTCACACAGATCACACTCAGCCCGGAGGGTCACAGGTCACACAGGTCACACTCAGCCCGGAGGGTCACAGGTCACACAGGTCACACTCAGCCCGGAGGGTCACAGGTCACACAGGTCACACTCAGCCCAGAGGGTCACAGGTCACACAGGTCACACTCAGCAGGGGTTCCGCACGGGTTGAACAGACTGAAGAGCACATTTATCCAGTCATTCGAATCAATATGGGCTTAATATTCTGTATGAATAAGTGATATTCAGAACATGTATAATGTAATGGTCAAGTATAGTTGTTTGTCTACGAGTCATTTCAGACGTACATAATACTTTGCGATCCCAAAAACCCCAAACCCCAAGAAGTGTAATAATGACATAAGAATAACAGTTCACATAAGATACCTAAATTGTCATTGGCATTGTCATTCATGTAAACATTGTATTCACTCATATGTAATTTTGACAAAGGCCTGTGGCCGAAATATCAATACAGTCTATCAGTAATGTAACGTTTTTATACATCGAGGTTAAGGTCATCGACCCTAATGGTTTTAATCATAAGAATAATGTTCCTCGCAGCAGCTCTAACCACTAAGATACCTAAAGGTAGAACTTACAGAGTGATTTCGGAAAACTTTGCTACGGTAAGTATGGTCTAATTAACGTCCCCGGGAACAAACTACACAGTCGTGTCCATTGACCTATATAAGTATAGACGAACTATTCCAGCTGTTGCGCCGCCCGGCAGCCGTTCCCGGTTGAAGCGACACTAGCGCCGCAGCGGAGAGGGCATGAGTTAGCGCGGCAATGCTTTTGCTATGGCGGAGGGGCGATATTTGACGATAATTACAGTGAACGTTCAGGCTGAATATTTGTATTCCATCTTATTCATTATGAATGTCTCTACGTCCTCAAGTTTTTCCCAGTGCACTACCTCACGCGGTTTTTGAGTTGCAGGCCAACAAATATCGCCCTTCCGCCATAGCAAAAGCATTGCCGCGCTAACTCAATCCCTTCTCCGCTGCGGCGCTAGTGTCGCCTAGCGGGAACGGCTGCCGGGCGGAGTAGTTCGTCTATACCTATATATGTCAATGGTCGTGTCACTGTGCTTAAGAAGCTTCGTTCCTGTAAAAATCAGGCCTACCTCATCTTTATTTCAGCTTAATAAACTTTCATAATGTGTTTTGCATAGTACCCATGTAGATAAAGCACGAATGGTTTCTGAAAATGCCTTTCATTTTTCGGTTTTAGCGTCGAATAAATATACAAGATTGAATAACAAATAGGCACGACTATTCCACTAGGGTATAGCTAAAAGGCGATGTCTTATTTAAAATTACGTACTTTTTGGAGAGTTTTTCGTAAGCCTCGAATGTGAGTCGCAGCTGCTCGTAGCTCTGCGTGGCCAGAATCATGTTGAAGGACTTCTCACTCGTCCCCATTCTGCCTTCGCCTGAGAGAGCAAACGATTCACGGGGTTACGCCCAGCCAATTCCACGCATACCACCTCGGCAAACACACGAGTGTGTATACTAAACCAACTCTACACTTCAGCTATAGTACTTTACATTTCACTTTAGCACTGTGTAGTCACTCTAGAGAAATGTGACCAGCAACAACAAGATAACCCAGCTAGAGTTTCTACAGCACGCTGGTGATACACTACACTGGTGATATGGTGCAGCACGCTGGTGATATAGGAACAGAACAATCCGGTTATAATAAAATATAAATAGCCTATTGCCCATAGTATTCCAGCTTTAGGTAAAGTACACACTTTGGAAGTAATAATACGAATACACTGAAACAGAAGCAAGGAAGTCAGCTTCATCATAAAACAGTGGGGGGGGGGGTGCTGAGGCATTACGCTAATTAAAGTGGAACTCCCGCAGCGGACATCAGTGCAATGAGTACAGCTAATTAGTATCCTACCCAGCACAAAAATACAGCTAATCCTACCCAGCACAAAACACGCAGCTCAAACACGCGCCACAGAAGCAGACGTAAACAAAGTCACTTCTCCAATAATTGTTAACAGTATTTGTAACGTAACAATAATCACTCACCGGCCTTATAGAGCTGTTCAGCCTGGTTCTGCGCCCTTTCAGCGCTGGGCTGGGGTACTGGTTTGACCGCGGCCGGGTGCGCCGGGTCGGGCTTCGGCGGCTTCACGTGCAGTTCGTCCCGCTCCGCCTGAGGCCATCCACATGGATGGGTCAATGGAGGGGGCACAGCGGCGGAAATGTGGTGCAGACATATGAAAAGACACGAAATAGCACAGCACGAAAAGAACTCTCCGATTGTGTCCTATCAATTACCAGGTAGGAAGGACATGCATAGTGCATATCTAATGGGTTTAGCATAAATTGGCTTTATTAACTTTCGTGGACCTAAATTGTTTTTCGCTATGCATTCACTATGGTATGGGTTCACAAATATTATTTATGTATTGACATATTCCTTAAAGTTGTCTAGGTACGTCATTCATTCCTGATACAGCTCAAGTGTGACTGTGACTCTAAGATTGTCAACAATTGTCGCTGCAATATCGATAATCAGAACGTATATTTAATAATTTAACAGGTATTAAAATGCCACATTAATCTAGTGTGATCCCATGGCAGAGTCCAAACAAAGGGAAATATTGCAAAAGGAGAACACTCGATGCAAACCATATTTCAAGCGACCCGCTCAACGCCTTGCTATATGCTAGATATGCTAATGTAATTTAAAAGCCAACAGCCCTTTCCGACCGTTCGAGGTTCCGGAGAGAATCATTACTATAATCACCATAGCGGCCCGTCCTTACGTTCACTAGAGCTAGCATGAGGTTCTCGAAGTCCCGGGACGTGTCGCTTGCTATGTCCGACTCCAGAGACTTATTGAACACTGGAACACATCCGCAGAGTCACACCACATCAGCAGAGTCACATCAGCAGAGTCACATCAGCAGAGTCACATCAGCAGAGTCACATCAGCAGTCACATCAGCAGAGTCACATCAGCAGTCACATCAGCAGAGTCACACCACATCAGCAGTCACATCAGCAGAGTCACATCAGCAGTCCCATCAGCAGTCACATCAGCAGAGTCACATCAGCAGAGTCACATCAGCAGAGTCACATCAGCAGAGTCACATCAGCAGTCACATCAGCAGAGTCACACCACATCAGCAGAGTCACATCAGCAGAGTCACATCAGCAGTCACATCAGCAGAGTCACATCAGCAGAGTCACATCAGCAGAGTCACATCAGCAGAGTCACATCAGCAGAGTCACATCAGCAGAGTCACATCAGCAGAGTCACATCAGCAGTCACATCAGCAGTCACATCAGCAGAGTCAGAGGAGCATTGCAGTACATCAGACTCGCGCAGAGGCAAATCACAGTAAAGAAAACTGAGGTCAAAATAATGATAAAATACTGTAAAATCCCAGCGTATGCCTTCGTATATCGTATCTGTAAATAGTGTCCCTCAAGTCGTCGTAACAATTGGCTTTAATACGAAATATTATATACGAAATATTGTATACGAAATATTATATACGACATATCATATACGAAATATTATATACGAAATATTGTATACGAAATATTATATACGAAATATTCTATACGAAATATTCTATACGAAATATTCTATACGAAATATTATATACGAAATATTCTATACGAAATATTATATACGAAATATTATATACGAAATATTATATACGAAATATTATATACGAAATATTATATATGACATTTTATATACGAAACATTATATACGAAATATTATATACGAAATATTATAGATGAAATTTTATATACGAAATATTATATACGAAATATTATATACGAAATATTATATACGAAATATTATATACGAAACATTATATACGAAATATTATATACGAAATATTATAAAAAAATTCACTTTAAGAACAAACATCGCTACTAAAATGTGTCCATCTGTTCTACCCAACAGAACTAAAAGCCAGTTTGTATTATCGATTATCGGGCTAACCTACCTTCCTTCTTCTAAACCTTCTAACCTTTTGACAGCTAACTATCTTAAACTATGAAAAAGATTCGTCACTGAGTCTCAGTGATACCTAATATCGGTGGTACTCGGGGCTACAACTCGCATCGAAGATAGCACGTACTGTCCGAAAGGTAACACAACGTTCACGCCAGTGATACTCGAATGGAAAACTACATTCACGTGATCACGTCCCTGGTACCCGGAAGGAACACTACACTTACGTCTGTGTACCCGGAAGGAACACTACACTCACGTCTGTAGTACCAGCCGGAAAACTCACGTTTGTGGTACCAGCCGGAAAACTCACGTTTGTGGTACCAGTCGAAAAACTCAAGTGTGTGGTACCAGCCGGAAAACTCACGTTTGTGGTACTCGGCGGCGATGAGCCTGATCTCCTTGTTGCTGCGCGAGCACAGGATCTCCACGAGGACTCCCTCCTTGGTGCCCGGACGGTGCATGGCTCGGTGTAGCTCCTCGGCGAGCAGGGTGGTCAGGGGACGCACCATATACCTGCAGCGGCCACCATACGCGCTCACAGAACGGCCACGGCGACGGTGCACAGCTTATTGGAGCATTACGCACATATTGGTGCGCGTCTGGTTGGCACACACATACAGAACTGATGTAATTTGCAATTTTATGGCATGTTGATGAGCTACGCAGGTTGCAACTTGCAAAAGAAAAATGAATTGAAAAAGATACCGAGTATAAGATCATACAGGCATGCTCAAAACATCATTTCTTCCGGTTATCCGTCGTCACTTGCGCGGTGGAAACCAACTAGGCGTACTGTATTTCGCAACAATGCACGATTAGTATCGTACTATCGCAGACTCTGAGTTAATCTGGGGATCTACAAGATATGCTGGTGAGAAAGTACCAAGCAAAACAGGTTTCTCTCCACGGCTGGACAATGGGCGCCTTACTTGCAGACCCTCTCGAAGTCGCCATGTAGTTCGGACGCAAATGCCTCCTCCAGGTCCTTTTCGTAGGCGACTTTGTACTTGGCGGCGATGTCTGCCCGCTGTAGACTGCTGCGATGGGTTAACACGTCAATGATGCGGTCTTCGTGCGTACCTGTAGGGGCGGAACAGGGGTCATAGATGAGGAGAGAGACACAGACAGAGACAGAGGCAGAGACCCGAGACCCGAGACCCGAGACCCGAGACCCGAGACCCGAGACCCGAGACCCGAGACCCGAGACCCGAGACCCGAGACCCGAGACCCGAGACCCGAGACCCGAGACCCGAGACCCGAGACCCGAGACCCGAGACCCGAGGCCCGAGACCCGAGACCCGAGACCCGAGACCCGAGACCCGAGACCCGAGACCCGAGACCCGAGACCCGAGACCCGAGACCCGAGACCCGAGACCCGAGACCCGAGACCCGAGACCCGAGACCCGAGACCCGAGACCCGAGACCCGAGACCCGAGACCCGAGACCCGAGACCCGAGACCCGAGACCCGAGACCCGAGACCCGAGACCCGAGACCCGAGACCCGAGACCCGAGACCCGAGACCCGAGGCCCGAGACCCGAGACCCGAGACCCGAGACCCGAGACCCGAGACCCGAGACCCGAGACCCGAGACCCGAGACCCGAGACCCGAGACCCGAGACAGAGACAGAGACAGAGACAGAGACAGAGACAGAGACAGAGACGGAGACAGAGACAGAGACAGAGGAGTCCCGTAGAGAGTGCCCGTAGGATCGGGACAGGGGTCAGTAGTCAGTAGTCAGTAGTCACCACAGGCGACTGGTCAGAGGGAGGTCAGAGGGACCAATCACTACATCGATTATGTACACGTCACTCGTCAGTATTATAAGGCGTAACCGTCTCCACCATAAACACGTAGGAGAACTACTCCACGAATGCGCAATATAAATGTACATGACCGAACAGTATATGACTACTACGCAAGGAAGAGATCTTTGTCTCTTGTAAGTGTGTATCACCGAAATATTTATACGTGAAACAATAATGCGAGAAGCACCCAAACGGAAGTAGGTATTAAAGAAAATAGTGCACCTTGGAATTTTCTACCAAACACGATTTGATTATATTTTTAATACAATTTCGTTTTATATTGTCAAAAATGCCTTTATATCGCGCCGATTCAGGACATAAGGTCGTAAATTTGTATTGTTTATCAAAACTATATGCATACTCTCTGAGTCAGAGTCCTGACGTCACGCGAATGTAAAAAATGGTTCAGCCAATCAGATTCGAAAGTAGTCGCGTAAGGATAGACTCGCATTGGAGATGTGCCAACCGGCAGCCGGCGGTTCGCTTGCTAGCACCAGCTGCAAGCTGATTAGCTGATGGTATAGCCTCTGCCCGGGCTAGAACCAGTACACAATTCTTTCGCCAGCACCGCATTCCTTCGCCAAAAATCAAATATATTCGGCTGGAAAGTCTTTTCAGTCAAGAAAACTTGCAGATAGGGGTTTCCCAACACGGGCTACAAAACTGCTATCTCAGTTTAAAACTAATGTTGAAGGTGAACTATTTTCTTTAACGATATCGGACAATCTTGCGTTCCCGAACTAATCTCTGACACTGAGGCCGCCACTGACTGCCTCTCACCGAGTCCCTTCATAGCATCTCGTAGGTTGAGAGCGTCCGCCGTGGCATCAAAGCCGGCGGCAGCCACCAGGGTCGGCTTTAAAGGTCCCTCAGCCTGCGAACGAGGTGACATAACACGCTGGCAATGCACACGCCAGTGAAGATAAAGACACAGCAAACTATATCGGCATTGACTAATGACTTTTGAGTACCTAAATATTTAGGTACAAGGGAAGGTCTCGCCATGGGATATCACATCTGAATCCACGATCACTCGAGCTGTCCAAATCTCCTGACCTACGATACGAGTCCTCTCCTTGACCTTATCCTTACACCGCAAACCTGTAAGTTCCGCGAACAATTACTGAGCGCTTCACTATGTCTCTGAACATTGACTGGGCCCCAGACCCCTAATTGTACGATCCCTGATCACTTACTGACCCCAATCCCTGACCACAAGATCCCTGACCGTGACCACTAAATGGTCCCCGATCTCTGACTTATAAGATCCCTGACCATTACCAGGGTTTCCAACCCCTGAGCATGAAGCACCTGACCAAATCCCTGACAGTGCCTCTGATTCCAGAATCCGGACTCCTTCCCTCCCGACCCGCTCCCTGATCAGTGATGATCGTCTACAAGCTCACATTTCCACACGTCCCCCATGTATTTCTCCTGACGCCGCCCTTGCACACACCGGAACCGGATGCGCCGACGAAAACGATGTACGTCGGGGAGGCGAGGCTTACGTCTCTCCGCAAAAATACACAAAACGAGGAAAAAATTGACAATACGGAGATTTGCCAGTCAAAAATGACTCCTAACATACACAAAACACATTGAACTGAAGGCTTTCCATATTCCACGAGTAAACCGACAGTCACTACGACTCAGCGAGGCGGTGAATCACGCCACGTTAAACCTCGCACATACCTAAAGTGCGGACTTACCATGGTCAGTCCGCACTTCCGTGTGGTCCTATCGGAAGCGTGAGAATGCCACACCCACTGTGCCAGCTGTCAGACGGCGGAACCACGTCACACTGTCTGTCCGCACCGACGTGTGTCCGCGCTGTTCGTCTGTTTTCCCTGCCTGCCAGGCCCGCCCCTCCCTCGGCCAGCCGCGCAGCGAGCTGCCGCTGCGCTGAATACCGCCACGGCGCCGGTCGCGGAAAATCGAGCTATGTTTGTGCCGAATACCTCCGACGGTTGGCTCTCGAAAGACTGATAGCGTTTGTTCGGTATGTTAGTGAATAGTGATCTTTGTGAGTTGACCGAAACAGCGAGTCAGTTGTTGTAGGAAAATGATAAGACCAATATAATTGAATCCTACTTAAGCTCTTGAGAGAACACTTTAGGTAGGATTTGGCGCATGCCTATACGGGCTATACCTAAGCGAGGCCGAACACTGTCAAACCCTGAACCGAAATCAGATATCAAGCCGAAATATCTGAAATAATCCTGGCTAATTATATAACTGTAAACTGACTTGGTATAAGTAAGAAGATAGGTACGTAGTGGCAGATAATGTATATTACAATGACGAGTATGTATAACAAGTAGGTGCAGCGAATGGAAGTAAGTGCATAGGCGTAGGAACAGGGGGCGGGGGGGGGCATCTCATTTTTCGTGAAGGTGAAGGCCCCCTCATTTTTCGGCCATTTTTGGGGCTAAAATATTTTTTTTTTCTTGGTGAGAAATTTGTATGATAGCAAAACGTTCGCCAATACAAGAACAGCCCAAATCTGCAAATAAATCTTCCATAGGGGGGGGGGGGGGTTGGGGTACTCTCAAAACGAGATCACAGTTCCATTGCAGCCATGTGGCCCGACCAATTTCCATGCCCCAAACGTTTTTGAGCTTCAAATGTAACGACGTCAAACTAGCAGCAGATCGATATTGCCCAATATCTGGCAGTAGTGCCAGATATTGGGCAATCAACAATTGTGAAGTCCGTCGCCTCAGAATCACCTGAAACTTGGCAGGTAGGTCCTCCTTGCCACGCTGAACACGAAAATCGTAAAATTAGCCTGGAACAATGGAGTCTCGTCTCCGGAGCCGCCGGGCCAATACACCGCTGCTGCGGCCTCCGCTGCCGGGCAGCAAGTAAAGTAAAAGTCTCGTCTCCGGAGCCGCCGGGCCAATACACCGCTGCTGCGGCCTCCGCTGCCGGGCAGCAAGTAAAGTAAAAGTCTCGTCTCCGGAGCCGCCGGGCCAATACACCGCTGCTGCGGCCTCCGCTGCCGGGCAGCAAGTAAAGTAAAAGTCTCGTCTCCGGAGCCGCCGGGCCAATACACCGCTGATGCGGCCTCCGCTGCCGGGCAGCAAGTAAAGTAAAAGTCTCGTCTCCGGAGCCGCCGGGCCAATACACCGCTGCTGCGGCCTCCGCTGCCGGGCAGCAAGTAAAGTAAAAAGACGTGATTGTGCGGTGACGACGTGGGCTGGTGCTGTCGGACTCTGTGACCAGATTACCGGCGGCGAGATGGCCACGCCTTCACCGACTCTGCGGCTTCGTTCTGGCGCCGTGCGAGCCCCGCCGGAGCTCAAGCACGTGGACTCCATCGTCGACGCGGTTATGAAGAAGCTGCGTGCGTCGGGGATCGGCTCCGGAGGAGATGCTGCCTCTCTGGATGGCAGTGACGTCCAGCCGTCGCCGGAGCGGTGCGAGCCGGACAGTCCAGCACCGGCCGAGCCGGGCCGGGCGCAGCGGCAGCTGTGGCTGGCGGAGCTGCGCTCCCGTATGCCCGACATGGGCGTGCGGGAGAGAGAGGAAGTTCGGGCGCTTCTAATCATCGGCGAGGGGGCGGGCCGGCCCCCGGCGGACCACGTCTGGTACTGGGGACGGGTCCGCCTTATGCTAATAGTCGCGCATCACGGCTGGGGCGCCGCGCTGGCGGACAGTCGGATGACCGACATGGACCGGCTGGGTATAAGACTACATCCGGCTGCTGGACCGCCGCCTCCTGCGCCGCTGTGGCGGCTGGTGGGCGCGGCAGACCGTGCCGTCCATCGGGCCTCCGTAGACCGGTGACGTCTGCTGGCGCCGGCAGGGGCTGCGTCCCTCGTCCGAGGCAATGAAGGGACAGCCCGGGCGGGGGGCGGCGGACGGGGGCCGCCCGCGCTCGGCCCCGCCGCGGCTTGCGGGTCGCGGTGGCGCTGCGACTGGCGGTGGGGGCAACGGCCTCTGCTTCCTCCGGCCCCCGGCCAGCCGCGAAGTCTCCTGACGACTCTGTGGGACGTGTGACCAGTGAGAGAGACTTCTCTGCGGAGCAAGGCTGCCGGCCTCAGTCTGGCGGGCTGGCACCGCTCAACGATCGGCGCGCCATCTGTGATGTGCTGGCGGAACCAGACACGGCTTCCTGGCAGCGACCTCTGGAGGCGGCTGACTCTCGCTCAGTGGCTGAGGAAATAGTCTTTTTGCTGACGGAGCCGCCTCCATCGCTGCCGCCGCCGTCTCTTGGTGAGGCGGGTGGCGCGGGCGTGCCGACGACGGTCGAGTCGCCTTTAGACTTTATCGGCGCCCAGCGCCTGCCTCTGGAGGCTGGCGCACGGGTGCGGCCGCCGGTGGCCGGCCGGGTTAATGCGGCCCTTTTTGCCGGTCACCCACGAGTGCAGTGTGTACTGGCTAAGGGGTTGAAAGTGCGCGTGCCCGCGACAGCGCCTCGCGTGTGGCAGGTGACTCGGCGCTCGGCGCTGATGACGGCCGCGGTGGCCGACTGTGTGGCGGCCGGCGTGCTGGTGCCGGGCCGCCCGCGGCGATGTTACCGTCTTTTCCCGGTACCTAAGAACAAGTCGGTGGCGCGCCTAGTTTACGACATGTCTTCGCTTACGCCCTTTTTGCCACACCGGCCGTGTGTCTTACCGACCATCGAGCGGGCCTTGGAGGCTGCCGCCGATGGTTTTAACTTTGCATTAAAAATAGATCTGCGTGATGGTTTTTTTCACATTCCGCTGGCTGCGAGCACGCGCGCGAATTTCGGGGTGTCTTATGAGGGAAATGAATATATGTTCGCTCGTCTGCCTATGGGCATTTCGATTGCACCGTCGGAAATGCAGCACTTGGCTTGTGTCACTGTTAAAATAGTCGAGGCGCGTTTTCCGGGTGTTAACGGTATGGTGTACTTGGATGATTTTTTGTTTTTGGCGCGCTGTCCCCGCGATTTGATAGGTGTTAGTGATTTTCTGTCTAGTGCTGGATTTTGTTTAAACTTTGGAAAATCTGTGCTCACTCCAACATCGAATCTGATATTTCTCGGCGTAGATTTAGACTTGAGGGCGGGCACAGCCCGGGTTAAGGCGGGTGTTTTGCCGGCTCTCCGCGCCGCCGTGTCTGCCTGCTCCCCATCCTGGCCGCTGCTGAAGCGCCAGCGACTGGCTGGCTTTGTTAATTTTGTGCGTCCGTGCCTCAAGCTGCCGCTTGAGGTTGTCAGTGCCGTGCGTGACGGTGACAGAGAGGCGTGCGCGGCAGTGTTGCACTTTGTCGACGATGACGTCATGCTGACGCATGACTATGTGCGCGCTTGTAACAATGTACACTTGCGACAGGTATTTGTCGACGCGACGCCATCTCAGATAGGCATCGTCAGACCGGGCTGCACTCCGGTGTCAGTGGCTCTGCCGCTAGAGCTCCCGATTTACGTGGCCGAATACGCAGCGGCGTTAACGGCGATTTGTACGAGCGGCGATGGAGTGTTTACGATTTTTTCAGATAATATCGGTGTCGTTTATAATTTACACAAGGGCCGCTGTCCGCGTTCTTGGCTTACGTTACTGTGTAATATTTTCCGTTTTCGTAATTTTTCGGTTAATTATATTCGCTCCGATGCTAACCCCGCAGACGCGCCTTCACGCGCGTGTTGTGCCTAGGGACATCGCACGATCCTCTCGGCCAATGGCAGGTCGGGGGTGTCTGTTGGCTCGACCAATGGCCGGGCCTGGTTTGGCGGGTGTGCTGACCTGACATCTGTGTCGCTGTGACGGCTGGGAGTCTCGTCTCCGGAGCCGCCGGGCCAATACACCGCTGCTGCGGCCTCCGCTGCCGGGCAGCAATCGCAACGTCCGGGGGTGAAATTAATAGAACAGCCAAAATGGCCACTTCCACCACCAAAGTGGACACTCCCCATCAACTTAACAAACACGCCAGAATGGCCCAAGCCATCTCCAAAAGGCCAATTCACCACCCAAAAGACGAATCCACCACCAACGATGCCAGATGGAATATGGAATACAGAAACCCGACTAAATGCGTGCGGCGGGGTGGTGAGCGGCTGATGGGCGGCGGAATTGGCCCCGGAATTGGTCAGTGACGAGTGGTCTGACGTGGATCGGTGATGGCGCGTGACTGGAGGGAAAGGTTCCAGCGCGGCTATATGCTCGTGTGGACCAACTCTTAAATGTCTCTCTGTGTGTTGTGAAATAATGCGTTGAATAAATGTGTATATATAAAAAAACAGCATGTACATTGAACAGCATCAGGGTGCCGGCGGAGGACTTTGAACAATCACCAAAATTAATAACTTTTTGAAGCAACTTGCTGGTCAAAGACATGCCAGAATATACGTAATTGAAGCATCTCATACTCCCTGCAGGGAGTATGAGATGCTTCAATTACGTATATTCTGGCATGTCTTTACATGTTCGATGCCAACCGTTAAAGAACATGTTCGATAACGGCGACCATGTTTGCCGTTATCAGCGATCATGGGCATCGATCTAGGATTTTAGGTTACGGGGAGGATGGATAAATCCAAGATAAATCGGTTTGCCGATCGACGTAGCTTCATTGGCGTCGCCTGGATGTTTAGGCTGGGGTGGGCAACATGCAAATGAAAACTAAAGCCGGACCACGCCGGATCGAATGGTGAAGACTGAAGACCCCGCCTAAATCGGTCCCATAGGTTCGGAGCATGGCGTCGTCAACGATTTTTGGTGGTTTTGGTTCAATTTGATCCACTTATATTGGACCAAAGTGTATAAAACTCAAAATGGCACCGTTTTGAATCACGCCGGATCGAATGGTGAAAACCCCGCCCAAATCGGTCCGGCCATAGGTTTGGAGCATGACGTCGTCTGCAAATTGGTACGGGGAAATTCGGGTCCAATTTGGTCCACTTAGACTGCACCAAAGTGGATACAACTCAAAACGGCACCCATTCCGACCAGTCGGAATCGATTGGTGAATAAATCAAGTAGATCGGTCCCATAGTTGCGAAGCATGGTACACCGTCAGCTAATCTGGTCGTTTTTTTTAGTTTGGACCCTCCAATTGCAATGGCGGCGGGACCCGTACTTGTCCGTTGTCACGACGCTATCTGGCATGACAGTTTAGTTTATAATATGATCTTGTTTAGCTGATGAGGTCAAATATACTAATTTCTGATTTTATTTATACCTTCCCTACTAGATTTTGGTATTCGGTCTAAGTGATTTGGTGGTAAATTAGCCAATTAGGCTGGAGTGTCCTTTTTGGAAATTTTTTCTTCCATCTGGATACTCAAGTGGACGTTTCGGCTGCAGGATGTGCTATATTGGTGGTGGAAGTGCCCAATTTGGTGGTGGGATTGTCAAAATTGGTGGTATTAATCTATTTGGCTATGAAGTGCTCATTTTGGCGGCGTTTGTTCATTTTGGTGGCGAGTGGCCTTTTTGGTGTTGTTCTGTTCGTTTTGGTTATTGATTAATAGGGAGCCGTCTTTAATATATAAAAAGACAAAAAACAACATAAAAATCATAGATGTATTAAGGGAATGTAAAATGGGGGGATTTTCTGAAGAAAAAAATATGTGCTGTTCGTGATTGTTTGGGACGTCATGAACGTCACATGTGGGCATTATATGCTGTAATTCGTTAAATTTGATATATTGCGCATAGGCGGATCCAGGGAAAAACATGGGGGGCACCATGCGCGTAACGCTTTTATAATCTTACTAATTTGAAGTTGGACCTAATTTGAGAGTGGGTATCGCCTCCCATTTTTATCCTGAGTACGCCTCTGCCACAAAAAGATGTACAATCCCAGTATCTATGATGCATATTGCATTGAAATTGTTTCTGACGCATGTATTGCACTGCAAACCACGAAGGAAGTATGCGCCGCAAAACCGCATTCGTAACACCGTCCCCAAAACAGGAGCCTGGAACCGCCTCTGCTGGACCGAGTTTTTCAAAATTTGAACACAACACGCGCCATTCAATTTTAGGAAAAGCCGCAAAGTTCCAGGACGCTAGGCCTAACGGTTTAGAAGCGGCAAGTGAAAAACTACCCGGAGGGGGGGGGGGGGGGGCAGAATCTGCCCCTCGCAGGGATTAGGGTTAATGCCGCACAAAAGGTTTAATTTTCTTCGGGCGATATATATCGGGATATATCCTATAAATAACTCGAATGATATACTACTATGTATCAATGAATCGCCATGAACCACAAATTAATGTAATGCAATCTTGTGTGAGAACTCGAATGGAAAAGTGTCGAAATTTTGGCATGTGACCTCAGGTCAGGCCACATGATTTCGTTATGTTCTCAGTTAAAATTCGTGATTTTTCTTACGTGGAATAGAAGAGTGCAGGCCCTTTGAATCACGTGTCAACCTATTTCGCTCAGTGATCAAGATCACATGACGACATAATTAAATACTTCGCCGATAGAGGCGTCTGTGGGTCCTCAAGACCAGTAAAACGCCTTTTTGGGCGATGACCGAGCGAGCTCGCTCTGGTAAAGCTAAAACAGGTTTGAAATATGAAACGGTAAGGGAGCACACGTGGTAGTAACACAGTCATTTCAGTCCTCCAGAAAAATTGCCAGGCCTCAATGCATGCCAACATAAAAATTAAGTGGATCTCCTTTCTCAAATCCGCCAAAAGGGAGTACGTCCTGAGCGCTGCATGCTTCAGCGAATACAAAAATAATGTTCAGATTAATGCCATTTCTGGTCAAGAATGATTTGTGTTCATTTCGACATTTGCGTGTGCCACGCACTGTGGTACCACCTCTATCAGAACGCACCATGCCAGAATTGAAATTGATTTGATGGTCCTATCCAATGGTGAAAACCCGATCTCAATCGGAGCAGTGGTTGCAAAGTTATTACTTCCGAAAAGCGTCTGTATGGCCTGAATGGTCGGTTCGGGGCTGTATGGCCGGTTCGGGCCGGTTCGGGCCGGTTCGGGCCGGTTCGGGTCGGGTCTGGCCGGGTCAAACGTAAATTTGTCTACTAAGTTGACGAGAAACCTCACGGGCGCTTCGCGCCCGCTCGGTAATAAGTAAAACACAACATTTTATAATGACTGTTTTTTCACTGAGTAAAATTAATTTCGCTTGGGACTGCCAAGCATGGGCGGATCCAGAAGAGAGGGGGGGGGGGGCACGGGGCCATGCACTTCCCCCAAACCACCTGAAATAGGCGAAAATTTGACACATATCCTGAGATAATATAAAATCTAAGCAACTTTTACTAATGACATCTTGTTTTAAATCAGTTATCGATGCACAAGCAAGCGAAATCCGATAAGTTTTCAGAATTGTGTGAGACTTGGGGATTTGCCCCCCCCCCCCCCAAAAAAAAACTGACCCAAACCAGCCATCCTGGATCCACCCAAACCAGCCTGGTTTACGGATGACCACTAAATTGATTTGATGGTCCTATCCAATGGTGAAAACCCGATCTCAAATGGTGAAAACCCGATCTCAAATGGTGAAAACCCGATATCAAATGGTGAAAACCCGATCTCAAATGGTGAAAACCCGATAATTACGAGTGAGCGCTTCGCGCTCGCTCGTAATTATCGTCCGGCGTCGCTTAGGTCTCCATCTGTCCGGAATACTTCATTAGACACGCTGGCACGTCACGGAGCAAACACAGGGAATAAACAGACATTCATTACTGATGCCGATATGGGCGACAGCGTCAGAGACACGCAAACATTAAGGTCCAACATTGCTACTACCAAGCATGACTAACACCCGAGCTGAAGCATTCATTTCCCGATGCATTTCGACTGTTGATGCCTATGATGCCTATGACTGTTGATGCCTAAGTTTTATGAAACGAGGCCCAGGGCCTCGTTTAACGTCGCGTAACTTACGAAATGGGTGAGGTACGCCATCGAAAGCTACGCACCGTAAACGAGTCCGTTTCACCAAGCTGCCGACGGCGTGGCTGGCGGCGCAGCGGAGGCTCGCGGCACGGCGGAGGCTCGCGGCACGGCGGAGGTTCGCGGCATGGAAGCTCGTCGTGCGGCCAGGGACGAGTTGTATGACCTGATGAGCCGTGACGAGGCGGCTCGCATCGACAGTGAGACACCCAAGGTGCGTGCCATCCTCCAAAATGTAATCTTAAGAGAAATTCTGGGGAAAGTTCGCCATGGCGCAATGTTCGCCATGGCGCCATGGCGTCAGCCACCTTCTGCTGGCGTAGCTGTTTGCCATCGATGGCAGCCCAGCGCATCTTTAGCATGCCGAACGTGTGCTCGACGCACACCCTTGTCTGGGCATGTTTTTTGTTGAACCTGCAAGCATGCATGACCGTCAATAACAGGTGTTTATGATGCTATTCAGATCAGAGTACCTCAACCCCTTCAACTTGTGCCTCAGACTCCCCCCCCCCCCCCCCCCCCCCCACCCCCCACCAATTTAAGAAGCTCCCTGGTCAATAAACCGTATAATGCTTACACTATGGAATGAGTTACACGATTCACCGATGGAACGTCGGAAATCTACCAGTGTACACAAACTATGAGTGTAACCAAACCATGTTCTGATGTAGTTGCTGGAAATGCGGTCATGCCAAACATTCCAAACACTCGCAGTGAAACTGACCTCTCCTAGGCCGCCGTGGCCGGAAGCAGTGAAACTGGCCTCTCCTGGGACGCTGTGGCCGGAAGCAGTGAAACTGACCTTTCCTGGGCCGCCGTGGCCGGACGGTCATACGGTGTGGCCAGCCACGGCAGGCTGGGGTACGCTGAGTCCCCCAGGACGATGCCCCCACCGCGTTCAGCCTCAGTGGCGCGCACTCTGAAAATGACATGCAACGATCTTGGAAATTTATCTAGGTGCGCCCGTTTGTTGGCCGTCGGGTGGAGGGGGGGGGGGCAATCACAGAAAATGATAGTAGGTGCCGCAACGCTCTAACGTCGAGGAAATGACCAGGACTTCCATGACAGATTCTTTCTGGTAAATTCCGTCGTTATAATTGATAAAAAGTACCAAAGTGGGTGAACCTCCTATTCCTCACTGTTCGTGTCTGCTAAGAATCAAGATAACTCATTAATTGAAAATGCGAAAAGAATACTTACAGCTCGGGCAGTCCCGAGGTGGCGAGGACCCTCGAATCGTGCATGCGTCCAGGCGCGTGGACGCTGATGAAGGTGAACTCCCTGTTGGAGCCAGTGACAGCGACCACGTTGATGGACGTACTGTGGTGTTTTTTTTGGTTGTCTCTCCATGTAAAAATAAACAAAAAACGTATTATCGAAGAAAGATTTATCCGCCATTATTTTTTTACCAGGACAAAAATCACAACCTGCCGGATCGGTTTGGGAGGGCAAGAACATACGTTTGCCTACCGATATTTCGTTTGGGGGGGGGGGGGCAATTGCCCATTTTTCCCAACCGTAGATCGGCCACTGATTACGGTCAGATAGAGAGACAAGTTTTGCACAGGATGTTCGTAACTCTAAATTCATATATTTGTCGTAAAATGGGCATCAAGGGCTGCGAGTTGGGGAACAGACGGTACTGTTCGGCTGCTGCTATCAGCGCGCACGAGCTGTTTTGTCGAATTCCTATTGGCCGGCGCCTGAGGCGGCGGCAGAGGGGGCAAGGGGGTGAGCAACTGCCCCCCACACACACTCAAGAAGTCGGGGGGGGGGGGGGTCATATGATATTGCCCCCCCCATAAATTTGTAAGAGGGGCCCTCCAAGAAGTTAGTTACATTTGTTTCCTTTTTGACCGGAAAAATGACCGAGGGCCCCGAGGTGCCCCCAGCCAGACTGAGGGGCCCTCTAAGGCCGACAGAAGGCCCTCAGTCTGCCTGAGGGGGGGGGGGCTTGGTAGGCCTGAGGGGGCCCTCAGAAGCTTGAGACCAGGGATGTAGTTTCCTATTAAGTTGAGGGGGCTTCAGCCCCCCCCCCCAACTTGGGCAAGAAAGTGTTTCAAATCCGGGGAGAAATCCGTGTTTTGTGGATTTGTATGGAACTTTAATATATTTTTCCCAGCCTCAGCCCCCCCCCCCCCCCAACTTGTCTGGAGAAGCTACTGCCTGAGACTTCAACATGGGCCTGTCCGACGTTTTTTGCGACCATTTAGAGGCCCTGCAAAATATAGCATGGCCTAAATCCGAGGAGATACCATTTCGCGCCAGTGTGTTTTTTGTGGGGGAGGGCGCCTTTGGCCGAATTGGGCCATGGGTTTCTTTGCCCCCCCCCCCCCAACGGAAATAACTTCCACCGCCACTGGCAGTTTAATCGATAGTTGTGGTGCTTCTAGTAGTGGAAGCCCTCTGGAGTCTACCCGATAATGTTTTGCTACCAGCCAGTTCCTGGAGTCTTTGGAATATCTCAGAAACTATAGTGTGAATCTGGAGAAGAAAAAAATGAGAGGCATGGTTCGATTCATAAAATTGTGTTCTATAAACCAGTGTCAATAACCCCAAATAGGCGATGTGAGTAGGCAGCAGGCACACTCCCTTTAACGATATCGGACAATTTTGCGTTCCCGAACTAATCTCCTCGCCTAATCTCCTAATGGAAGTAAAGAGGCTCCTAACAACCGGCAGCATGAATCCACTAGCCTCGTGCATCAAAATATCAGTTATACAAACCGGCATGGGGCCACCACCAGTCTGGTCAATGGAGACGGTGTCCCTAATAATTGTCAGCCACACGGTCCCATGTTAAGGTCACGTGCAATTTAATTTGTCTCTACTAACTTCTAAATATTGGCGACTCATTGCAAACCAGGCGGTAAACAACACAAGTAACAATAAAGCCAAAACGCCCCTACTTCCGACTTCCGAGTGCATCTCGTCAAGGTAGACTGTGCCTCCATGTGTGCGGGACAGCCTACATGACCCCATTTCGAGCGATAACCGGCCATCTCGTTGGATCTGGGCGTGATAATTATACCTATATCTGTCAAGCATCTGAAACATTTTACTACGTGTTGTGCGGGACAGCCTACATGACCCCATTTCGAGCGATAACCGGTCATCTCGTTGGATCTGGGCGTGATAAAATTGTACCTATCTGTCAAGCATCTGAAACATTTTACTCCGTGTTGTGCGGGACAGCCTACATAAACCCATTTCGAGCGATAACCGGTCATCTCGTTTGGATCTGGCGTGATAATTATACCTATATCTGTCAAGCATCTGCAATACTGTACTGATACCTCTATCTCAAAGCAAAATAAGGGAGCGGTGCCTTGCAGTTCCCCTGTACTTATTCAACATATTGAAATCTTAGTTGTTGTTTTTTGGAAATGCTTTGTGTCATACTTGGTTTTGATATTTATTATTTTGTGACTGGTCAAATGGCTTTCAAAGATCACACACTCTTGCTTTCTTTCAATAATATATCGCAATCCATTTTTGATAAACAAGCAAAAAAGGACATCAATATAGCAAAAATCAAGCATACCTATACATGTGGAATGCTGCTTTCGAATTTGGATAAAACTTTGTGAAATCTGCAACTTGAGACACTCGACCATGACAGCTTGACTAAAAAGAAATCAGGCCGATATAAATTCAAATACAAAAAACCATCAATGAAATCACATGTCCTTCTCGGCCATATAATTTTGGACATGTTTTTTAAGGTTTTCACCTACCCTCATTTTACTTGCTAGAGTTGCAGGTTGTTAGAGATGCAAACATTCCTCCAAAACAGGAACCGGCACCGCCACCGCTGATAAATGAGTTAGCCGGCATCGGGACCGGTCACATTGTGGCAGCACCCGCCAGGCCCGACACCAGCAATCTGCATGTCTTCTTCATTATACATTAAACAATATATTAACCCTCGAACTTGTGCTGAGCCCGGCATGAGACCGGCAAGGCTGAGTTCAGACCCAGCTTAAGGCCCGCCGGGCCTGAATTTGGGTCCGGTGCCGCCTCCGTGGTCCTGAAATTTACATCCCTACTAGTTGTATATCCAAGAGTGATTGTGATTGTGACTGCCATTTTGCGATTGAAGAGATGCAAAAAAATCGCCCAAGCTATATCGAGCATGCTTCGTTTAAAGATACGGTCATTTGTTATTCATGTGTCGCAAATTGTATCTGTAGCATCAGCCGGGGACCACATTATTTTCAAACTAGCGATTCATCAACAGTTACGGCAGTTCATGAGAAATCTTGGCCACTTTGCATTCATATGTCACATTCTCTGAATACAATATATTGCATGCATATGCAACATGCATTCTATATATCCATTATATCAGGGGCGTCGCCATCGGGGGGGGGGGGGGGCAGGATCGCTCCATCTCCCCCTCCCCCAGATTAACAGGATTTTAACATTAGCCCTATGGGAGTGTGGGGAAGGGAGGCAAACACCTGACTGCCCCCACTCAAAAATGGTGTACCGACGTCCCTGCATTCTGCATATACATATTTCAATACATCCCTATATTTATAATGTGAACTAAGCATCCCCCGTCTCCGATGGCTAATGTCCCGCTGCGCCAGACCGGCACCTGGCGAACGATACCACTCTTATCAACCCCAGCGGAACACACTTCGCTCTCGACTCTCACTGGTTCAACATCAGGACTTCACCGTCGTAGTCACAAACTTCGCTCTCGACTCTAAATGTTTAAACATAAGGACTTTTACCGTCACAGTCCCATACTGGTATCCGAAAAGTCCCGAGAAGGAGACTAAAAAAGAGCGCGGCTGTGACGCCTGTAGAATAGGACTGTGACGCCTGTAGAGTAGAGCTGTGACGTCTGTAGATTAGAGCTGCGACGTCTGTAGAGTAGAGCTGCATCCCCTGTAGAGTAGATCCTGTGACGCCTGTAGAGTATAGATGTGATGCCTGTAGAGTAGAGCTGTGACGCCTGTAGAATAGATCTGTGACGCCTGTAGAGTAGAGCTGTGACGCCTGTAGAGTAGAGATGTGACGCCTGTAGAGTAGAGATGTGACGTCTGTAGAATAGAGATGTGACGCCTGTAGAGTAGGACGGTGACCGCCTGTAGAGTAAAACTGTGACGCCTGTAGAGTAGAGCTTTGACGTATGTAGAGTAGAGCTGTAATACCTGTATAGTAGAGCTGTAATACCTGTAGAGTAGGACTATGACACCTGTAGAGTAGAGTTGTGACGCCTGTAGAGTAGAGATGTGACGCCTGTAGAGTTGGACTGTGACGCCTGTAGAGTAGAGATTTGACGTCTGTAGAGTTGGACTGTGACGCCTGTAGAGTAGACCTGTAAACGGAGCGAGACATCTAGCCGAGACAGCATTGTGAGTACTGAGTATGTTGATAGGACGAGATTGCATGACGTCAGCTGTGGGGGTTACGCTGATATACCGTTCTCGGTGTTGTATACTGTTCGATACTGAGGCGAGCCAGTCGATCGGATAAGATAGAGACGCAGCTATAAACCCTGCCGGCCGGTGAGGATGTGCTATTCTGAACTGGGTGCTCCTTATAGCCGCAGCTACGGAAGTCAGTGAATATTGTGCGACATTTTGTCTGAGATTGTGAGTACTGAAACTTCCCACGCATTGCACTATGGTGTCCAGTGTGATAAACTCAGTCAGCAGTTAGTGAGTTTATTTCTCCGCTATGTAGATGGAGTGCTTGACTCTGATTATATGGGCTGATAAGGTTCAGCTCAAGTCGGAGGCGGATCAGAAAATCTTCAGGGGGGTCATCAATTGCAGTGGGTGCCCGTACCTATACCCAAATTTGAAAACTCAAAGGATTTGGTCCACTATATTTTTGAGGGTGCCCCTATTTCAGTTTTTTTTTTGTTAATTGACAACGTTGGCTATAGGTATTTGCAATATCAGTCGTACCCTTTCATCATTTAAAGTGCCGCGGATGGTGCTAAAATATATTATTTGTACAGTCAAGGGGCGCCCTGCAGACGGTTGATGAAGAATTGACCAAGAGGGAAGTCGAGGTTCGTGACCAAGGGGAGGGGGGGGTGGTTGAAAGCCTTTTTTACAAGCAGTAAATCTTATGCATGCGATAAAGTGTTATTGCGCCGCGAAGTGGCGTCAAAATTTGAGGTTTCGAGCGGGTTGCAGAACAATTTTTGCTATTGGAACCAGCATGCAGGGTTAAAAACAAGGAAATATGTCTGGAGCAAAAGGTGCGTCAAAAGACGTGTTGCCCCCCATGTAATCCCCAAAAGTGGAGGCATGGCCCCCATATCCCCCTCCCCCCTGAGGCCGCCAGTGTGTACAGTCTATATTAGACCCTTGTGTACTGGAAAAGAACACTGATTGATTTGCGCGATTTTTTTTGTTTTATTTTGTTTTTACTGGATAACTAGGCCCTAAAAAATAGAAATGTTTCTACAATCTATATGCATCATTCCAAGGGGTCCCTCGAGTTTGATACGTTGTTGCCTCTGGTATAAGTCACGTTGGTGCCCCTTCATAGCCCAAAGGATGGGAGGTATGAAGGAACATTTTTTTGGCATAATTTATCAATTTTAATTTAGCATCATTTCGCGATTTTTTTCTTCAGCGACCAATGCTTGTGATTTAATGGCGGCACCAGACCATTGTTTTCCCTCCTGGATTCAAGGAGGCATAGTTCCCCGGTGTCTCCCCTCGCCCTACATTGCTGCCTACCGTCACGATGGTGCCCCTGGCACACCGCCGCGGTGGTGTCCCTGGTACACTGGCGTAGGAGTGCCCTAGGTTCAAAGAACACTTAATTATTTGCGCCGCGTAGCGGCGCGGATTTTTTTGCTTTATTTTGGTGGTGCCACGGCGCTGTGGTGTCCCCAAGACGCGGTGGTTGCCACCACGGCCGGGTGGTGCCCCCACGGCCCGGTGGTGCCCCACGGCCCGGTGGTTGCCCTTGGTTCAAAGAACACTTAATTATTTGCGCCCGCCGTAGCGGCGCAGATTTTGTGCTTTATTTTGGTGTTGCCACACGGCCCGGTGGTAGTGGTGCCCCCATGGCCCATGGGGGGGGGGGGGTCATGACCCAGGTGACCCCCCCCCCTGGATCCGCCACTGACTCAAGTTTCTTCCCCGCTCCTGGTGTTGTCCTTTGTGTGGCTACCTTTGTAAAATTGGAAGGTACTCAAATGATACATTCTAGCTGTAAATTATTGTTGCATCTGCAATGGTGCAGTTTAAATGAGAAGCAACTCTGCAAATGAGTGTAGAGTAGTGGTAGGAGCACACCTAATTTAGCTAGCAGTAACAAACGTAGCTAACTGCTTCACAGCTGACACGTGTCAGTTTCATTTGGGTATAACATGAGAAGTATGTTTGGCGCTGAAGAACTGCTACTGTTTTAATTTACAATTCGCCAGTCATCGCAGTAGAGGAAATAGACGGGGAGGACAATTTAGCGCATGGTAGATCAGTGTTAATACGCTAAGTCCATATTACGTGGACTTAGTCCACTCCATATTTACGTCGGAGTGGTTGCTTTTTAGCCTATTCGGTCACAAATGGGGCTGCATTGTAATCCTGGAAGTCATGCATTGATGGCGACCTAAGGACTGTCAAACTATGCTCTCGTTTATTTGCAGGTCACTTCATCACACCAAGTAAACCGACTGCAGGGTAGACGAGAAGCCGTGATCTGTGACTCACCTGGCGTTATCACTACATCACACCAAGTAAACCGACTGCAGGGTAGACGAGAAGCCGTGATCTGTGACTCACCTGGCGTTATCACTACATCACACCAAGTAAACCGACTGGCAGGGTAGACGAGAAGCCGTGATCTGTGACTCACCTGGCGTTATCACTTCATCACAAGATGCCAGATTATGCTTCAGCTGCAAAAGTTGTCGTTGAATATGGACCTGCAGTGGCAAAAACACTCACATCAATGTACGACAGATGGAAGAGCAGGGGGGCTGAAGGTCCAAATTCATCTGCTGAAGGACCGAGCGAATCTCCGAAACAGGAGAAAAATAAAGGGGTAAAGAAACAGGAGCAGAGTGCAAAGAAGAAGCCAGTAGAGCTGGCGGCGACCCATGGCAGATCCAAGGCGTCGGATCAGATTGCAAAAGAGAGGGAAAGGGCAGCAGAACAGATTCAGAAAGAGCGAGAAGCTTCCGGCGAGCAGCTCCAGAAGGAGCGAGAAGCTTCCGGCGAGCAGCTCCAGAAGGAGCGAGAAGCTTCCGGCGAGCAGCTCCAGAAGGAGCGAGAAGCTTCCGGCGAGCAGCTCCAGAAGGAGCGAGAAGCTTCCGGCGAGCAGCTCCAGAAGGAGCGAGAAGCTTCCGGCGAGCAGCTCTCAGAAGGAGCGAGAAGCTTCCGGCGAGCAAGCTCCAGAAGGAGCGAGAAGCTTCCGGCGAGCAGCTCCAGAAGGAGCGAGAAGCTTCCGGCGAGCAGCTCCAGAAGGAGCGAGAAGCTTCCGGCGAGCAGCTCCAGAAGGAGCGAGAAGCTTCCGGCGAGCAGCTCCAGAAGGAGCGAGAAGCTTCCGGCGAGCAGCTCCAGAAGGAGCGAGAAGCTTCCGGCGAGCAGCTCCAGAAGGAGCGAGAAGCAGCAAGTAAACAAATTCAGAGGGAGCAACAGGCATGCCGTGAAAAGATTAACCGGATTAAGAAGAATCGCGAGAGCTTATTCAGGATAAGGAAGCAGAAGCTAACGAGAAGGTACGAAGGAAAGCTGAGTGAGCTCGAAGTATTTAAAGAGGAACTCAGGCGGAGGGTTTCGGAGGCGAAGGTGACGAAAGACCAAGATACCCGCTCACTGGAGCGGCGCCAGAGACGGCCAAGACGGGAGAAGATGTACAGAAGAGCCCCGAGAAGCCCGGTGTCGCGGAGCTTTGCCCCCTGCCGAGGTTCTGTGAGCCAGTACTGGTCTCAGAGGGGATGCACGAAGCGGGCATGTCAACAGCTTGCATCTCTGCAGACATTTCCTGCTGGAATCTGCAAATTCGGGGACAAATGTCGCAAGGATCACTCTCTGGAATCCACGCACAATAAGGTAAAGAGCATGCTCTCCTAATCCATTATCTTTCAACAGGAAATTATTGAATCGACTTTGAAACATAGGTGTCGATTTATATACCTTTGGGTGGCCCTCCCCCCATGTTGAGTTCCCCCCCCAATGTTTACCTCTCGCCCACCCCCCCCCCCCCCAACGTTTTGGCCGCTGGCGGATCCAAGAGGGAGCAAAGCGGCTAAGCCTCCCACACCGCCTGAAATCGGCAAACAAATTGACACGTTTCCTATTTCAAAAGAAAATCTAAGCAGCTTTTACTAAGAAGCGTTTGTTTTAAATGACCTATTCGTGTATAAAGAGGCGAAATCCGGTGAATGAATATACATGTGTGAGACTTTTGGGGATTTTATCCCCAACCAACTTATCTGCCTTTCTGGATCCGCCCTTGTCTCTGGCCTCAGATTAGATACCTGAAACATACATTTTTGCTTTGGGTTTATGCATGTAAATAGTCCAGTGCTGCGTGATGCTCGTGAAATTTCCCCTCGTACCCAATGGGTGGCCCCTTTTGCAACTTTTGTTTCAAAGTGCTGCTCCATGCAACTTTTCTGATGTGTTTTGATGCGCTGGTTTCGAATATCGCCTCCAATTTACAAAATGCAAATAAAATTTGCCCCACGAGACCGTCAAAAATTTGCGCAGTAGTCAAATTTGGCGGTTTTTGGTCGTACTGTGCGAAGGCAAACCTCTTGAGTGCTTCAATGGTTACATCCAAGTTAAATCTTTGCATGCTGTCGTGCTTACTCTGAAGAGGCAAAAATATCACGTGGACTGACACTACTTAGATGCTACCTCCCATCGTATACTCTATGTGTCTCGTTTACGCAACGCGCTGGTGATCTGCCCAGAGCAGCGGCATATAAATGCTCTCTTATTCAAACTGAGGCCGTCCTGGCGGACGGTGCCACTGACAGCGGCGGCCGCCTCTGTCGTCAGTCTCACGGCAAAGCTCAGTTGACTGCGTGTGGTTGGGGATGCCGGTGACGAGCGGGGTCGCCAAACACGCCTCCAGCTGGCTGTCGTCCTGCAGCTGACAGTAGGGCGGCTCAATGTCTGCAGCTGCCGCGGCCTCCCGGACGTCAGTCAGCTCGGTATAGTGCCGGGCACCAAAGTTGACACCTTGGCTTGTGGAACCGGCGGACAGACTGCTGGCTGCGGCGCTCGCGCAACCCCCTGATCAGGCGCACCGCCTCGGTCCTCATGGGACTGATCCTGGTCCCCTAGCATGGCCAGGATAACGTTCTCTGGGTGGGCCATGTAATAATTCCTGGCCAGGCTCTTCTGCGCCAATTGCAGGTCACTGCCGCTGAGGTACTGACGCTGCCGCTCTAATCTGCTCGGCCAAGTGACGGGGGCGCGTCGACCAGATCCCACTGGCACCAGATGCTGACCACAGATGGCACGGAGACACAGGCGGCGTAACGTCACCAGCGTCACCAGCGACGCAGGTGGGCTCGTCACGGACATGTAGCACCGTATCAGGCGACTATGCGTATCAGGCGACCGTGTGCCACCTGGCCTGGTGCATCTTACCGTACTTCTTGTAGGCGACGCGCCCGGCGCCGCCGGTGATCACGGCTCTGACACAGTCGTACAGCAGTTGGAAATCCCAGCTGAACTGGACATGGTCAGGCACTGTAGGGACATCGTCACATTGAACGCGGCGAAATTTGTCACTGGCACTTGGCAGCACGTGCACGTCCGTCCGGATCGCTTTACCGACAGGACCAGTTCAGGCCGTTTGGTCCGGCGGTGACACCGTCAGGGTCCTTCACGGCGGTGACGCCGGGGCCGTCGCCAACAAAAGCACGGTAAGATGCACCAGGCCAGGTGGCACACGGCGCAGAGCCGCCTGATACGGTACTACATGTCCGCCGGTTCCCCAAGCCAGGTGTCAAACTTTGGTGCCCGGCACTATACCGAGCTGACTGACGTCCGGGAGGCCGCGGCAGCTGCAGACATTGAGCCGCCCTACTGTCAGCTGCAGGACGACATCCAGTTGGAGGGCGTGTTTGGCGACCCCGCTCGTCACCGCATCCCCAACCACACGCAGTCAACTGAGCGTGCCGTGAGACTGACGACGGAGGCGGCCGCTGCTGTCAGTGGCACCGTCGGTCAGGACGGCCCTCAGGTTGAATAAGAGAGCATTTAGATGCCGCTGCCCTGGCCAGATCACCAGCTCCACGTTCAGCGCGTTGCGTAAACGAGACACATATAGAGTATACGATGGATGTAGCATCTATGTAGTGGGTAACCGGACAAAAGTTTGTAAACGTAAGGTTCGTAACGGAAAAAGTTCGTAAGCAAAGGTTCGTATCGGATAAGGTTCGTATGTGATAAAGTTCGTAACGCTAAAGTTCGTAATGAAAAAGGTTCGTATCGGATAAAGTGCGTATTCAAAAAGTTCGTAACGGACAAAGTTCGTATGTAAAAGGTTCGTATGCTGAAGTTCGTAAAGGAAAAAGTTCGTATGGAAAAAGTTCGTATGGCAAGGTTCGTATCGGATA